>CM041780.1:151922889-152492889 GCA_023374045.1 Limonium bicolor
GCGTTAAATAACCATAGGAGGTACGAGACCTCGGTTATAGTACCGTAAGGATTCCTAAGGCTTATTCATGCCTAATTAGTATACGGGAATGATTCCCGAAGAAAACGGATCCAAGAAATGTATTAAAACGCTAAAAGAGCTTTAGCGCACGTTTTTCGAGGAAACCCGAAAACGTGACTTTAAGTGGTCAACCAGACCCGTAAAAATTATAAATAATTAAATAATAATTATTAAGCATTTATGGAAGCTTAATAACCAATAAAAATAAAGAAACGAGAAAATTCCGGAAAACGGGCCCGGTTAGTGAACAGTATCAAAACCGGGTAAAATAACGAGCGTTTTCTGTAAAAGACGAAAAAGCTCCAGCTAGTAGTAGTGTGTGGGGCCGATTTTTAATGGGTCAAATAACCCTCTCATACACATGTAACTAGCTAATAAGTAGAGGGAACCAAAAAGCCAAAACAAATAAAAGTACAAAAGTAAAACCACACTCTCTCACCTCTTATTCTCACTTTTCCCTCTTCTCTCTCCTATTTCCCCCTCTCTCACCGTCTCCCTCCTTTCCTCTCTGGCTTGGGAAATTTTTGAGAGCTCTCCCATGGCTTCCATGGCAACTCCAACTTCATCCTCATGCTCCATCCACATGTAAGCTCCAAATCAAAAACAAAATACATATTTGAACTCCTCTCTTCAAGCTCTACATTTCTATCTTTTCAAATCCGAAAATGAGCAACTTCATCTCCATGGGTTTTCCCCATTTGAAGAGAAAAGCACACCATTGTGAAGCTTGGAGCCTCCTCTTTCAAACAAGGTAAAAATTTTCAAGAGAAAATCTCATTTTCCCCATTTTCTTACCTTGGCCGATTTTGGCTACTTCTCTTACCTTGTTTTCCTTCTTGGTTTTGAGCTCCATTTCAACCCTCCAATGGTGGAGTAACCCCCTTCTTGATTCAAGGGTGAGAATCCCTCTTAAAGACCCCCAAAGGTAAAACCCTAACTTGTACTCTAAGCCTTTTTATGGAATTAGAATTCTCTAAGGGTTTAGAAGAGTAACTAAAATGCATTTTTGTGTTCTTGGGTGTTGGGGTGGAGTTTGACAACTCCACTCCCATGTGACCGATTGGTACAAGAAAGAGAGGAAGGGAAGAATTGGAAAGGAGGAAAGGAAATTTAAGCTCAAGGTAAGAGCTCTTCTTAATGCTTAATTTTAAATGCATTAGTGTAATGAGAATGGGTAAACAAATAAAGAACCTCAACTATTGTATTGGTAATGTAGTTGTGGACATTTGAGTACTAGTGAGTAAATGTGTGGATTTGTAGGCCTTAGAGCCAAATGAATGGTGTATGTATATTAGTAATGCTATTTGAGGAATAATGTTGTATTGGTATTGTAATTGAGGAAGCATTGGTGTATTAGGATTTCGTATGTGTGCTGGTAGGACCCTTGTTGGGTGTGGCTAGCTTTAGGTGGAATTTGAGGAGAGAATGTGTATTTGAGGATGTAAGGAAAGTAGGTGAACTATGGCAAAATTTTGGTAGGAATTGAGCATTAAAGAATGACTTGGTGAAAGGGAGAACCAAGGTGTGTATTGGATTTAATAAAGGTGTTTAATGACCATGGAATGGTAGTGGTGGTATGAGAGTATTAGGACGCAAAATCTGTAGCAAGAGAGGTACCAAAATGCATTGTGGTACTAAGAAGAAATTGGTGTGCAGGATTTTGTAAAATGAGTGTTGGAACTTGGGTGTAGGGAGTGCAATGGCTTGGAAATAAATTGGCAAGGTAAGGAGAGGTAATTAGGATGCTAGGAATGGCAATGATTGAGGAAGTATTGGATGGGAGAATTGAATTATAAAATCTGTAGCACAAGTGTAACAAAAACTGTTACAAGTGTTGAAGGGAGTGAGGAGAAATGGTGTATATGGATTTAGAAGTGAGTAAGGTATTTGGGGGGATGAATCAAGGCAATTTTGAGGGCCTAAGTAGTGTTAAAATATGTGGGATTAAGTGTAGGAACAATGGGGAAGTAATGGGTAAAGGAGAGGACTGAAAACAGAAATGAAAACTGAAGTACTGGGCCGGACCGACCTTGGGACCGAACTTGCAAGGTCGGTCGAGCCCAGATTTACAAAGGACGGAAACCTTCTGGAATGGACCGACCTTGGGACCGGACATGCAAGGTCGGTCGGCCAGAAGAATTTCCTGTAATGCAACCTACTGGAATGGACCGACCTTGCGACCGGACTTGCAAGGTCGGTCGACTCAAAAATTTTCCGCCATGTAAGCTACTGGAATGGACCGACCTTGCGACCGGACTTGCAAGGTCGGTCGGGCTAAAATTCTCCGTTAAGTAACTCACTGGAATGGACCGACCTTGGGACCGGACTTGCAAGGTCGGTCGGCCCTGTAATTTTCCAGCGTAATTCCTTACTGACTTCGACCGACCTTGGGACCGACCCTGGGTAAGGTCGGTCGAGCCAAAAAAAAATATATATATATGATTAGAGTTATCATATGTATATAAGTATATGCTTATACACATAGGTGTATGTAAATGTAGTAACACAACATTAATGGGAAGAAAGGATGAGGAAATGCACATGTGAGTAAGGAAACAAGTTAAGGAAGTTGTAAGTATAAGAACATTAAGTGTACCGGGATAACGGGGTAAGTAAGGGAGTAGTAACTACTTGTATATCGTATGAGCATAGTATTTACAACAATGTTGAAAACATTATCAGTGGAACAAGTGTGAACCAAGGAACAAGGGAACACATGGTAAAGCTAACTCCGGTGAAAGGTATGATTTCCTCATGCCCCGTATGCTAACCGAGTTACGTTGATTTGTATGTTGTATGCCGGCTAATCAAGACTAAAGCATGAAAATGGTTTATTGCCTTCATTGCATGTCTTGATGTATGTTGTGTGAACTAACCTTTCCTGATTGATGATGGTGTGGCTTCATTTAGTGCGTAATACGACTCAGAGATGAGTCTTGTTGTGTAGAGGCTCGTAGTAAGAGTCATATTGTGAACTAATGGAAACGTAGCAACACACTAGAATGTGAGAGAGTGGAGAGTACGGGAGTAATAACCTTCCGATAACGGTAGGAGAAACGAAATGAATAATCCACAAACAAACGTAGTGGAAGTATATAAGTAACCTCTATTAGAGGAACTAATCTTGGTGCAAAACATGAACCAGGAGAGTAGCAAAGAATGGGAGGGATCTCCAAACCCCTTAGTAATCAGTCGACCCATTATGAGAGGACCCGACTGATGTAAGTATGCCCCGAACGAGAGAGTATTCGATATGTTGGGGAAACCCTTAAATCTGAGGATACTAGGCGGTGGTAATTCCCTAAGCTAACAGAGGTTATCGAGAGAGATACTTCTAGGCTAATCCACGAGATTGTAATATACTCTGAGAGAAGAGTGTTGGGAATTCGAGTAGTCCGGTAGTACGGACATTTGAGTATTTGAGGAGCTAAGCGTATAGCCCTCGTATTGTAGGTCCGGTGGGAGTCTTGTGTATGACTCGCCCAGAGGCCAAGTAATGAGTATCGAGTAAGAGCAAGTATGAGTATGTAATGAGTACCGAGTATTGAGTATGTATGAGTAAGTATTGAGTATTGAGTATGTATGAGTAAGTATTGAGTATCGAGTATGTAAAAGTAAGTGTAGAGAATTGAGTAGTGAGTATGCACCAGTATAGTAACGAGTACAGAGTAAGGATCGTGTACGAGTAAGGTGTTGAACATGGAGCGATGAGTATGCAAGAGTAAGGAGCGAGTGTGAGTAGAGTAACGAATATCGAACACAGTACGAAGAGTAATGAATGTATAATAAAGACGAATGGTTGACTATTGAATTGTCTTCCTTAGTAAGTATTGAACTTGTACATTTATGTAGGTATCTTTGATTGTATTGTTGTGTATGAGTATGTATGTATGCATGTAAAATGAACTCCATGTATATCCGACCCAAAGTAGTCGGCGTACCGCGGTTAGCACGCGGTATATGCGGATTTCATATGCAGCGTAAGCTGACCCCCTCGGGGGACCGTTTTTAGTGTGCAGGTACTCGAAGCCCACCGTTCGAGAGAGTAGGACGGGGACTGCTATGTAAGCATGGGTAGTAGTATGGAAGGGATGGAACCTGTATGTATTGGGAAATTTGGAAGTCCAAACTGTATCGGTAAAATTAAGGATTGTAGTATACTCGGTATAGTGTTGTATTGGAGTTGTATCGAATTATGGATTGGTATGCAAGGGAAAGTAATGTATTATGTAGAGCACTCGGTATATTCATAATCATCAGACCGATAGTATGTAGTATTGTAATCCGCCTTGTTAGTCACGTGGGTGACTAACGGCATTGTACACCCGCCGTTGAGTAAGTAATATCCGCTGCGAAGGTAAGTATTTGTACAGTAATGACGGTATTAGCGGTAGGGGTGTTACAAAAAGTGGTATCAGAGCGAAGTATCGCTCTGATGGATGAAATACCGAGTTAGGAAATACCGAGTTAGGAATTAGAGTCTTAGGGCTAAGGGTTGAGTGTTAGCGTGAGAGGTACGCTAGTTAGGAACTTCCGTATGAATCGGAAACCTACCACAACCATACCCCGCCCTCCGCAACCCACGGTATTAAGTTGGGAGAATAACGCCAGAGAGATGGAAAGACCTCTCACACTCGGGTAAAACCCGATCTGGCAGTACAAAACAAACCTTATTAGAAAAGAACCTGTCATACGGTAGAGTCCAAGAACTGGAAGTCCCGAAGACGGTTTCCGTTGCATGACAAGGACCGCACTTAGTGGCGGGGGAATGAAGATCCTAAACACAAGGATGATGGAATTTATGGCACCATGGGGCGACATGCTTCGCAGTCGCGAGAACCATGTGCAGCCAGCAAGAAGAGAAGCACAATCGCGCAATAAAGCAAGGAAGATAGAGTAACGAACCCTAGACAAGAGAGTCTACGGACTGTAACCTCTGATGATACCAACAACGGTATACCAACCGACTAAGGAATTAGTCGAGGTTGGATTAACACCAAACCTACATGCCAAGAGGCTGTAATAACCGAACAACATAGTCCAGATAACTATGAAAGAAATCATAACACATACACCTATAGGACCACAACCTGGTTCCTAAGGATAAGTCAGGTCTTGTTAACCACACTGAAGGTGTGAGACACCCGGATGGACGACAACCACGTCAAGTACACTGAGAAGCGACTCAGGAGATCGATCACCAAGATCAAAAGATCAAATGAAGACCTAATAAAACCACCAATTATGGATGGAAACGATACCGCCACCGGTATGCGTTAACCGAAAAACAACCTACCCGCGCACTTGCCAGGGCAAGTGCAGCAACTACTAGACGATTAGAATATCTTTAACAACCCGCAAATACTTGCTAAAGTGCCGCTATGACGAATGGAGCAAATATAGGATCACCAATCCTCGGGAAGGCCTAACGGCCCGACCATTGTATTAAGGACATACCAATCAGCAAGAAGCTGAACTTGGTCAAGACCGCAAACATGGCAACGCCATGAAGAATTCCTTTTAACGCCGAACTGTTATTTCAAAACCCAAATTTCTTTTCAAAATCACAAACTCTTTTTCAAACCTTGGATTTTAAAACCAAACAGACGGAATACGGTGAGTATCATAGAATGATACAAGAGGAGTTGACAATAGAATACTTCACCTAGGCGTGTGACGAACACTACAAGTGTACCCAAATACGGGATGTGGGACGACCGCACTCCGAAGGAGCTTGCGGGCCTGACATGTAGTTAGGTAAGTGGTAACGTGCCAAGACGGTACCCCACGTATGTATACATGTAGTGTACGAAACACGGGAAGTAGTCAACTCTGTTCTACGGACCATAAGTAAATTTAAAACAGAACAGTTGGTTATCGCAACCGAACAAAGGAAACTCAGACAAGCTACAAGCTAAGGAGTCAAGAACCTACTACAGGAGATGAGTAAGAGTTGAAAGTGCAAGAAGCACTACAACGGGATAAGACATTGGATATGTCTGAGGATATCTAAGTAAAGCATGATAACTGGAGGAATACCCAGTCTAAACACTGTAAGGCAAATGCCTAACATTGACACATCAGTGTCAATGCGGGATGGAAATTCCCAGAACAACTACCACAAACACACAGGGTGATGTTATAAGGTACCAGAAATACCATTCATCACCGGTAGGGATATTAAATCCGTTATAACATAAGGAAAACACCAAGGGTCTACCCTAAGAACGGGAGACGTTACAACCCCACGGATAATTCAGATCCAGAACCGCAAGGTAGGACAATCAACGAACATACTCATAAATGTCAGCCAGATGCTGCCATATAATCAGTACTACCCAGGAGCAATCCATAAAGGGTATCAAGTCAACACAGTCGAACGAAATATAGTGGTAAGAACACCACAATTGGAACGAACATACGGTTAGAACACCGAAGGGATCCCACTTGACAGGGGATACCCCTAATCAATAAATGGCATCGATCAATACCAGGATACAAAAAGGGTCTCCAACAACGGAAGCGTGATGCGACGATCTTATCATGGAGCCCAGTATCACCTCCAACGCAATATTATGGAGAAATAATCACTGGAAACAACCTACGATGAGCAGAGCTCTAGGCGATACGGCTAGTATGCCATGAAACTGTTACCACAAACCCAACGGTTGCAAAACCAAGGTGAACTATATGAAAGTGGTCAAGGATGACACCGATAAAAGAGTAACAACCAATAATGGAGAATTTCCTCATAAATGTGAGACCGCAAGAGCGGTGAACGCGTGGATCCCAAGAAGGGGATACCATCACAACTGTCGGGAAATATATCCTTTTCAGAACTACTAATGTAGTCAAGCTTGAGCTACAATTATTGCCAAGCAATGTGAAATAAGCTTCAACAGCAATTGATGACAACCAAGGAGTAACCGGTTATAAAACCAAGGATGCTCGGGGAGCTCAGAAAAATAAAGGAATACCATATTCTATATTGCCAAATACATGGGGAACCATTGTATAGGCGACAGATTGCATGAGCTGAAGCTAGCAACAGCGGAGGCCATGCAAACCAATACTGTAGAATCAGTAAGAACACGGTGCACAGCAGGCGACCGGTTTAGGTGAAAATCACAATACTATGGAGTTGTTAACAAAATGGTAGACAGACCGGGCAACCAGCCAGAAGTCTGCACCAAATGATGAAGCACCACCTGAAAGAGTAACGATCAGTCCTATTGCGACCTCATAAGAGACTTACTGCCAAGAGTTTACGCCTCTGCACTCTGTAGGACTGAGTGTTTTGGTATTGCACTTGTGCAGTTAATGATCAAGTGAGATAGCTAGGAAGATGGAAAATGTAAATCATGGTAAATCCCTCCTTTCACCAGTAAACATGGCATAAGCCAGTCAAGCAAAAGCTTAGAAACAAACTGTGCGGCCTAAGGCCAAAGAGCACGAAGAGTGTGAAACACACCAACAATCACAAGATGTGAATTCCATTGGAATAAAAGCGAAAGCAGACTTAAGAAAGTCACAGGGACCGACGCATGGAAAATGCAAGGTCATACAAGTAAAGAACACTTGTAATGAACCAGAGAAACTGGTGTAGCTCAGAAGCTACTAACGACAGAGGAAGCACTACAACTAAGTAGTGACTTAACCTCAACCGACAATAAGTCGGAGAAACCAAGTGAATGATCACTACAAACACAACAGTATGTATATACATTGCCAGAGAGCTGGTTATGAATCTACAACTCACCGAATTCGAGCACGGTAAGAGAACACCACACTTGGTCAATAAACCTTATTCCCACAATAAGAAGGGAAAAAGGTGTTGTATAGCACATTTAAGATAACAAGAAGGGCGAATAACCCAAGTTATCAGGGTCGCGCAGCAGAAGCTAGTGGGCCAGAATTCTAAGTGAAGTACACCTAGTGAACAAAAGGTTAATCGTTAATGCCTTAAAGCCATTCAGGCTAGAACCGAACCCGGTCAAGAGTTAAATAAACTCCGATGAAAATTCTTGATGCAGGGACTAACCGACAGTACGGTTAAGACCCGTTGATCAAGGAACATTGTATAATAGACCGCATGGAAACTGAACCACTCCATGACGGCTGAATGCCTTCGACCAATGTCCAATGTTGACACATGGTAGATTACGTGGGCGTAATCCCTTTTAAGGGGGGTAGAGCGAAAACCGCGAAATGTATGTTTTACGTGATAGGTGCGTAAACTACAATGCGCATAGCGCAAGAGAATTCGTTTTGATGGTTGATACTTATGTTACATAAACATTTGTATTCACTCATCGTGTAATTGTGGTAATTTGGGAAGTAAGTATAGGAAAAGGAGTAGAGAAACTCCAGGGTAATGAGAAACCCGATTGGTAATAGTATGAAGAATGAGTATGTATGGGAGACTTGAGGAGTATAAATCGGTATACAACCGACGTATGTAATGAGTATGAATCGGTGTACAACCGATGTATTTTATGAGTATAAATTGGAGTATAGCAAATTAATGGGATATATACCCTTGAATTCTTAAAGTATAGCAGTTGGAGAAGATGTAGCAATAATTGATGAAATGATTAGTAAGTAAGTAAGTGAATCATATGAATTGGAAAATGTATGTGTATGATTATGAGTAGCAAGATTAAAAAGATAGAAAACGAAATAATGTTTGACAATCTGTCTGTTTGTATTGAGGTGGGAAGTGGAACTTGATTTGCTAGCGATCAAGGGAAGCCGAACACAAATTGGAGTGGAAGGATAGTTCAACACCAATGCTGATCACATTGGGGTTGAAGGACTCTGGAAGCTCCCTTAAGTGGCCACAATAATAACACTAGTAATAGGAAGGATCATCATAAATTGAAATTGGGAGATGTATGCAAGGTTTTCAAAATGAATTTCCAAAACTAATTTGGTACAACGTTTTCTTCAAACTCGAGAATGAGGATCGGTTTTAAAACCGCTCCCACGGACGCTAGTGGATCTTCCATGCCTAGGCACGGGTATCCGGTCGAAACCATAGGAGGTGAAGCTAGTTTTGAGTCTGTGGAAGTGTAGAGTAGTTTGAAACCACTACACCGGGTGTACGGTAACAGTGGGTGTTTTGTATTTTTCCAAGGGCACTGGGGCAGTGTAGTCCCGAGTAAGTATGAGTAAGTATGAGTAAAGTATGAGTAAGTAAGTATGAGTAAGTGCCTGAGGATCTCTATATGTGCAAATGAATTTGATCAGAACCAAAGGACCGTAGAGCCAGAAAGCGTAAGTGCTCAAGTCATGACGGCCGTGAACCAGAAAGCGTAAGTGTTCAAACGTGACCGGTACCTGAGGGATCACTCTCCATTGGGGGAGGATTGTACCTAATTGTCTGCGGATGGACCCCCTTGGAGAGGAGTAAAACGGATATTTTTGATTGCTATGCATGCAGTGACATGCTGTTTGGATGCGTAGTATGCATCATGTCAGACATTTGGAGTTTGACAAGTCATATGTAGAGGTCATAACCTTAGCATAGAGTATTGGTACGAGTAACAGTATTAGATTCACCAACTTTGAGGGCAAAGTTCTTTAAGGGGGGTAGATTGAAATACCCCGAACTTAAATATGGTGATTAATTATCCTATATAGTATTTAAGGGCCTAATAGTGCCTAAGTAATTTTGGTAAAGAAAATAAATCCAAAGGAATGAGAAAAACGCTTAGAAAGCGGAAAACGCTAAAATGAGCGTTAAATAACCATAGGAGGTACGAGACCTCGGTTATAGTATCGTAAGGATTCCTAAGGCTTATTCATGCCTAATTAGTATACGGGAATGATTCCCGAAGAAAACGGATCCAAGAAATGTATTAAAACGCTAAAAGAGCTTTAGCGCACGTTTTTCGAGGAAACCCGAAAACGTGACTTTAAGTGGTCAAACAGACCCGTAAAAATTATAAATCATTAAATAATAATTATTAAGCATTTATGGAAGCTTAATAACCAATAAAAATAAAGAAACGAGAAAATTCCGGAAAACGGGCCCGGTTAGTGAACAGTATCAAAACCGGGTAAAATAACGAGCGTTTTCTGTAAAAGACGAAAAACGCTCCAGCTAGTAGTAGTGTGTGGGGCCGATTTTTAATGGGTCAAATAACCCTCTCATACACATGTAACTAGCTAATAAGTAGAGGGAACCAAAAAGCAAAACAAATAAAAGTACAAAAGTAAAACCACACTCTCTCACCTCTTATTCTCACTTTTCCCTCTTCTCTCCTATTTCCCCCTCTCTCACCGTCTCCCTCCTTTCCTCTCTGGCTTGGGCGATTTTTGAGAGCTCTCCCATGGCTTCCATGGCAACTCCAACTTCATCCTCATGCTCCATCCACATGTAAGCTCCAAATCAAAAACAAAATACATATTTGAACCTCTCTTCAAGCTCTACATTTCTATCTTTTCAAAATCCGAAAATGAGCAACTTCATCTCCATGGGTTTTCCCCATTTGAAGAGAAAAGCACACCATTGTGAAGCTTGGAGCCTCCTCTTTCAAACAAGGTAAAAAGTTTCAAGAGAAAATCTCATTTTCCCCATTTTCTTGCCTTGGCCGATTTTGGCTACTTCTCTTACCTTGTTTTCCTTCTTGGTTTTGAGCTCCATTTCAACCCTCCAATGGTGGAGTAACCCCCTTCTTGATTCAAGGGTGAGAATCCCTCTCAAAGACCCCCAAAGGTAAAACCCTAACTTGTACTCTAAGCCTTTTTTTATGGGTAAACAAATAAAGAACCTCAACTATTGTATTGGTAATGTAGTTGTGGACATTTGAGTACTAGTGAGTAAATGTGTGGATTTGTAGGCCTTAGAGCCAAATGAATGGTGTATGTATATTAGTAATGCTATTTGAGGAATAATGTTGTATTGGTATTGTAATTAAGGAAGCATTGGTGTATTAGGATTTCATATGTGTGCTGGTAGGACCCTTGTTGGGTGTGGCTAGCTTTAGGTGGAATTTGAGGAGAGAATGTGTATTTGAGGATGTAAGGAAAAGTAGGTGAACTATGGCAAAATTTTGGTAGAATTGAGCATTAAAGAATGACTTGGTGAAAGGGAGAACCAAGGTGTGTATTGGATTTAATAAAGGTGTTTAATGACCATGGAATGGTAGTGGTGGTATGAGAGTATTAGGACGCAAAATCTGTAGCAAGAGAGGTACCAAAATGCATTGTGGAACTAGGAAGAAATTGGTGTGCAGGATTTTGTAAAATGAGTGTTGGAACTTGGGTGTAGGGAGTGCAATGGCTTGGAAATAAATTGGCAAGGTAAGGAGAGGTAATTAGGATGCTAGGAATGGCAATGATTGAGGAAGTATTGGATGGGAGAATTGAATTATAAAATCTGTAGCACAAGTGTAACAAAAACTGTTACAAGTGTTGAAGGGAGTGAGGAGAAATGGTGTAATGGTTTAGATTAGTGAGTAAGGTATTTGGGGGATGAATCAAGGCAATTTTGAGGGCCTAAGTAGTGTTAAAATATGGGATTAAGTGTAGGAACAATGGGGAAGTAATGGGTAAAGGAGAGGACTGAAAACAGAAATGAAAACTGAAGTACTGGGCCGGACCGACCTTGGGACCGAACTTGCAAGGTCGGTCGAGCCCAGATTTACAAAGGACGGAAACCTTCTGGAATGGACCGACCTTGGGACCGGACATGCAAGGTCGGTCGGCCAGAAGAATTTCCTGTAATGCAACCTACTGGAATGGACCGACCTTGCGACCGGACTTGCAAGGTCGGTCGACTCAAAAATTTTCCGCCTTGTAAGCTACTGGAATGGACCGACCTTGCGACCGGACTTGCAAGGTCGGTCGGGCTAAAATTCTCCGTTAAGTAACTCACTGGAATGGACCGACCTTGGGACCGGACTTGCAAGGTCGGTCGGCACTGTAATTTTCCAGCGTAATTCCTTACTGACTTCGACCGACCTTGGGACCGACCCTGGGTAAGGTCGGTCGAGCCAAAACAAATAATATATATATATATATGATTAGAGTTATATATGTATATAAGTATATGCTTATACACACAAGTGTATGTAAATGTAGTAACACAACATTAATGGGAAGAAAGGATGAGGAAATGCACATGTGAGTAAGGAAACAAGTTAAGGAAGTTGTAAGTATAAGAACATTAAGTGTACCGGGATAACGGGGTAAGTAAGGGAGTAGTAACTACTTGTATATCGTATGAGCATAGTATTTACAACAATGTTGAAAACATTATCAGTGGAACAAGTGTGAACCAAGGAACAAGGGAACACATGGTAAAGCTAACTCCGGTGAAAGGTATGATTTCCTCATGCCCCGTATGCTAACCGAGTTACGTTGATTTGTATGTTGTATGCCGGCTAATCAAGACTAAAGCATGAAAATGGTTTATTACCTTCATTGCATGTCTTGATGTATGTTGTGTGAGCTAACCTTTCTGATTGATGTGTGGCTTCATTTAGTGCGTAATACGACTCAGAGATGAGTCTTGTTGTGTAGAGGCTCGTAGTAAGAGTCATATTGTGAACTAATGGAAACGTAGCAACACACTAAATTATCGAATCAATAAACGATAACGCAACCCAACGAACTCACTAGAATGTGAGAGAGTGTACGGGAGTAATAACCTTCCGATAACGGTAGGAGAAACGAAATGAATAATCCACAAACAAACGTAGTGGAAGTATATAAGTAACCTCTATTAGAGGAACTAATCTTGGTGCAAAACATGAACCAGGAGAGTAGCAAAGAATGGGGAGGGATCTCCAAACCCCTTAGTAATCAGTCGACCCATTATGAGAGGACCCGACTGATGTAAGTATGCCCCGAGACGAGAGAGTATTCGATATGTTGGGGAAACCCTTAAATCTGAGGATACTAGGCGGTGGTAATTCCCTAAGCTAACAGAGGTTATCGAGAGAGATACTTCTAGGCTAATCCACGAGATTGTAATATACTCTGAGAGAAGAGTGTTGGGAATTCGAGTAGTCCGGTAGTACGGACATTTGAGTATTTGAGGAGCTAAGCGTATAGCCCTCGTATTGTAGGTCCGGTGGGGAGTCTTGTGTATGACTCGCCCAGAGGCCAAGTAATGAGTATCGAGTAAGAAGCAAGTATGAGTATGTAATGAGTACCGAGTATTGAGTATGTATGAGAAGTATTGAGTATTGAGTATGTATGAGTAAGTATTGAGTATCGAGTATGTAAGAGTAAGTGTAGAGAATTGAGTAGTGAGTATGCACCAGTATAGTAACGAGTACAGAGTAAGGATCGTGTACGAGTAAGGTATTGAACATGGAGCGATGATTATGCAAGAGTAAGGAGCGAGTATGAGTAGAGTAACGAATATCGAACACAGTACGAAGAGTAATGAATGTATAATAAAGGCGAATGGTTGACTATTGAATTGTCTTCCTTAGTAAGTATTGAACTTGTACATTTATGTAGGTATCTTTGATTGTATTGTTGTGGTATGAGTATGTATGTATGCATGTAAAATGAACTCCATGTATATCCGACCCAAAGTAGTCGGCGTACCGCGGTTAGCACGCGGTATATGCGGATTTCATATGCAGCGTAAGCTGACCCCCTCGGGGGACCGTTTTTAGTGTGCAGGTACTCGAAGCTGACCACCGTTCGAGAGAGTAGGACGGGGACTGCTATGTAAGCATGGGTAGTAGTATGGAAGGGATGGAACCTGTGATGTATTGGGAAATTTGGAAGTCCAAACTGTATCGGTAAAATTAAGGATTGTAGTATACTCGGTATAGTGTTGTATTAGAGTTGTATCGAATTATGGATTGGTATGCAAGGGAAAGTAATGTATTATGTAGAGCACTCGGTATATTCATAATCATCAGACCGATAGTATGTAGTATTGTAATCCGCCTTGTTAGTCACGTGGGTGACTAACGGCATTGTACACCCGCCGTTGAGTAAGTAATATCCGTTGCGAAGGTAAGTATTTGTACAGTAATGACGGTATTAGCGGTAGGGGTGTTACATCTGTCTATCAAGTTGTTGTGCTATTATGTTACGTCGCATCTCGTACATTGACTCTTGCATCTGGAAATCATCGTCGTCGGGTTCAACAGGATCGTAGATAACTAGTAGTGGAATATGTGCCATGAAATCATTGTACTCCATGTAGTTTTCCATCATTCGTTGAACAGATGCATCATTGCGTATGTGTATAAAATTCCACTCGTAATCGCCTTCCAACCCCAAATACACCATTGTTGCTATGTTTATTCTGCCAAGGATAGATTGTAGAGCACGGATGACTCGTCGATGTAGATCACTAAGATTATTAGGATACGACATATTTATTTCTATGTGTCTATGCCCCATCCTTCGATCAAACTGCGCACCATGCCGGCCGAAAGTAGCAGCATAGTTAATGTGCAAACTAAAAGGAAACTCCATTTGATTTTTAGAGGAGAGTTTGTTGTAAGATATGAACAATTCAATACTGAAGTACAAAGCTTTGGTATAATGTTGTGTGGACTGAATGGGTTCGAAGCCAATACCCTGTTTTATAATACTAGAGCAACGGTTGCTGAAACGGATAGTTCAACGGCTACTTAAACGGCTAGTTAAACAGCTAACTCAACGGCTAGTTCAACGGCTAACTCAATGGCTAGTTCAACGGCTACTTAAACGGTTAACTCAACAGCTAGTTCAACGGCTAATTAAACGGTTAACTCAACGTCTAGTTGAACGGCTACTTAAACGGCTGTCTCGTGTCCCTAGATTCTCGATAACGAAAGTGACAGCTAGTTTGGGAAGTGAGAAGAAAGGACCATCCGTGCTGCGGCTGACATCCAGTACAAGGACAACATCGATTGGAGTATGGTGTTGCAAAAACGGCTAGTTGAACGGCTACTTAAACGGCTGTCTCGTGTCCCTAGATTCTCGATAACGAAAGTGACAGCTAGTTTGGGAACAGACGCAAAAACTGCATATTAAAAAACTGCACTCCCGTGCCACTTTGCGCTTACAGACGCAAAAACTGCATATTAAAAAACTGCACTCCCGTGCCACTTTGCGCTTACAGTTTGGACTACCAAATGATTCTCGTTGTGCTCCAAATTTTGTATGAATGTAGTAGTACATACACACATCATTGTACCAAAATTTGGTGGCCAACGGACAGCGGCAACCTATTGAAAAGAATGGTCAAAGTAGCGAACAGACGCAAAAACTGCATATTAAAAAACTGCACTCCCGTGCCACTTTGCGCTTACAGTTTGGACTACCAAATGATTCTCGTTGTGCTCCAAATTTTGTATGAATGTAGTAGTACATACACACATCATTGTACCAAAATTTGGTGGCCAACGGACAGCGGAAACCTATTGAAAAGAATGGTCAAAGTAGCGAACAGACGCAAAAACTGCATATTAAAAAACTGCACTCCCGTGCCACTTTGCGCTTACAGTTTGGACTACCAAATGATTCTCGTTGTGCTCCAAATTTTGTATGAATGTAGTAGTACATACAAATCATTGTACCAAAATTTGGTGGCCATCGGACAGCGGAAACCTATTGAAAAGAATGGTCAAAGTAGCGAACAGACACAAAAACTGCATATTAAAAAACTGCACTCCCGTGCCACTTTGCGCTTACAGTTTGGACTACCAAATGATTCTCGTTGTGCTCCAAATTTTGTATGAATGTAGTAGTACATACCACATCATTGTACCAAAAATTTAGACCGATACGAGTTCCGCAAATAGACCAAAAAATGCTCAAAGTAGACACGTTAGCATAAAAATGATTCAGTAAAAACTGCACTACGGTGCCATGTTAGCATCAATTTCCAACAGGTAAACGACGTCCGTTGACCTTGTAAATATGTATGCATGTAGTACTACATGCATACAACCGTGTTGCTAAATTTTAGGGCCTTCCGAGTTAAGCAAGTGCTTCATTAAAATGCACAAAATAACAAATAAATCAACGTTTTAAAAAATGTAAAGACAATGTAAAATCCTTACAATAATAAGTTTAAAATAAAAGAACAAGTGATAAAACAATGCAAAACTACATAGTAAATGTTCATAAACTGATTAGTGAAATCTGAATTAAAAATTCTACGATTCCTAAACCTGGAGTGTGTGCCCCTTAACCACATCCCCCGATCTTCCTCATTTTCCGGCTCCTCAGCAGGTGTACTTGGATCTGCTGATGCAGATGGCGCGGGAGGACCTTGCTGTGGTGTACCTAAAGGAGCAGGCTGCTGCAAAGATGACGGATCATATGAAGGAGCAACAAACATCTGAGTTTGTTGCTGTTCGCCACCAGCTAAATTGGCCCAGTTAAATTGTCCAGTTAATTCTGCGTCATCATATATCAGCTGCTCACAAAAAGTGACCAGCTCCTGAGTAGTCATGTTGGAAATAGAAGGAGCAACCTGGTTCGACGAACCCGCACCAGCATCAAAATGTGCACCAAAATCAGGGGGTACCTGGTCATAGATTGTCTGCTCTGGCTGAGAAGGTGGTTGTGGCTCAAAAGATGGCCGATATCCCCTTCCTCAGTGATGTAACAGGGACAATGGAAAGCTGTGTCTGAGATGAAGGATAGTTCTGGGGTGGTGGTGGTGGTGGTGCTGCGTAGTCACGCGGCCCTCTTCGTCTCTGACTGTACAGTCGGCTTCTAGCAGCTCTGGGTCGTTGATTTGATAAGCAGGGTACTGCAACTCCACCCTATCTGGCGCCTGCTGTGACAACTCCTGGGGGAATGGCACAGACCGATGATAGTGATCAACATCAATAGTCTGGGAAAGTCTGGTGGCATATCCCCGAACACTAGGATCAGTAGGGATCCTTTGAAGCTGCTCCACTGTAGACGCCTGATCAACCAGGTAGAACAACGGATTATATAATGGTAAAAAACAATAGGACTATCAAACTAGAGGAACAGCTGACAAACAATTTAAATAAATGCTTACCACGATGACATTCCTCCTACTCTCAACAGTGAACCAAGCAACAGAATGCTGGAGGAACCAAACCATATATGCACTCCTCCTGTCCAGTGGGATGCTCCTTGGCGTCTGTGGTGTAATCACCCAGAATTGACTCCTATTGTTCCACATCTGGATGTGGTCATGGAATATTTCCCACCATCGCGCATCTGGCCTACCGGTCCTGGTGATTACATGGAGCATGTCACAGTCGAGTGTGGGGAGCAGGAATCGGCTGATCAACCCGAACTGGCGGCAGTACCCGGTCCGGCTGGTGACCCTCTACAACATTGTAGTGGATTAAAAATACCACTACAGCGAACTGCGCTGGCTGTGGTGATCTGCCACCGTACGGCTGCCAGATCCACTACAGAACATCGAAATAAATATTAAAAATATGCAAACAAATTATAACAAATAAATTAGTATTGTAATAAGGTTTAGTTTTATATTACCTCTCCCTCGCTCGGTGGAATCCTCATATTGTCCAGAGTTTGTCGCGCAACGATAGCGCTGATGCTATTTCCCTTGCCATTATATCTGCAACATGACATACAATTAGGGTTGTAGCGTAATTTAATAAAATTATTATTTCAACAACCATACAATGCTTAGTTTGTTACCTATGAGCAAGTGCAAGGTGGGGTGAAAGATTAATCCGATCTGGGGTGAGTCGTGGCCTAAATGCAGGGATACGCTCGTATGCCCAGACGGTGAGCAACTTACTGCAGCCATTCAGATACTTAGTGTCGAATTTGGTGGCGTTGCACATCTCCCTATAGAAATGTGCAAGGAGCGCAGACCCCCAGCTAAGCCGCCCATGTAGCCAAAATCCTCCAACAGCAACAGATAACTGACATCCACTTTGTCCCCATTAGAGTTGGGAACAGAAACCCTCCAATCAGTCTCATAATATATGCTCTCGCATGCTGCTGATGAACAATAGCGTCACGCTACCAAAGTCAGCGTCTGTCTCCACAAACCTCTCAGCTAGCCACGCAATGGGTATCTGGTTCCCCTTGTGAGTAGGGGGGACATCACCAAGAAGCCGCTGGCACACCGCATTCACATCCACATTACTGGTGGAGAAACAGATAGGTTCCCCATCAGTAACCAACCCAAAAAGCACACTAACATCCTCTAAGGTTATGGTAACCTCCCCGAATGGCATCAAGAATGTGTGGGTCTCAGGACGCCATCTATCAATCAAAGCGCTGATGATGCCAGTACAGTTATTCAATCTCATATTTGCTGGCCCAAAAAAACCAGCTGTAGCAACATATGGAAGTATAGCATCATGTAGGGTAGTAGCACCCTTCCAGCAGATCTTGTTTTCAAATTCCTATTTTGGTACTGTGCATACATCTACATTCCATACAAATTACAATTTAATAGAGCACAAATAACAATTGTAACAAATTAATCATCATCAAACTAATAAGAAATATCAAAAACATAACAAAAGTTCGAATATTAATACAATAACTACATTACAATCATCTACACATTAAACAACTGCATATAGTAAATGTTATTTAACTAAACCATATATAATCATCTAGAATGTAATTTACAAAAATAGTTATGCTACGTTACCTACAATTAACTCATACGGTCTATAAACTAAGCAATTATATTGAATTAATAATTAAACAGAATTACTGTTACACAGACAGATAATAATTAGACTAAACAACTACATATAGTAAATGTTAATTAACTAAACCATATATAATTATCTAGAATATAATTTACAAAAATAGTTATGCTACGTTACCTACAATTAACTCATACGGTCTATAAACTAAGCAATTATATTGAATTAATAATTAAACAGAATTACTGTTACACAGATAATAATTAGACTAAACAACTACATATAGTAAATGTTAATTAACTAAACCATATATAATTATCTAGAATATAATTTACAAAAATTGTTATGCTACATTACCTACAATTAACTCATACGGTATAAACTAAGCAATTATATTGAATTAATAATTAAACAGAATTACTGTTACACATACAGATAATAATTAGACTAAACAACTAAATATAGTAAATGTTATTTAACTAAACCATATATAATCATCTACAATATAATTTACAAAAATTGTTATGCTACATTACCTACAATTAACTCATACGGTCTATAAACTAACCAATTATATTGAATTAATAATTAAACAGAATTACTGTTACACAGACAGATAATAATTAGACTAAACAACTAAATATAGTAAATGTTATTTAACTAAACCATATATAATCATCTAGAATGTAATTTACAAAAATTGTTATGCTACGTTACCTACAATTAACTCATACGATCTACAAACTAAGTAATTATATTGAATTAACAATTAAACAGAATTACTGTTACACAGACAGATGTATACAATCCAAATAATACCAAACAATAATAAAATTACTTATACTAATCATATACAAAGAAACTATAATTATTGCATCGATTACCACTATATCAAATATCTAAATACACTAAAAATGTAAATTATTACAATATACATTAGTTAGTAATACTAACCGGGTCATTGGAGGCATACGCAGCAGATATATGTGTCGTCTGCAAACTGAACGGCTGCGACTCCACCGGACCATGCTCACCCATATCATATTGATCCGCCATACTATAGTTCCTATGCAAACAAAGGATTTTAGAGGAGAGAATTTGGATACAATTGAAGTGTTTTGGAAAAAATGAGCCTTCTATCCTCACTTCCTCGCGCGATGCATTGTTTTATAGGGCGTTGTAGAGAAGCCGATAATTCATTTATCGGCTTCAGTGATGCCGATAAATGAATTATCGGCTTCTCTACAACGCCCCAACGGTCAAATTTTCCGTTGTAGAGAAGCCGATAATTCATTTATCGGCTTCAGTGAAGCCGATAAATGAAGCCGATAAATGAATTATCGGCTTCTCTACAACGTTTAAAAAAAACCCGGAATCGGGAATTCCACCGCAACACACCCTTGCATGGGAAATGAGGGGGCCAAACACCCATGTACGGGAAATTTTCCGCAGCATTACCATACCAGTGATTTATCTCTGCAGAGGCACAGACACCAGAAGTGAATGAACAGAGACACAGAGCATGTATGTTCCTTGTTTGCCATAGACAAGAAGATAAGTTCGAGTAAATTACTGGTACCGGTTTAAAATGTGGTTCAGCCCCGTCTTCAAACATCTAGTGATTTATATCTGCAGAGGCGCAAACAAGAGAAGTGAATGAACAGAGACACGGAGCATGCATATTCCTTGTTCGCCAAAGACAAGAAGGAGTAAATTACCAAAGCCGGAATGAACTGTTCTTCAGCACCGTCTTTAATAACCTTGTGGAAGGAAACTCAAGCCATCATCATCATCTAAATATTAACAAAGAAACCCTCCCTTTGCTCAAGGACTAGATTGATCACAAGAGGAACCAATAACCTTATTGTCTATAAGCATTTGCATCAGATAGTTGTTCCACATATATCTAGGGTCTGCAGGGATATCACATATAAACAACAGCATCAGGATGTCAAGTATATTTCCTCAAAACAAAACAAAACAAAAAAGGAATGTCATGTTTGGAGGGTGATTTTTCGGTATGAGGGTGGTCTATCTAAACATGGTCTGACTGAAAAGCTGGGACCCTAGAAAAATGCCATTCTGTGGAGGGTCGAAACCTGTCACCTCGGCATCCCTCAAATACCTACTTCATCGTCCGTCTTTCCCAGAAAGCATAAAGGGGAGTGCAAGTGTGCACTACACCCGCTCTCAATGGGCCCCACGCGGACTTATGCCTCTATAAGGCGGAATTGACTAGAGTCGCCACCTAGTTTGACCTATGATAACTAGGAAGGAAGAGAAGGAGGGTTCTAAGAACCGTTGGTTGACTCTGAGATTATTACCTATGGATAGGACTTATCTGGTCATGTCAGAGATTCTGTGTGGGTTCGCACTGGGTTACACCCCTTGGAAGTGGCAAGGACCACAACCTTGGATTGGTGCCCGAGGAAACCTCGGTCTCCAATTGTCGGGATTACCTTCTTTCAAAACCTTTTTAGAGAGATTCATTTAAAGCCAAAGGATCGGACTGAGTATGGATTGAAGAGTAGGTGATTTGAAGAGTTTGAGGAGGTAGGCTGGTCTCGAACTATTGGCTCATGGGAATAGTCAAAGAGTTGAGAGGTTTTGATTATTTTTGAGGGGATTGGATTTGTCTCAGCTTTTGTGAGGCTAAGGGGATTTTGGTCATTCTTGTGGAGTTAAGGGATGTTTGGGTCATTTGTTGGAGTTTGAAAAATTTCCTGGGTTTGTTAGGTTCATCCTTCAGAGTGGTCGGATTTTTTGAGGTGTTTTTGGGAAGTCGAATGTGTTGGGAAACACCATGAATAAGATGGTTGGGTGTGGAAGAGAATATTTGGTTTGTAGGTATTCGGGTTTTGAGGATGTTTCGGGCTTCTGAGAGCCTTCAGAATTTGGAGGTCCTATGTGACTCAGAGTTGGTTCAGAGGGGATTGAGAAGTGTTTATGGGTCTTAGGGCTCTAATGGAAATGTTGGATTGGTTTACTCAGAATTGTCTCTCTTAAAGTTTTTAAAACTGAAAAATCGTTTTTGTTGTAAAAGGGCGGATAATCCCAAGGGATTACCTATGTACCCCCTCGAACACGACACTTAAGTAATGGTAAGTGCCGAGGCTCGAAAGATGGGGCAATGAATTTATGTGAAAATAAGATTTAGAGAGAAACACCATAATGAGATGTTCTCGGTCAAATCCTAATAACGTCTCTAACTCCCGGGTTTTAAAACATTAAAAACCAAAACATTGAAGTCGAATGGAAGGGAGTTAGACAATTCTAAAATCCCGGCTGCAACTAGGAAGGTCGTTACTTCCCTAGCACCCCGCCTTGTAAAAATCTAGGCTGCAATTAGGGGAGGTTTGTCACCCTAATGCCCCGCCTAAAGAGATCCAGACTGCGACAAGGGAGGTTATGACCCCAGTGCCCCGCCTCGGATTTTTATTTTGGAAGGGAGACAAGTGACACCTAACCAGGGAGAAAACATTCTTTGAAGGTGTTGGACATCCCATGTTCCCCGAAAACGGTTTAATTTTGAGTTTGAAAACTGAGTTGGAAAACTTTTGAAAGCTTGTTCGGAATCCTCGGTGAAGAAACACTGGTTTTGAGAAATGTTTTTAGGAGAAAACTTTCTGTATATGTGAGAAGAACTTTCTGCAATAGAGAAGAGTTTTCTGAAATGCGAGAAGAGTTTTTCCTTTTTATATTCCACAAAATGGTTTCTTTGAAAACTTGATGAGATTTGAAGAAAATGATGGTTTTGAAATTCTTTTTGGATTTTTAGATTTTGAAAGGAATTTACAAGTGAGTGTGGACTGGATGAAATGTATCTGGGTTTGAGTTGGATTGAGCTTGATGAAATGGGTTCGGTTTGGATTGAGGTTCAGGCTTGAACCAGATTGAATTTTGAGTTTTTTGGTCAAGGACAACGTTTTTGGTCAAGGTCAACGTTTTTTGGTCAAGGTTTGACATTTGTGAACTTGGGCCAACTTTGGGGTTGGGCTTATTTTGACTTGTGTGGTTTTGGGCCAACTTTGGTTTATGGACTTGGGTAGTGGGCCGGGTTTATGGATTTGGGCTGAATTTTATGGACTTGGGCTGGATTGGGTTAATGGGCCGAGTTGGGCTGAGATAGGGTTTAGGTCATGGGCTTTGGGCCAAGTGTGGGTATTTGGGCTGAGATTTGTTTTGGGTCAAGTGTGGCATTTGGGCCGAGTTGGGCTGATGGGCCGAGACTGTGTTTGGGTCATGGACTTTGGGCCAAGTTTGGGTATTTGGGCCGAGAGTGGTCTTGGGCCAAGTGTGGGTATTTGGGCTGAGATTTTTTTGGGTCAAGTGTGGCATTTGGGCCGAGTTGGGCTGATGGGCCGAGACTGTGTTTGGGTCATGGACTTTGGGCCAAGTTTGGGTATTTGGGCCGAGAGTGGTCTTGGGCCAAGTGTGGGTATTTGGGCTGAGATTTGTTTTGGGTCAAGTGTGGGCATTTGGGCCGAGTTTGGGTATTTGGGCCGAGAGTGGTCTTGGGCCAAGTGTGGGTATTTGGGCTGAGATTTGTTTTGGGTCAAGTGTGGGCATTTGGGCCAAGTTTGGGTATTTGGGCCGAGATTTGTTTTGGGTCAAGTGTGGGCATTTGGGCCGAGTTTGGGTATTTGGGCCGAGAGTGGTCTTGGGCCAAGTGTGGGTATTTGGGCTGAGATTTGTTTTGGGTCAAGTGTGGGCATTTGGGCCAAGTTTGGGTATTTGGGCCAGATTTGTTTTGGGTCAAGTGTGGGCATTTGGGCCGAGTTTGGGTATTTGGGCCGAGATGGATTAGGCCGGGTCGATATGTAATTGGGCCGGGTCGATATGTAATTGGGTCGTGGGTTTTGAGTTTCGGGTCATGGATTTCGAGTTTTGGGCCACGGGTTTGGGTTCGGGCCGAGATGGTTTTGACTTCAAGTTTGGATTGGACTTAATGGGCCGGGTCAAGGCAATTGGGCCAGGCGTATACTTGGGCCGAGATGGTTTGGGCCGAGAGTGGTCATGGGCCAAGTGGACTTGGGGCCGGTTTTTTTTTTGGGGGTTGTGGGCCGTGGGCTTGTATACGGGTTTTGGGCTTGGATCTGTGGGTAGCAGACTTTTGGGTTTGGGCTTTGTGGGCCGTGGGTCTAGACTCGGTTTTGGATTGGGCTTTGGGCCTGATCAAGGCAGTTGGGTCAAGTTTGAAGAAATCAGAGAAAGTTTGTTTTTTTTTTTTTGACTCAAGTCAAAAAGAAGGAAAAGTTTGATGACACTAAATAAAAAAAAAAGAAAAAAAAGAGACAATTTGAATTTCCATTGGATCGAACACTGTTTCGGAGGTGAAGTTGACGACTAAGTGCTCATTTTTAACAGGCTGGATGTACAATTTTTTTTTTATCTTATTAAAGGGATGGTTTGGAAAGTCTTATAAAAGAAAGGGTTGTTCTCACCGTCCGGACTCTACGGCCCGTTTGAGTGAGACAAACCCTTGACCCTAAAGCTTTTCTAGAATGGGCCCCAGGGGTCCATTAAAGGGGTCATCCTAATGGGCTGTCTAAGGCCACCTGTCCTAGCCCGGTTTGGCTAGTTATGGGCTGAATCCGAAAAGGATTAAATTTGGGCTGATGTTTATGCAAGCCCAAACAGAACCAGTCCATGGCAAAGAAAATGAATCAACCACATAACGAACAGATAGCTATGAACTTCAGAGATTAAATAAATGAACAATACGCATGGGCATGGATTTCGAAAGCCATCAGAATTACAGATATGTGTAAGAAAGAATTTCAGAACCTGTCTAAGTAAAGTAAATTATATACATGCAGACATGAATTCCAAGAACTTAGATTACACATCCAGAGGGAGTTTCAGAAGCGGTATGATATACACATGAAAACGGATCCTAAAGTTGTCTAGATGTCAAACTCAGGTTTTTATAATTCTAAACTGCTCTAGCGCTCCAAAGTGAAAACAATCAGTGGGTCTGAATGTAGGGTTGCTAACCGGTTGTTACCTTTCCCTATTATTTATCTTTCAGTGGCCATACAATGGTAAGCACACAGTGAACAGTTATACACATCTAACATGAATTCTGAAATGACTAGTAACTTACAACAAAGCTTAATCAAGCCTAACAGTCCTGTCTAAAAAAAAAAAAAAGACATGCTCGGTGGATCCTAATGTGGGGTTACTAGCCATTTTTGAAATTTTCCCTAGAGTTGCCATGTCATTGCTTTTTATCAGTCTGTTCATCAACTCATTCTTCTTTTTATCAGACCATAAGTTCGAAGATTAATCCACTTCTCTAACCTTTTACACACAGAGAGTAATGAAATAAACTGGAACTGAAACAACAAACCAAACCGCAGCTAATAAACTGTACCCAAACATCAGGGACCCAACATGATCACTTTTAATCAGTCTATCACTAAACTAGAATGAAACAGATAGAGGAAACATCATTATATACATCTTGAGCCAGAAAACAATGTGCATCCATGGGCACAAACCAAACAGACAGAATAGGACTGAGGTTAAGAGTTTGTGTACCAGAGGGGAGATAATCACACGTTTTTCCTGTAGGAGAAACCGAACAAGCAACACAAAGACGAAACGATAAGCATTTCGGGTCAGTTCATCAAACAAACATTTGAGTAGGTCAAAACAAAGGAAATCAGTTAACGGGTGACAGAAGCTAGACATAATGCGATATTTCAAACCCAGAGTAAGGCCCCTCCTATGTCGCTTCGGTCGTCGAGTGTCAAGTAAACGTTACCCATCCTGTTCGAACACCCAACTAACAGGCAAAACACTTGCAGAAAATTCAAGGTAAGGATCAAGTATTATCATCTTGTTAACAACAGCTGATATCTCTCAAAACAAGTCTCAGCAGGAATCTAGATCTCCCACAGAGTAATTCAATGGCATGAAAGAGGTATTAACAGGGAACGAACGTGAGCAGATATAACGTATGGGTCTCATGGCCTGTTCGACTGTAACAAAAGAGGCTCCACATTGAATGTTTACCCACTAACGAACCGGGCTAGCAAACTGGTCCGAATTTGGACTCGATATTCTGTCCGTGAACTTCTATGTTCATAACAGATCGGTACTCATCCAAAGAGCGTTCAAAGTAGAGGAATGAGACGAGAGTGAGAAACAATAGAACAAAAATGAATGAGTAAGGGACGATGGTCTATGTTTGAGGATTTCCTCCAAACCACATACCTTCTCCCATAATTGTTCTGGGCACAGAGTTTTGCTTTGCTGAAAAAAACAAAACTAAAGGTAAACGAAACGTTTTGTAGAACCAAGGCATGCGAAACAGGCATTCGAAGCTCTGGTTCCCAAAATCTCGAAGAACAAGCAAGAGGAGTGGGCTAGGAATATGGGGGCTGGTATCGACGTCGGAAAATCATTTCCGGAAAAAAAAAAACCATGCCTCGCCCATTCCTTTAGCCATGCTGAAATGGCTCAATCGACAAGTTCGATGAAAAAGTGGAAAACTAAAAAAAACAACGACAGAGAGACCCATATTCGAAGGGAGATGGGATCCAGAAGGCGCTTTCTCTTCAGAACCAAAGCTTACCTACTTACTCGTTGAGTAGAATTCGAAGGAGGGTCAGGGCGAGATTTCTGATGGACGATGATGTGGGGGGGGTCGATTGAGGAGTTTTTTCGGGGCGATTCGCGACGGGAGAACCAAAGGGGATCGGAGATTGAAGGAAAAAAAGCTTATGGGTTTTCTGCTCGTTCTTCAAACTCGACTGGGAATATCAAACGTAAACAGAATGAGACAATCAGAATAAAAATCGGGATCAATGCCGACTTTTTAAAAACGTGAGTCTACTGTGAGGTTTTTTTTTATTGTTTTATACTGGGAGGGCATACAGATGTCAAGCTAGGGTTTTGTTTTGAAACATGGGCTTATGAACTGATTTTTATTTGGGCTGACAAGGGAAATGGGCCTTATCTGAGGTAAAAAACGGACAGGGAGGGTAGAAGAGGCAAAAATGAGTTTTAGCAGCTCCCCATCTCGAACTCACGACCTCTTGCGTACCCCTTGCCTGCTTCTACCGGTTAAGCTATGACGGAACTTGTTAAACGAAGCCACGAAATAACAAAAGAACCAAGTTGTGGCTGAAGCGGAATAAAGGAAATGCTTTGGTTCACGCCAAGAATCGAACCCGAACTCACGAGTTATATACAAGTACTTTAACCGGTTAAGCTAGGTCGAATTCCAATATATACATGAGAGAAATAATACAAACGCTCTAAAGTTTACTGGATAACTTTCCTAAAAATACGACGAATCCAAAGGAAAGTATACAATAAAATGAGATGATTAATCTGATGACATGAAAGTATGTAATACAATTAAAAATAAGATTCAAAACGTAAAGATATATAAAATAAAAGAAAGGCATACGTACATGAATGAAAATTAAAGTTCGTAATGAAGATAAAACACTCGAAGTAAAATAGAAAATAATGGTGGTAACAGGACACATGAAATAATAAAAATAGTGACGATAAACGGAGAGAAATCAAAAAAGGAAATAATAAACGACAAAAAATATAAATTGATCGAATACATAAAATAATATGAGGTAAAAACAAAACCGTGAGATATTTTAAAACAAAAGCAACAAATAGTATACGACATGAAGTCAGTTAAAAACAGATTTCAACAAAAACTCGTGCTCCTTTTCCATAGGAATGTGAGGTTTAAATGTCGGGAAAAAGAATTCGCTTAGTTGAAAACGGGGACGACCGCTTTGTTTCTAGAAGCATGTTTATCTTTGTATTTTTGTTTCAATATAACGGGTGAGAATTTTTGGTGTCTACAGATGGCTCCCCTTGATTCAATTTTGCAGGACCTTGCAGAATTGGATCAAGGTTGACGGGGCGCCAAAAATTCTCGCTGCGGTTTAGTGGTGCGTTGGGATGCGACCGTGAGTGTGTGAATACGATTGGAAGTACGAGGACTTATGACGAGCCTCAGTTAGACCTCCTGACATCTAACCCTAGGACTTATGACGAGCCTAGGATACTAACAATCCGACTTGGTTTTTAGGGTGCACGAGGGCTTAGGAGTGCCTCAACTGGACCTCTTGATATCCAGTCCTAGGGCTTATGACGGGCCTAGAATGCGATTGAAAGTACGAGGACTTAGGAGTGCCTCAACTAGACCTCTTGATATCTAGCTATAGGACTTATGACGAGCCTATAATACCAACCCGATTTGATTTAAGGTGCACGAGGGCTTAGGAGTGCCTCAACTGGACCTCTTGATATCCAGTCCTAGGGCTTATGACGGGCCTAGAATGCGATTGAAAGTACGAGGACTTAGGAGTGCCTCAACTAGACCTCTTGATATCTAGCTATAGGACTTATGACGAGCCTATAATACCAACAACCCGATTTGATTTAAGGTGCACGAGGGCTTAGGAGTGCCTCAACTGGACCTCTTGATATCCAGTCCTAGGGCTTATGACGGGCCTAGAATGCGATTGAAAGTACGAGGACTTAGGAGTGCCTCAACTAGACCTCTTGATATCTAGCTATAGGACTTATGACGAGCCTATAATACCAACAACCCGATTTGATTTAAGGTGCACGAGGGCTTAGGAGTGCCTCAACTGGACCTCTTGATATCCAGTCCTAGGGCTTATGACGGGCCTAGAATGCGATTGAAAGTACGAGGACTTAGGAGTGCCTCAACTAGACCTCTTGATATCTAGCTATAGGACTTATGACGAGCCTATAATACCAACAACCCGATTTGATTTAAGGTGCACGAGGGCTTAGGAGTGCCTCAACTGGACCTCTTGATATCCAGTCCTAGGGCTTATGACGGGCCTAGAATGCGATTGAAAGTACGAGGACTTAGGAGTGCCTCAACTAGACCTCTTGATATCTAGCTATAGGACTTATGACAAGCCTATAATACTTTGATGGAGTTGTACGAAACTCGCTGCGGTGAAAGGTTGATCTGAAGTCGAATTTAGTTGCATGTTGATTCGGGGTCGGACGCTTTTTGATGGGTCCTTCGATCCTCAACGAAGGATTTGAGATTGGAAAATTTTCTCTTGTGTTGTCTCCTTTAACTGCATGGGTGCTCGGGATGATGGGATTGGGTGATTCCGATATATACGGTTGGGTGGTCTGACATAACCTTTGGGGACCGTGGTGGTCAAGTGCGATTTTTGTGATCTTGGAGAGGGCTTCGGCCGACGACTCTGGTAGTTTGACGGTGGCCCTGGTGTTGCACTGGGATGGCTCCGGCATTTCTCTGAGATGGTTCCGGTATGGCTCTTAGATGGCTCCGGTTTGATATGTGACTCCCTTGTGAGCAACGACTCTGGGATGGTTGATGATGGAGTGCTTCGATATGATCTGAGGGCTCTGGTATGATCGGATGGCTCCATTGCGGTCGGGTGGCTCCAGTGCGGTCAGATGGCTCCGGTTTCGTATGTGACTCCCTTGTGAGCACGACTCTGGGATGGTTGATGAGTTGGGTTCGATATGACCTGAGGGCCCCGGTATGATCGGATGGCTCCAGTTTGATCGGTTGGCTTCGGTACGGCTCTGAGATGGCTCCGGTTTCGCCCCGAGATGATCCACTCGATTGAGACGGGTTTCTTCATAGAGTGATGGCACTGGCATTGTAGTTCGAGGGGAGGAAGGTTTTTTATTTTGGGACGGGGTCGCACCCTGAGAGGGTTGCCTACGTACTCAACTCCCTGTTGAGATCAGACCTTACGTAGTTCATGTATTTTGGCGAGTGAGGAGTTTGGCGGTGAGGGGGGAATGTCTTGCGGGGCATTTTCTTTGAACAACGCCGAAGACTTTTGATCCTTTGTTTTGATGGCTGTGCGGTCTCCGAGAATTACTGTCGTGCCGGTTGGTGAAGGAGACAGGCTCTGTGCTGTGGCTTCCCCTTCTAAAAGAGCATACTCATTCTTCTCTTTCCGTGGTGTAGGATATTTTGTCCGAACCGATGGATGCAAATCTATTCTACATGCATTTTTTTTGGATATGATTGAATGCAACGAGGATGTCGTGTCAAGGTGAGCTCAGCCAAGAATTCTAGTTAAGTCAGATTAGTCATTTCTGAGCCACTTCTTTCTTGAAAAATCTACCCAAAAGAGGTCTCTCGGGATCTCTTATACCTTTCCGTTTCCTTTCTTAAGGTCAGTTAGGCTTTCTTTAATCGGGGTGATGAACACTCGTTTTTTTCTCTACCTTCCTGATTTCTTTGACGCTCGTTTGTGCGTGATTGTATCGACAAGATCGGACGCGTCGTAGCCGTTCATGTTTCGAATTTGGTACTTTCGAATCAAGCAAATACCATCTCTAAGTCGGAGGTCTTTCGATGGGTTATAACGGGGCTGCAGGGTATGCCACATGGGACTGGAGGATTGTTTGAGGATTGTGGGCTTTGGTGCAACGGAGGATATGCTTCACCTTTGCCATGGATGGAGTGATTTTCGGACTTCTATCGCGTTTGTGCGGATTATTATGCGTCCTCATTTTTGATTTGCTACTTTTTGAGCAGTCTATTTGCATTTCTTCGTGTTTGACATTTCTGGTCTCATCTATTTGGTGTTTGACATTTCTTGGTGGGAGACTTTCATTTCCTCTCTTTATTGTTTTGAGCGTTTTGTGCTCCGCTTCTCTCGTTTTTATCCTCTTTGGGTGTCTCTTTCAAGCTTTCCTCCATGCTTTAAATGGTGGGGAAGGAACCATGGCTCCAGCTCTTTTATCCTCTTTGCAGGGGTGAATGGTTGCGTGATGTGGGATGGTATATCGTGGAGCTGTTTTCGAAAAGATTCTCAATGAAAGGCTCAGCGGGGTTTACTAAGGGATCGTTTTCAGGGTCAATAAGGCTTTTGGCCTTGTGGAGGTTTTCTTCGATCCTAGGTGCCTCGTCATCCCTATTGACAGATAATTGTTTCCTCTACTATTCCCAAATTTTGACATGAATGGTAACGCGCTTTTCTCATCAATATTTAGTTCCATGAAGGGGATCCTCACCTGGCTTTGAAATTTAAATGCATCAAACGCTCTGGGTTTTGCACGCTCTGTGTTTCTCTCATGCACTCAACTCTCACGGGAGGTTAGAGATCCTTTCAGACCTCTTCGGGAAAATGATACAAGAGTTCGTCGGCCTTTGATGACTTATGTGACTTTCCTAGAATTAAAGATTGAGATGCACCTCGACACTAGGGATATGCAAATGCAAATGCAAATGCAATTAAGCTAAACCTAATGCAGATGATAATGATAACTTTTGTGTGGATGCACTTTTTTTTATGGATGCATTTTTGTGGATGCACTTTTTTTTTAGATGCATTTTTGTGGATGCATTTTTTTTGATGCATTTTTGTGGATGCATTTTTTGGATTTTTGACTGAATGCGTGTGTTTTTTTTTTTGGATTTTTGTGACGGTTCAGACATAATATCGTTTCAACCGGTCGAGATTGACAAGGCTTTGAAATTCTTCTCCGTCCAAATCTGTTAGTAATACAGCACCATGAGGGGTTATTTCTTTGACCAGGTAAGGGCCCACCCAGTTCGGTCTGAACTTCCCTCGTGGGTCTGGTAAATCTTTCCTCAGCTCTTTTAGGACGAGATCACCCACTTGGATGTTTCGTTCTTTGACCCTTTTGTTGAACGCTCTAGCCATTCTCTTCTGGTAACCCTGGATGTGATATAATGCCTGTAGGCGTTTTTCATCAAGAAGCAAGACTGTCATAGCGCTGTTGCAACCAGTCACTTTCAGCAATTTTCAGTTCATTAGTGACCCGAAGAGTTGGAATTTCAAGCTCGATTGGCAAAACACATTCTGACCCATACACCAAGGAATACGGAGTGGCTCCGGTTGCAGTTCTGACAGTAGTTCGGTAACCCCAGAGAGCGTAGTGTAGCTTTTCTGGCCAATCTCTGTACGTTTCGACCATTTTTGACAGTGCACTCTTCGGCTTTGTTGGCGGCTTCGACCGCTCCGTTGGTCTGAGGTCTGTATGGAGATGATCTGTGGTAACGGATGTGTATTTTTCCATGACCCGGATAGTGTCTCCGTCGAACTGGGGACCGTTATCTGATACGAACTCTGATGGAACCCCGTATCGGCATATGATATCTCGCTCGATGAACTGGGCAACTTGCTTTGATCCGATGTTCGCGAACGACCGTGCCTCTACCCATTTTCTGAAATAATCTATCGCTACAAGGATGTAGCGGTGTCCATTTGAAGCTTTGGGGTGGATTTCTCCGATGATGTCGATTCCCCATATAGAGAACGGCCAAGGAGCCGCCATGGCTGTTAGGGGTAGAGGAGGCAGGTGTTGCAAGTTAGCATGGGTCTGACACTTGGCGCACTTTTTCACGAATTCGTGACAATCGGCTTCCATTGTTGTCCAGTAGTACCCCAGTCGGAGGATTTTCCGGGATAGGGAATGTCCTCCAGCATGGGTCCCGCATACTCCCTCGTGGACGTCCTCGATGATCTTATCAGCCTCTTTTCGGGTCACACACAAGTGTTGGACTCCATTCGGCATTCTCTTGTAGACCCTGGTTCCGCAGACCACATACTGATTTGACATTCTTCTTAGTGCGATGCGGTCCTGCTTAGTGGCTTCTGGCGGATACTCTCCCTTCTAAGGAAATTCTCGATGTCCACAAACCACTCATCCTCGACTTCCCCTGTCTCGATGGCTCCAATCTCAAATGAGGGTGTATTAGTCATGGTTATCCACAAGGGGAAGTATAGTGAACCGGTCGGTACTTGAGCCATTGAAGCCAAGGAGGCTAAAGAGTTAGCAAAGATGTTCTGGCTCCGGTTCACGTGCTTGAAAGTCACATTTCGAAAGCATGTGATCAAGTATGAAAGGTAGTCATGGTAGGGGATCAATCGTTCTTCTCGGATCTCCCAAGTCTGATTGACTTGCGAAATAACGAGATTAGAATCGCCAAAGACCTCTAACTCTCCCACTTGCAACTCTAATGCCATTTCCAGTCCCAGGATGCAGGCTTCGTATTCCGCCATGTTGTTAGTGACCGGATAATTGATTTTTACTGCAGCTGGAAGTAGATCCCCTCCGGATGGATCAACAAGATCCCCGCTCCTTTACCCTTATGGTTGACGGCACCATCAAAGTACAACCTCCAACAGGTTTTCCGTAATGTCATGATTTGTTCGTCCGGGAAATCATCATTTCCGAAGAACTCGGATGCTACAGGGCATTCTGCTAGATGTTCGGCTATGGCACTCCCTTTGATTGACTTCTGAATTTTGAAAGTGATGTCGAACTCAGACAAGTAGGGACCATCTGGATAAGCGGCCGTCGAGAATTGGCTTTTCCAGTAGGTACTTTATAGGGTTCATGCGTGCAATCAGATGAACCTCTTGTCCTAACAAGTAGTGCCTTAGCTTCTTCGTAGCCCAGACCAAAGCAGCACAAAATTTGTGGATGTCAGAGTATCGTGTTTCGGCATCGACCCATTTCTTGCTGATATGGTAGATCGACTTTTCACGCGGTGGGGATCCTTGTTCCTGGGCTAGCATGGCGCCCATGGATGTTTCCCGAGCTGTCAGGTAAAGAATCATTGGCTTACCCTCCTGGGGCGGTACCAAGACGGGCGGGTTCTGCAAATAGGTTTTGATCTTCTCAAAGGCTTCCTGACACTGTTCATTCCAGACTTTAGATGCGTCTTTCTTCAACAGACGGAAGATAGGCTCACAGGTCTCCTTAGTGCATGATGAATCTTCTGATGTACTGACTCTGCCTAAGAAACCCTGATTTCTTTTTCGGTTTCGGAGGAGGCATTTCTTGAATGGCCTTTATTTTATCTGGGTCTACCTCGATTCCTCGGGTAGTGATCATGAAGCCCAGAAGCTTTCCTCCGGTCACTCCGAATGTACATTTCTCGGGGTTTAGCTTCATCTGGTACCTCCGCATCCGATCAAAGAACTTTCTCAGATTTATCAAGTGGTCCTCCCGTTGGGCAGCTTTGACAATCATGTCATCTACGTATACCTCCACTTCCTTGTGAATCATATCATGCAATAAGGTAGTGGCGGCCCTTTGATACGTGGCTCCGGCATTTTTCAAGCCAAAGGGCATGTTCACGTAACAAAAGGTTCCCCATTGTGTAATAAAAGACGTCTTTTCCTGATCTTCTACAGCCATTCGAATCTGATTGTAACCTGAAAACCCATCCATGAATGACAGTAGTGCATGTTGGGCGGTATTATCAACAAGGATATCAATATGGGGTAAGGGAAAGCTGTCTTTGGGGCTGGCCTCGTTCAAGTCCCGAAAGTCAATACATACTCGCACCTTTCCATTTTTCTTTGGGACGGCTACGATATTGGCTAGCCAATCGGGGTAATTGACGACCCGAATGAAGCCAACACGTAACAACTTCTCGACTTCCTCTTTCACTTTCAATTGGTGCTCGGGTTTCATTCTTCTCAAACGCTGTTTCTTAGGTTTGGCATTTGGGTACAACGGTATTCTGTGTTGGACAATGTCGGGGTCAATCCCTGGCATGTCTGCGTAGCTCCAAGCAAAAACATCGACATATTCAATTAGCAGGGAAGTCAAATCACGTTTTTCCGTTTCACTCAGACCCAAACCAATTGTAAAGTTTTGGGGTTATCAGGTGTTCCGATGTTTATTGCTACAGTGTCTTCTACAATCTGAGTGTGGGTGGAATATTGTTCTGTGGGAGGCATATTCTCCTCATCATATTCTTCTTCTTCTGCCTCATAGTTTTGCATTGAATCAAGTGACAAAAGAGATGAATTTTCTGAATAAACTGAACTTTCATTAATATTCGAAGAGCTGGGTAACTCAGTGATTGTTAGAAAATTGCCACCATTTTTACAGCGGAAGATAAATGGTGGCTCCCCCACTCTTTCTTCTTCGTCAAAGTTAAGACAGATACCACTCTCATCGTCAGTGTTACAAGAACTACCGCTATCACTACTGCTACTACTATCACTATCTACTAGACTGATTGAGTATGGCTCCTGGAAAATCAGCTCCTCTCTCTTATGATAGACGACAAGACACGCTCCATGGCCATCTACCGAGGGTGCGGGGTCCTTGATGACTGGTTTGGTCGTGACACTGCTCTCCGCTGCATCCTCGGGCATTCCTTGGTCGCATCCCTTGTCGTCATGGTCTTCAAGGCATGAGTAGAGGGGAAGTGAAGTGGTCCACCAGCTCTCCCACTCCATTGTCTCCTGACTTCCCTGAGCTTGAACTGCTTTCTGCTTATCACAACTCACAGATACACATGGTTCAAGGTTAACTGGTAGAAAAAATCTATGGGGATTCTTACATGTGAATCTGTCAACATCATACCTGGCATTTCTGTGAATCCTAACCCGGCTCCTCGGCCTCCAGCATATGGTGCTAACGGCTCTACCATGCCCTGTAGCTCCTTTCCTAATCCATTCCCCTGTTTGTAGCCCATCCGAGACATCATGTGCTGTGATGCGGGGCTATAGACACTAGGGTCGAAGTAGAGAGGAGTGATGAAAGAAGTTTGACTTACCTGCTGCGCCGGTTTCGCCACTGTGAACCCCCCAAGGGTTAGCTCCCGTTGACCTGGCGCTTTGATCTCGAACAGTTGGGATTCATTCCTTGCCTCTCCTAGCACCTCCACGATCCGTCCTCCGTGCTTAAACTTGAGCTTTTGGTGGACTACCGAGGGCACACCCTTGATTTGGTCAATGAAATTCCGGCCCAAAAGTAAGTTGAAGGTGGAAGAAATATCGATGACCATCACTTCGATAGAGAAGGAGGCATCCTCGATTAGGATTGGCAGGGTGATCATCCCCAACACTTTTCTGTGGCTGTTATCGTATGCGCTTAAAGTCATCTCCACAGGTTTGAGGTCGTTATACCCCATGTGTCGAGCAACACGCAGCGGGCAGACATTTACTTCAGCACCGTCATCGATGAGTGTCTTGGGGACATTGAAACCCCCGGCTTTTACAGATATGTAAAGGGCTCGTCCAGACTGGCGGGAGATTTCCTCATCCGTGAAGGTGATTGCCATAGCAGGGGTCTGGGTCAAGTGGGCTACAATGGTGTCTACACTGACCGTTTGTTTCTTATCCATTTTAAGATGTCGGGCCACTGCATTCTTGTGTTCCTCTGACATGGTCAACAGGGACCAGATTGTGATTGGGATGCTCGTGCTCTTCAACTTCTTGAGCAACTCTTCTTCTCCAGCCAATTTACTTTCCGATTCACTCAAGTGAGATCATGCACTTTCTGGGGTAATGACGCGGCCTCTTCAGCAAGCTCGACCGGCTTGTAGTGTTTTCCTGAACGGGTAAGATGGTGAGTCTGACTTAGATCTTCATCTTTGATCAAAAGAGGTGCCTGATCGGGGTTACCGCAGGCGGACCATCATCTTCGTTGGTGATCAGGATGACACTGCACTCCGAAATTCTCCTTCCTCGCCTCTCGGCAACCTTCTGTCGGCACCAAGCTTCTACCACCTCCAATGCTTTCATAGTATTGTAGAGCTCTCGTGCCTCAAAATTCAGTCCCACGAGTAACTCAAGGTTCTTTTCCATTTGCCGTCCCACTATCAGCAGAGTGATGATGGACACCCTTCCTTGTCCTACTAGACGCTCGACTGTAGCACGTATCTCATGCGTCATTGCTAGATATTCATGCATTTGCGGTTGAATATCATGCTGGATTTCTGGACGATGAACTCGGAAGGCGTCTAGCTCCGGAGATAGCACGATTGGAGGGGGTGTGCTCTGGTTGCCCGGCTCAGAGGAATTCTCAATGGCATGGATCCTTATGATTCTGCTAACATCCGATTCTTCTTCTCCTTCTCCTATCAGGCTCATCATATTCACATGCCTGGGGATAGAGTTGTTTTGAGTGTTCGGATTAGTTTTCGGGAATTCCACCTCCCCTGCATCGATCAAGTCCTGGATGGCATGCCGCAAGGCCCGGCAATTTTCAGTACCATGTCCCTTGATCATGTGGTATTCACAGAAACTGGCAAGGTTGGTTCCCATCTGGGTAACTCCTGGTTTGGGTTTCGGGTGTCCCAGCAAAAACCCACTTTTCTTCAGCTTTTCATAGGCTTTGTCCATTGGCATTCCTAAGCTGGTGTAATTCCTTCTGGGTTGAGTCTGGTAGCTGCTTGGCGGTGGAGTTGCAGAGTAGTTTGAAGTTGACCCACTAACTTGGGCTTGAAATACTGGTGGCTGGGATTGATTAGTTGATGGGGTAGGGACAGATTTTCCAATTGTGTCTGCCTTGGACTGCCTATTCTGATAATTCATCCCTCTAGGGTTTGACCCTTGAAAATTCAAACCCTTCAGACGTCCAGCTAGGGACAGTTCTTCTGCAGCAGTGGCAGCAGCTTTCAAGTGTCGGAAATCACAAATTCCGAGGGACTTAAGATGGTCTGAATAAGGGTTTTCCAGGCAATCGATAATGATTCTTATTTGCTCATCTTCGTTGGGCCGGTCTAGCATCTGCCCCGCCTTCTCTCTCCATCTGGTGATGAATTCCATCACTGTCTCATGATTTCTTGGTCTCATGGTTTCTAGGTCTCTCCGGGTGACCCCTAGGTGAGTGTTATAACTGTACTGCTCCACGAAAGTCTGGTAGACCTCTTCCAACTTCTTCCCTGAGAAATCCATTCTTGATACCCAAGTTTGGGCTGACCCTTCAAGATAACTGGGGAAACAGATTATCTTCATCTCGTCATCTAGCCCATACATAGTCATGACCCGGTCAAACTGGGCGAGATGGTGTCTGGGGTCCCCTTTCCCTGAGTACTTAGAGATTTCTGGCAGTTTTAGATTTTCGGGCAATTTGGAGCTTGGCTTTAGTTGGAACTGACGAAAACCCAACATCTTGGCTCTCTCCGAGCTGCATCTCCGCTAGTAGCTCTTCTTTCAGGGATTTCTTCATTTGATTGAGGTCAAGTGGAAGATGTTCAGCAGGCGGGGCTTGGTTGTAACCATGAATCAGATGGTTAGATGGTTGGGGTAACAGTTGGGTCTGGGGAATTGCCTCCTCAAAACGGACAGCATGTCCGGGAGTGGTGTACTGGTATTGATTGAGTTGGATGGGGTCAGGGTGTGGTGAGTTGGGATGAATGAATTCTGGTTGTTTGGCTTGATATAGGTGGGCTGTTTGGACAGTGGCTCCAGCGGGTGGGAACGGTGGTAGTCTGGGGAAGGTGGTTGGTACTGTAGGGACCGTGGTCATGATTGGAGGTGGCAGGGGTGCTCCTGAGAGTAGGTCAGCCGTTTGAAAAGTTGTGGTGACTGGGTGGATGATGGTGCGTTCTTTCCCTGTGGTCGGTTGTGGTATGTTGGTGTTGAACATAGGGTTTTGATTGCTCCAGACTCTGTTGGGGTGTGGGGAGGAGTCCTCAATATAATCCTCATCGGGGTCAGTAAGGTATGGATCCTTTCCCTTGGCTGACCTCTCTTGGCGCAATTGCTCCTCTAGCCTCTCAACAGTTTGCTTCAGCATGTTCTCATTTCTTGTTGACTGTTCTAGCATACGGTAGAGAATACTTGGATCAGGAAGACGTGAGCTACCGCCGCTAGCTCCTACAACTGCGCTTACACCCGCATCAATAGCTGTGGTTGCCAGGGCACCTTCTGGGGCGGTGGGATTGATCAGGTTTTGGTCCATGGTTTCTGACGAGGTTTCAGTCGCGGTGTCACTGGCCAGCCTGCCTCGGGAATCTCTTTTCCACAGTCGAGTTATGTTGGAAGACTGGAGGAGAGTTCTTTACTTTCTGCTTCTGCTATGCCCCGGAAATATAGAATATGTAAAACAGTCAGTATAAAAGTGACTTTGAAAAAAAGAGGAGAGGGTGAGAGCGTGAGAATGAAAGGGACGGTCATCCCCGATTTTTTTTTTGGCAAAACTCTTTTCGTAAACACCCACTTTCCAAGTAAAAAGGCGCACGGGCCCGTTTTCATTTCCAATAAAGAGGAGCAGTGAACATACCGTCATTACATAATTAGAGATTACATCCTGGGAAGAGGGGATACATCTCGATTCAAAAGGGCAAACAATAAAGAGCGTCAGTCCTAAAATACGGTAACTAAGCTACCTATCACTACATAATTTAGAGATTACATCCTGGGGGAAAAGGGAGTACATCTCAATTTAAAAGGGGAAACCCTACAGAGCATCAATCCTAAAATAAGGTAAATAAGCTACCATCGTTACATAACTAGAGATTACATCCTGGGGGAAAAGGGAGTACATCTCAATTCAAAAGGGGAACGAAAGAAAGATACGATATATTAGTCTAGATAACTCAATCAAATGAAAGGGGGGAGCTGGTCGCTCCCATCTACTGTCGCTTCTGCTTCTTTGCCCTCTTCTCCTGTCTCCTTTCTTGGCTGGCCGATAGAGGGGGCATCAAATTTATGACAATGGGTAAATCAGGATTTTGCATGACTACCCTGTGATTGAGAGAATACGGGGTGTTTATGATCCGGTCTATCCTCTTTCTAACCAAAGTCTGTAAGAGTCATTCAGGTTGTAGTCCTGGTATGGAAGCTTCCGGACTGCCCACTTTGGCCCTGACCCATAGGTACTGATGATATGCCGAATGGTAGCTTCGGTAAATTGGTGGATCACAAGATCAACTTCCATGGCACCTGGGATTATCTGTTCGCGACCGAACTGACGCATGGCTCTTAATGGGTATATCGTGACCAAGCGGTCCAAACCGTATAGGAGCAGACCATCATGTCCAGCTGACCCAAATGTCCCTCCTTGCACATTCCAATCTATTATAACCCATTCAATGTGCATTCATGGTAAATGTCTCTGAAGCAAGCTTGCCATCCTTCCTTTGGGTGCTTCCTTCGGCTTCTAGCTGACATGTAAGTGTCCATGTTAAAGACCGAGAAGGCTGCTGGTGGCAGAAGTTTGAGATGGTCGAACAACCAAATCTGTAGTAACAACGGGCTTCCTAAAGAAAGTTCCAACTTTCCCGAGTCTTTCCAACGGTCCAAGGATCTGACAATTTCAGCTGTGACTACCGTTCCAATACTCATTCCCTTTTCAAGGGCTTCTAACAAATAAAATCGAGGATTGAATCTTAAAAATCGCTGACGAAAGAGATACACCCATCAGGCATAGGTCCATCACTCGTCTCTTGGTCTTCAACGAGAAGTATGGCCTGCTGAATCGCCCTAACAGGTCCTCTAACTCAATGCTCAGATTCCCAAAATCCTGTACATGGGCCTCCTCTACTTCTAAGAACTCTGCAACAAATCTCGGGGTCTTCGCCCGATCTAGGGGGATGAAAGGCATTGGCTGATGAGGTTTTATTTTTAAGAAAGCATCCATCTCGGCAGGCAAAGGTACCAGTTCGTGCATATTGAATCTGTAGAGGTGATCAGTGGGGTCCCAATAAGAGAGTGATTCAAACAATGCTTCATACTCCACCACAGCACGACACATCTCAGCAAAGCCAAACAATAGAGGCTTGGTGTCATAGTCTGATTTGAAGCAAATGTCTTTAAGTCTGCGGGAGAAGCTGACTTCTCTTTGGCGCTCTTCTTGATAAGCAGCGAGCTCGGATTGTCTCTCTCTAGCAAGTTGTCTCTCTCGTTCCGCCCTGATTTCTTTAGCCTTCTCTTTCTCTCCCGGGACCGTTTGCAGCCTGTTCAGCATCGTTGTTAACCTGTTGAAATAAAGGGAAAATGGGACAAGAAGAGGGTGTGAGAGTCGGGAAATTAATTATGTAATTATGATATGGTCACCGCATCTCTTTTTTTGGAAATGAAAACGTTGTTTTTGAGGTTCCGAACGGTTTTGAGGAGAAAACAGAAAGGGAAAATAGAGAAAAATCCATCCTTTGCAAGAAAACAAATTTTGAAGAATGGTTTTAACTTGGGAAAAGAAAATCCGAGAAAGACTTTGATCATTAAAGGAGATTTTTTTAGGACGATGTTGATAAAGCATTTGCACACAAAGTAGTTAGCTAGTTAGATCGTGACTGATTTTTATGTGGAGCTATAAGCGTTAATGTTGGGATAATCACTTTCCAGGTCAATCGATGCTTCCATACCACCGGAGGAACCGTCGTCCCTTCACTGTTCATCTCTCGGGATTTATCTCTGTTATGCCTTGTGGGGCATGTCATCAAGAAGAACCGGAGTGCTTAAGTTCAAAAGGTCAGGAAACCCGAAGTATACGTCACACGGCCACGGCCAGGGATTATCACAACTACTCACTTTTCGGGAAACTCGGGGAAGTACTGCATGGGAACGGGTCTCCTCGTCTGCACGATAAGGTGTGTCTAAAGTCCAAATTATTGCTACTACGCTTGTCATGTATGGGTATCCGTAAATACGGGATCCTCTATAATTTGTAGCACATTGGGCTTTAAGACACCCGTGGTGCAGAGACATGGAGAACTGAGCCCATGCAATCTTCAGGGTAAGGCAAAAGGGTGGTCAGACAGGCGGCATACAAGGGGGCAACTACCCATGAAACCCATCCTAGACACCGGATAAGGCAGCTGGACACTGAAGGCTCATAGCTTACTATATGCTGGCTTTGACTCGAAAAGGTGTTTGAAAGGATCCTGAGTTGTTTCAAGTGTAGACAACTACGGCCATACCACCTCGTGGGTTTACTCCTTAACTACGAAGACCCATACTCAGAGGGAATCAATTGTGGACCAATTGTTAATCCCGCCCGCAGATAGTAAGGTGACACAGAGGAATGCATGTTCCTAACTACCCGATGCAACAATGGGTTGGCTCCTTTCTACGAAGGCCCCATTTACAAAACCGTAAATAAGCAATTATATCATGAATGAAGGCAGTGAACATGACAGTAAACACACAATAGTAAACAAAGTGAAGCATGCAAAGCTCAAAGCACACAAGTGGTAATCAAAGTCAATTTGAACTCTAAACACTCGTCTAACTATCCTCACAAAGCACACTCTAAGTGTGGAGTAGAGTAATCCTAAAGGCTTGGAAATGAATCTCTTGAAGGTTTTGAAAGAAGTTGGGGAATCCTGACAATTTTGAATGGAGTTCAGTCTTCCTTGACAAGTTTATGAGAAAAACTTACTCAAGTTTTCCCCAGCAGAGTCGCCATTCTGTGGAGGGTGATTTTTCGGTATGAGGGGGGTCTATCTAACATGGTCTGACTGAAAACTGGGACCCTAGAAAAATGCCATTCTGTGGAGGGTCGAAACCTGTCACCTCGGCATCCCTCAAATACCTACTTCATCGTCCGTCTTTCCCAGAAAGCATAAAGGGGAGTGCAAGTGTGCACTACACCCGCTCTCAATGGGCCCCACGCGGACTTATGCCTCTATAACGGAATTGACTAGAGTCGCCACCTAGTTTGACCTATGATAACTAGGAAGGAAGAGAAGGAGGGTTTAAGAACCGTTGGTTGACTCTGAGATTATTACCTATGGATAGGACTTATCTGGTCATGTCATAGATTCTGTGTGGGTTCGCACTGGGTTACACCCCTGAAGTGGCAAGGACCACGACCTTGGATTGGTGCCCGAGGAAACCTCGGTCTCCAATTGTCGGGATTACCTTCTTTCAAAACCTTTTAGAGAGATTCATTAAAGCCAAAGGATCGGACTGAGTATGGATTGAAGAGTAGGTGATTTTGAAGAGTTTGAGGAGGTAGGCTGGTCTCGAACTATTGGCTCATGGGAATAGTCAAAAGTTGAGAGGTTTTGATTATTTTTGAGGGGATTGGATTTGTCTCAGCTTTTGTGAGGCTAAGGGGATTTTGGTCATTCTTGTGGAGTTAAGGGATGTTTGGGTCATTTGTTGGAGTTTGAAAAATTTCCTGGGTTTGTTAGGTTCATCCTTCAGAGTGGTCGGATTTTTGAGGTGTTTTTGGGAAGTCGAATGTGTTGGGAAACACCATGAATAATATGGTTGGGTGTGGAAGAGAATATTTGGTTTGTAGGTATTCGGGTTTTGAGGATGTTTCGGGCTTCTGAGAGCCTTCAGAATTTGGAGGTCCTATGTGACTCAGAGTTGGTTCAGAGGGGGATTGAGAAGTGTTTATGGGTCTTAGGGCTCTAATGGAAATGTTTTGGTTTACTCAGAATTGTCTCTCTTAAAGTTTTTAAAACTGAAAAATCATTTTTTTGTAAAAGGGCGGATAATCCCAAGGGATTACCCTATGTACCCCCTCGAACACGACACTTAAGTAATGGTAAGTGCCGAGGCTCGAAAGATGGGGCAATGAATTTATGTCGAAAATAAGATTTAGAGAGAAACACCATAAATGAGATGTTCTCGGTCAAATCCTAATAACGTCTCTAACTCTGGGTTTTAAAACATTAAAAACCAAAAACATTGAAGTCGAATGGAAGGGAGTTAGACAATTCTAAAATCCCGGCTGCAACTAGGAAGGTCGTTACTTCCCTAGCACCCCGCCTTGTAAAAATCTAGGCTGCAATTAGGGGAGGTTTGTCACCCTAATGCCCCGCCTAAAGAGATCCAGACTGCGACAAGGGAGGTTATGACCCCAGTGCCCCGCCTCGGATTTTTATTTTGGAAGGGAGACAAGTGGCCCCTAACCAGGGAGAAAACATTCTTTGAAGGTGTTGGACATCCCATGTTCCCCGAAAACGGTTTAATTTTGAGTTTGAAAACTGAGTTGGAAAACTTTTGAAAGCTTGTTCGGAATCCTCGGTGAAGAAACACTGGTTTTGAGAAATATTTTTAGGAGAAAACTTTCTGTATATGTGAGAAGAACTTTCTGCAATAGAGAAGAGTTTTCTGAAATGCGAGAAGAGTTTTTCCTTTTTAAATTCCACAAAATGGTTTCTTTGAAAACTTGATGAGATTTGAACAAAATGATGGTTTTGAAATTCTTTTTGGATTTTTAGATTTTAAAAGGAATTTACAAGTGAGTGTGGACTAGATGAAATGTATCTGGGTTTGAGTTGGATTGAGCTTGATGAAATGGGTTCGGTTAGGATTGAGGTTCAGGTTTGAACCAGATTGAATTTTGAGTTTTTGGTCAAGGTCAACATTTTTGGTCAAGGTCAACATTTTTTGGTCAAGGTTTGACATTTGCGGACTTGGGCCAACTTTGGGGTTGGGCTTGTTTTGACTTGTGTGGACTTGGGCCGACTTTGGTTTACGGACTTGGGTAGTGGGCCGGGTTTATGGATTTGGGCTGAATTTTATGGACTTGGGCTGGATTGGGTTAATGGGCCGAGTTGGGCTGATGGGCCGAGATAGGGTTTAGGTCATGGGCTTTGGGCCAAGTGTGGGTATTTGGGCTGAGATTTGTTTTGGGTCAAGTGTGGCATTTGGGCCGAGTTGGGCTGATGGGCCGAGACTGTGTTTGGGTCATGGACTTTGGGCCAAGTTTGGGTATTTGGGCCGAGAGTGGTCTTGGGCCAAGTGTGGGTATTTGGGCTGAGATTTTTTTGGGTCAAGTGTGGCATTTGGGCCGAGTTGGGCTGATGGGCCGAGACTGTGTTTGGGTCATGGACTTTGGGCCAAGTTTGGGTATTTGGGCCGAGAGTGGTCTTGGGCCAAGTGTGGGTATTTGGGCTGAGATTTGTTTTGGGTCAAGTGTGGGCATTTGGGCCGAGTTTGGGTATTTGGGCCGAGAGTGGTCTTGGGCCAAGTGTGGGTATTTGGGCTGAGATTTGTTTTGGGTCAAGTGTGGGCATTTGGGCCAAGTTTGGGTATTTGGGCCGAGATTTGTTTTGGGTCAAGTGTGGGCATTTGGGCCGAGTTTGGGTATTTGGGCCGAGAGTGGTCTTGGGCCAAGTGTGGGTATTTGGGCTGAGATTTGTTTTGGGTCAAGTGTGGGCATTTGGGCCAAGTTTGGGTATTTGGGCCGAGATTTGTTTTGGGTCAAGTGTGGGCATTTGGGCCGAGTTTGGGTATTTGGGCCAAGATGGATTAGGCCGGGTCGATATGTAATTGGGCCGGGTCGATATGTAATTGGGTCGTGGGTTTTGAGTTTCGGGTCATGGATTTCGAGTTTTGGGCCACGGGTTTGGGTTCGGGCCGAGATGGTTTTGACTTCAAGTTTGGATTGGACTTAATGGGCCGGGTCAAGGCAATTGGGCCAGGCGTATACTTGGGCCGAGATGGTTTGGGCCGAGAGTGGTCATGGGCCAAGTGGACTTGGGGCCGGTTTTTTTTTTTGGGGTTGTGGGCCGTGGGCTTGTATACGGGTTTTGGGCTTGGATCTGTGGGTAGCAGACTTTTGGGTTTGGGCTTTGTGGGCCGTGGGTCTAGACTCGGTTTTGGATTGGGCTTTGGGCCTGATCAAGGCAGTTGGGTCAAGTTTGAAGAAATCAGAGAAAGTTTGTTTTTTTTTGTTGACTCAAAGTCAAAAAGAAGGAAAAGTTTGATGACACTAAATAAAAAAAAGAAAAAAAAAGAGACAATTTGAATTTCCATTGGATCGAACACTGTTTCGGAGGTGAAGTTGACGACTAAGTGCTCATTTTTAACAGGCTGGATGTACAATTTTTTTTTATCTTATTAAAGGGATGGTTTGGAAAGTCTTATAAAAGAAAGGGTTGTTCTCACCGTCCGGACTCTACGGCCCGTTTGAGTGAGACAAACCCTTGACCCTAAAAGCTTTTCTAGAATGGGCCCCAGGGGTCCATTAAAGGGGTCATCCTAATGGGCTGTCTAAGGCCACCTGTCCTAGCCCGGTTTGGCTAGTTATGGGCTGAATCCGAAAAGGATTAAATTTGGGCTGATGTTTATGCAAGCCCAAACAGAACCAGTCCATGGCAAAGAAAATGAATCAACCACATAACGAACAGATAGCTATGAACTTCAGAGATTAAATAAATGAACAATACGCATGGGCATGGATTTCGAAAGCCATCAGAATTACAGATATGTGTAAGAAAGAATTTCAGAACCTGTCTAAGTAAAGTAAATTATATACATGCAGACATGAATTCCAAGAACTTAGATTACACATCCAGAGGGAGTTTCAGAAGCGGTATGATATACACATGAAAACGGATCCTAAAGTTGTCTAGATGTCAAACTCAGGTTTTTATAATTCTAAACTGCTCTAGCGCTCCAAAACGAAAACAACAGTGGGTCTGAATGTAGGGTTGCTAACCGGTTGTTACCTTTCCCTATTATTTATCTTTCAGTGGCCATACAATGGTAAGCACACAGTGAACAGTTATATACACATCTAACATGAATTCTGGAATGACTAGCAACTTACAACAAAGCTTAATCAAGCCTAACAGTCCTGTCTAAAAAAAACATACTCGGTGGATCCTAATGTGGGGTTACTAGCCATTTTTTAAATTTTCCCTAGAGTTGCCATGTCATTGCTTTTTATCAGTCCGTTCATCAACTCATTCTTCTTTTTATCAGACCATAAGTTCGAAGATTAATCCACTTCTCTAACCTTTTACACACAGAGAGTAATGAAATAAACTGGAACTGAAACAACAAACCAAACCGCAGCTAATAAACTGTACCCAAACATCAGGGACCCAACATGATCACTTTTAATCAGTCTATCACTAAACTAGAATGAAACAGATAGAGGAAACATCATTATATACATCTTGAGCCAGAAAACAATGCGCATCCATGGGCACAAACCAAACAGACAGAATAGGACTGAGGTTAAGAGTTTGTGTACCAGAGGGGAGATAATCACACGTTTTTCCTGTAGGAGAAACCGAACAAGCAACACAAAGACGAAACAATAAGCATTTTGGGTCAGTTCATCAAACAAACATTTGAGTAGGTCAAAACAAAGGAAATCAGTTAACGGTGACAGAAGCTAGACATAATGCGATATTTCAAACCCGGAGAAAGGCTCCTCCTATGTCGTTTCAGTCGTCGAGTGTCAAGTAAACATTACCCATCCTGTTCGAACACCAAACTAACAGGCAAAACACTTGCAGAAAATTCAAGGTAAGGATCAAGTATTATCATCTTGTTAACAACGGCAGATATCTCTCAGAACAAGTCTCAGCGGGAATCTAGATCTCCCGCAGAGTAATTCAATGGCATGAAAGAGGTATTAACAGGGAACGAACGTGAGCAGATATAACGTATGGGTCTCATGGCCTGTTCGACTGTAACAAAAGAGGCTCCACATTGAATGTTTACCCACTAACGAACCGGGCTAGCAAACTGGTCCGAGTTTGGACTCGATATTCTGTCCGTGAACTTCTATGTTCATAACAGATCGGGTACTCATCCAAAAGAGCGTTCAAAGTAGAGGAGATGAAACGAGAGTGAGAAACAATAGAATAAAAAACGAATGGAGTAAGGGACGATGGTCTATGTTTGAGGATTTCCTCCAAAACCACATCCGCTTCTCCCATAATTGTTCTGGGCACAGAGTTTTTGCTTTGCTGAAAAAAAAACAAAACTAAAGGTAAACGAAACGTTTTGTAGAACCAGAGGCATGCGAAACAGGCATTCGAAGCTCTGGTTCCCAAAATCTCGAAGAACAAGCAAGAGGAGTGAGGCTAGGAATATGGGGGCTGGTATCGACATCGGAAAATTGTTTCCGGAAAACCATGCCTCGCCCATTCCTTTTAGCCAGTGCTGAAATGGCTCAATCGACAAGTTCGATGAAAGAGTGGAAAACTAAAAAAAACAACGACAGAGAGACCCATATTCGAAGGGGAGATGGGATCCAGAAGGCGCTTTCTCTTCAGAACCAAAGCTTACCTACTTACACGTTGAGTAGAATTCGAAGGAGGGCCAGGGCGAGATTTCTGATGGACGATGATGTGGGGGGGGGGGTCGATTGAGGAGTTTTTTCGGGGCGATTCGCGACGGGAGAACCAAAGGGGGATCGGAGATTGAAGGAGAAAAAAAAAGCTTCTGGGTTTTCTGCTCGTTCTTCAAACTCGAACTGGGAATATCAAACGTAAACAGAGAATGAGACAATCAGAATAAAAATCGGGATCAATGCCGGCTTTTCTAAACGTGAGTCTACTGTGAGGTTTTTTGATTGTTTTATACTGGGAGGGTATACAGATGTCAAGCTAGGGTTTTGTTTGAAACATGGGCTTATGAACTGATTTTTATTTGGGCTGACAAGGGAAATGGGCCTTATCTGAGGTAAAAAAACGGACAGGGAGGGTAGAAGAGGCAAAAATGAGTTTTAGCAGCTCCCCAGTCTCGAACTCGCGACCTCTTGCGTACCCCTTGCCTGCTTCTACCGGTTAAGCTATGACGGAACTTGTTAAACGAAGCCACGAAATAACAAAAGAACCAAGTTGTGGGCTGAAGCGGAATAAAGGAAATGCTTTGGTTCACGCCAAGAATCGAACCCGAAACTCACGAGTTATATACAAGTACTTTAACCGGTTAAGCTAGGTCGAATTCCAATATATACATGAGAGAAATAATACAAACGCTCTAAAGTTTACTGGATAACTTTCCTAAAAAATACGACGAATCCAAAGGAAAGTATACAATAAAATGAGATGATTAATCTGATGACATGAAAGTATGTAATACAATTAAAAATAAGATTCAAAACGTAAAGATATATAAAATAAAAGAAAGGCATACGTACATGAAATGATGAAAATTAAAGTTCGTAATGAAGATAAAACACTCGAAGTAAAATAGAAAATAATGGTGGTAACAGGACACATGAAATAATAAAAATAGTGACGATAAAACGGAGAGAAATCAAAAGGAAATAATAAACGACAAAAAATATAAATTGATCGAATACATAAAATAATATGAGGTAAAAACAAAACCGTGAGATATTTTAAAACAAAAGCAACAAAATAAGTATACGACATGAAGTCAGTTAAAAACAGATTTCAACAAAAAGCTCGTGCTCCTTTTCCATAGGAATGTGAGGTTTAAATGTCGGGAAAAAGAAATTCGCTTAGTTGAAAACGGGGACGACCGCTTTGTTTCTAGAAGCATGTTTATCTTTGTATTTTTGTTTCAATATAAACGGGTGAGAATTTTTGGTGTCTACACATGTATCTTAGAAAAAATCCAGGTTAGAAAAAGAACCATGTTCACAGTCAAGTTCAAGTACATTATACTAAAAAGTGAATCCTTACTTGTAATTTTTAGATATAATGCCGTGTTTTTTTATCCTAAATAGAAAAAAGGTAAGGCTTACATGAGCAGGAACTCCAATAACCCAATGATTGAAAGACTTGTGTATAAAATGAAACAATCAATCCTGCAAAATAGTTTGTTTACCCTAAGAATTGGAATATACTTCTCTCTGTTATATTTTCTTTTACATTGAAAATTAACCAAATGACTACTTAACAGGTCCATTACTTAAAACGATATTTGGGAGTCCTTAGTGTTTGAGCTAGGTACATTTATATCTTACTTGTCAAAGTTACAGCAGTGTATGAGAGAAGAAGAACAGATCGAGAAAACCTTCTGATTGATTGAGGAAGAAAATGTATTACTTCAGGAAGAGGAAGATAAGAAGAAAGGGGAGGTACGCGACAGACCCGCGCCTCTCTTACTGACTGTATGACCAGAGGGGAATGAAATACAAAGTATATAACCTAGAAATACATTCTAGAAAGTACATCAATGCCCCTAGTATACAATCTATGTCGGGTGTATTATATCTGTAACATGTACCATGTCTAATACACCTAATACCCCCCCCCCCCTCAAAGATTACAATTCTAGCAGGGGAAAGAATTTAATCTTTGCTGTCTGGATACTGTAGCAGACCCAGTGAGGGAAGAGTGGAACGATATGCCTTACCTGTGAGGGACTTAGTCATGACATCAGCTAGCTGGTTGGAGCTAGGAACATGCTGGACATGAATCAAACCTGCTTGCAACATCTCACGAACAAAATGACAGTCTAATTCTATGGTTTTAGTACGTTCATGAGAAACAGGATTTTTGCAATATGAATCGCAGCAAGATTGTCACAATTTAAAGGAATCGGTTGAACATCTGTGATGCCTAATTCATTTATTAATCGACTTAGCCAGCTTAGTTCACTTGTAACATATCTCATGGCTCTATATTCCGCCTCAGCAAAAGATAGAGCAACGGAGACTTGTTTCTTGGATTTCCAGCTAAGTGGACAGCCGCCCAATAATATGTAGTAACCAGAAATGGATCTTCTTGTAATCGGGCAAGAAGCCCAATCCGAGTCACAAAAAGCTATTAATCATAGGAGGGCAACTTATGAAAAATAGACCGAAGCCCAATCCGAGTCACAATGTTGGAACCTGTTACCTTTTAATCCATAAATTATATGTCAAGTTTCTACGACTTGGGCAGAGAAATCATTCTCCACCTTTGCAGTCCATTTGATTTGTAAGGGCGGTTAAAGCAAACTTACTTGTTGCCAAAGTGGAAGCACTTTTGATTTTTCTCCTAAACTATTCAATTTCTGTGCACTGCTCCTTCACATATAGTTCATGTAATCAGTAAGTATAGCTAAGTTGTACAATCAAAATGTATAGCATACAAAAACACTGAACGATAGGACAAGAGAGAAGTCAAGACATACCTGAGTGTTAGATTGACATTATAAGAGAAAAAAACAAACCATGTGAAGCCTCTGTGGCATTTAGAAGTGTGGAAAATTCAGAATCCATCTTTTTCTGCCAGAGTGGTAAACAACACCAAAACGTTTTGAGGTTGTAATCTAATCAATTCCCAACAACAGCAGAAGTGAGAAGTTCTTGTGCATAACTGTATCAAAATGTTATTTCTAAAGCTTGTGAAACATAACGTATACTCATTACTTTTTAAGTGAGGTTTTCTTTCATGTTCACACATATTTTCACTACTCTAACGTACAAAAGCTAATTCACCAAATTTTAGATTTTTTATTTTGAAATAGAGAGAACCGAATTCATAAATATCACCGATGTCTAGGGTTTTTGTCTCAACGGATTCAATTCCTACTAAAAAACCTAGCTCTTGATTGTTACAGAATGAGCTAATGTTCATTAAACAACAACCCAGAGCATACAAGACCGTGAGAGAGTCGATCCAAAGTTAGCTCAAGAAATGGAGAGCCCATAGTCCTATATGGACCACACACCAACCTCTCATACGGTCGATGTGGGATCCTGTAACAGATAATCCCCCTTTGAGCACCAACGTCCACGTTGGTGGTGTGGGGCTCACTAGGTCTGGCTCTAGTACCCTGTTACAGAACGAGCTAATGTTCATTAAACAACAACTCATCCATTACAGACCCCGAGCTAATGTTGAGCTAATGTTCACAAGACCGTGAGAGAGTCATTCCAAAAGCTAGCTCAAGGAATGGAGAGCCCATTGTCCTATATGGACCACACACCAACCTCCCATATGGATGGTGTGGGATTCTGTAATATGATTTCTAGGGTTCTAGCTACCACAAGAGAGGAAAAACAATTTCAAGCGACAAGAGAGGAATAATGGCTTACATTTACATCTTCTTAAGGCGACACCAATTGCCTTACAGAGACGAACTATAGAGCAGTTCTTGAGATTCTTCAATTTGGGGAGCAGCCGAACGGCACAAGGATTCGAAGCAGTTGAACGGCGCAAGGTATCGAGAGAAAATTCAGAGAAGAATTCAGGTTTGGGAGCAGTGGAATTCAGTTTTGGGAGTGAGCTTGGGGAGTCAAATTTTGGAAAGGAGTATGGCTAAGAGTCAAACTGTATTTCGTAATCTTTTGGGGAGTATGGCGTGCGATGACACAATGCAATAAGAATACCAAGCAATTGAGGGTGGATGAAAAATACTTTTTGAAAGAATCACAGGGGAACAAAAGAAAATCAATACAAGACACATTTAACCGCTCGAATACGTCTTATCCATTCCGCCCTCTCTAAAGACATTCTCTCATCTACCTCGAGTAGCCACATGTCCTTTTTGACCACCCTAACCCATGTCTGTCTTGGTCCTCCTATCCCTTTCCTAATCTCATTCTCTTCCAACTTCTCAATACTTCTAACCGGTGTCTCCCTTGTCTCTACGTGACATATTAAGCCCACGCTCTTTGGGCCCAGTTTATTATGTTTAGCCCATAAGTCTTTCTCAGTTTCCTATGTCCTTGGGCTAGCTATAAATAGACATGTAACGTGTTATTTCACAAGATATCAATTACAGAAGATATTTTACGATTCTCCCTCTATCTAGCATGGTATCAGAGCAGGAATAGGATTAATCCCCTGATTTTTTTTCCATCTGACACCATGACTATCGTCTCTGAATCTATCACCTCCGGTGGTGGCGATGAGACAATCTCCACGCCTATCACCACCACAACTATCGTCACTCAGCAACCTCCGTCGTACTCCCTTTTGACTGCGTCCTCACATTTGATCAAACTCAGATCGGGCAACTATCCGATCTGGAGGAGTTTGATTCAACCATTTCTCCGCGGGAACAATCTGCACTGTTACATTGATGGAACAAATCCATGTCCTGCGGAAACCAATTCAGATGGAAGTGTCAATAAGGATTTCACAAAGTGGAAGGCTCAAGATCAATCGGTAATGAGTATATTATTATCATCTCTCACAAAATCTATTATTATTCAAACTTCTCGATGTGATACTTATGCCAAAATGTGGCAAACTTTGGAGGAGATATTTGCTGCTCAGTCCAATGCTCATGTTGGACAATATTATCGACAGCTTGCTAGCATTAAGAAACTCGAATCTGAGTCTATCACCGATTATTTTCACAGATCCCAAGTTCTTGTTTCCTCTCTAGCCTCTGCTGGTCTCTCAGTCACAGATCGAGAAGTACAAACATTTCTTCTCAATGTCCTTTCCTCAGATTATGATCCTATGGTCACCTATCTAATGACACAACAAAACATCCTATCTCCACATCAACTCTATAGCCATCTTCTCCAACAGGAGGTTTGAATCAGTGAACAATCCAAATCTCTTACCACTACTGTTAATCTCAATAATACTGTCAAGACAGAGGCTAATTACACTAAATATAATGGTCATATAGGCAAGTCTTCAGGTGATAGATCTAATGGTAACAGAGGCAGAGGACGAGGAAACTATTCTGGTGGCAGATCTAACTCTAGTAACAACAGTGGGAGTAATTTTGGTACCTCAACCACTTCTGTTACTAATTTTGCTGGTTATACAGACAATCGCCCTCAATGTCAAATTTGTGACAAAAAGGGCCATGTACCACGCAACTGTTATCATCGCTACAGTCAGACCTACCAAGCTCCTCCTCTAAAGAGTTTTCAGGCTAATGTTACCACTCACAGCTCCAGTCCTTCTACAAGTACTTGGGTTGCTGACACAGGGGCTACAAATCATTTCACTAGTGATTTCAACATACTAAACCTAGGTGCTACAGAATACCAAGGCACTGAGACAGTCAGCCTTGGGGACGGTACATCCTTACCTATTGCTCACATTGGTCAAGGGGTGCTATCTAATTCCTCTCATTCATACCTTTTGTCTGATATTCTTCATACTCCTAGCCTTAACAAAAGTCTCATTTTTGTCAATAAGTTTGCCAAAGAAAATGGAGTGTATTTTGAATTTCACCCTGATTGTTTTTTCTTGAAGGATCAGTCCACTGGAATAATTCTCCTTCAAGGTCCAGTTAAGGATGGCCTATATCTCTTCCCAGCTGAGAATTCTAGCCCACAAGTTCATGCTACCAGCCTCACTATAGAAGCCAAGACCTCCCCTGGTATATGGCATCAACGTCTTGGACATCCCTCATCATCTCAAACTCTTTTCACCATAAACAAGTTTTGTTTACCCACTACTAAAGTTTCTACAATTAGTTTCTGTTCTACTTGTTGTAAAGGGAAAACACATGCTCTACCACATCCTTCTCCTGAAGCTAGATTAATGGTTCCTTTTAAATTGTTATACATGGACCTTTAGGGCCCTGCGCATTTTACTTCATTTGATGGGAACAAGTACTACTTGCTTATTGTTGATGATTGCACTCGTTTCATGTGGTGCTACCCTATCTGTTTAAAGCCTGATGTTTCTAAAATCTTTCCTATATTTTATAAGTTGATTGAAACATAGTTTTCCTGTCCTATCCAATGTCCAAACAGATGGTGGGGGTGAGTTCACTGCCCTCAAAAGATTCTTTAGTGAAAAAGGAATTGTGCACAGGACTTCATGTCCTTATTCTCACCCTCAAAATGGTATGGTGGAGTCAAGACACAAACTGGTTATGGATAAGGCTCTTAGTTTGCTAGCTCATGCATCTCTCCCTCTCCATTTTTGGTCATTTGCTACTCTCACAGCTACCTACCTCATCAACCGCACCCCCTCAAAGACCTTACACAATCAATCACCCTTTCAACTTTTATACCACTGTGATCCTGATTACCTCAAACTTAGAGTCTTTAGTAGTGCTTACTGGCCTAACCTAAGACCTTTCTAGTCTCATAAACTATGATACAGATCAGAAGAGCACATACTGTTGGGCTATTCTCCTTCTCACACTGATTATCTTTGTTACAATCCTCACACACACAAGATCCTTGTCTCTAGGGATGTTACATTTAATGAAGGTCGTTTCCCCTTTTCCCATAACCCATCTCTCCATGAGTCTACTGCCCCTGTTGACCAACCTACAGATACCTCTAGTATCAGTCTCCCTTCTTCCATTCAGGTCATACAGAAACTATCCATACTCCCACATCTTCCAACCTCACATCTCACCATATCTCCTCACAATCTTTATCTCCTGAAACCAATTCACAACACACTGCCTCCAATGACAGTATCTCCTTCCCAAACCCACCTACACAACCAGTCCCACCCACTGACACTACCAATATTCATCCCATGCTCACAAGAAATAAAAAAATTCCCTGAAACCTAATACCTATAATGATGGAACCATCCCCTGGCCCAATCTCACAACACCACCACATCTCCACCCACTGTTCCTACTGACCCTACCTTCAAACAAGCTCTGGCTTTTCCAGAATGGAGAGATGCAATTAACAAGGAATACAATGCTTTGCTTGCCATAGAGACTTGGGAACTGGTTCCCTACCATCCTAGCATGAACATCCTAGGAACTAAGTGGATTCTCAGAACCAAGTATAATTCTGATGGAACTCTACAGAGGAGAAAAGCACGTCTTGTTGCTCAAGGGTTTACCCAGTCCTATGGTGTTGACTATACTGAAACCTATAGTCCAGTTGTGAAAATTGCTACTATTAGAATGGTTATATCTATAGCCACATCTCATAACTGGCCTATGCATCAGGCAGACATACAAAACGCTTTTCTACATGGTGAATTGGAGGAGAGTGTTTTCATCAATCAACCACAAGGGTTTGTTCATCCTAACTACCCTAACCATGTCTGTCGCCTCAAGAAGTCCCTTATGGGTTGAAGCAATCCCCCAGAGCATGGTTTGCTAAACTCAGTTCTTTCTTGGTTGAAATTGGTTTTAAACCCTCCCTTGTAGATTCCTCTTGTTCATTTTCTGTCAAAACAAAGATTGCATGTATATCCTAGTGTATATGGATGACATACTGTTTACAGCCTCATCACAGATCCTAATCACAAAATTTATGTCCGCTTTATCCACAAAATTTCCTATCTCTGATTCTGGTCCACTACAATACTTTCTAGGGGTAACTGTTACTCGCTCCTCTGAACGAACCCTACTTCATCAAACAAAATACATTCGAGATTTACTCTCTGCCACAGACATGTTAACTTCTAAACCTGCCTCCTCTCCAATGTCTACTGACTCTACCTTTGATTCTTTGGATTCCCCTCTTCTTTCAAACCCTACTCAGTACCGCAGCACTGTTGGCAGTTTACAATACCTAGCTCTAACCCGTCCCGATATTTCTTATGTTGTAAACAGAGTATGCCAGAAAATGCATGCCCAACTGAAACAAACTGGCAGGCGGGTAAAAAGAATTTTGTGTTACCTGAATGGAACCCGCACTCTTGAGTTGTTCTTCGCCGCTTCGTCACCGCTCGAGTTCCACGTCTTCTCTGACGCCGACTGGGCAGGTTCCCCTCTTGACCGTCGCTCCACCGCCGTGCACTTAGTCTTTTTTGGCTGTCACCTTGTCTCTTGGTCCTCCCGGAAACAGAAGAGTGTTGCTCGCAGTTCTACAGAGGCGGAGTATAAATCGGTTGCTTTCGCTGCTGCCGAAGTCATTTGGATTTTGAATCTTCTCGGAGAACTCGGTTTTTCCGTTCGAGATCCACCACGCCTCTACTGCAACAATCTTGGTGCGACTTTTCTGGCCACCAACCCCGTGTTTCACAGCCGGATCAAGCATGTGTCGATCGATTATTTTTCGCTCGAGAAAGAATCGCTCAAGGCAGCCTCAAGATCACACATTTAGACAGTAAATCCCAAATTGCCGATTTCCTTACAAAACCTAATTCGACCTCTGTTTTCCTTCAGCATCGAGCCAAACTCCCCCTTGCCAGTAGGGTGTTGGGCTCGCGGGGGGATACGTGACATATTAAGCCCACGCTCTTTGGGCCCAGTTTATTATGTTTAGCCCATAAGTCTTTCTCAGTTTCCTATTGTCCTTGGCTAGCTATAAATAGACATGTAACGTGTTATTTCACAAGATATCAATTACAGAAGATATTTTACGATTCTCCCTCTATCTAGCAATCTCTTACTCACATGTCCAAACCCCCGTAAATGAGATTCACACATCTTCTCTTCAATCATTGTTAATCTCACCTTTTGTCTAATTGTCTCATTCCTCAAATGATTGTTGTTTGAAGATACTTCTTACTGATGTATTTTAAACAAGAAGAATTACAACCTTATTTATAAGGAAAGGTGGCTTAAAGAATAAGCTAACTAGCTTAATTTACAAGAATACCCTTATTAAGTATGTACAAGAACAAGGATAAAAGAATAAGGCTCAAGGTCCATTACATAGTTAAGTAGGTCTAACGACAATGATTCAGTGACTGTAGTGGTATTTCATAGACTTTTATAAAAATATAGTAGCATTTCGTGCTTGTCTTTTTAGTTCTGAAACATTGTCCTATAATTATGAGCAAATGGACCTCGACCAAGATGGGTCATCTACCATGAGCTGGTTATAACCACAAAGGAGTATATGCGTCAGGTTTGTTTTGCATTCTTTTGCCGCTGTTTTCCCGTTCTTGCCGTTCTTTAGAAACTAAGCTACTATAGTCAGTTGCATATGTTTGGCGTATTTTTTGTCATTTGTATTTCAATTTGGGAAAGATCTGGGATTTAATTGTGCAGTGGAATATTTCAGGTCTCTGAATTAAAACCAGAATAGCTTGTTGAAATTGCTCCTCATTACCAAATGAAGGATGTTGAAGATCCTAAGTTTCCATCATTTTCTCTCTACCTTTATGTAACAACCCCAAATGAAATATTAATTTAGATCTAATATATAGGTTTTGTGTGTGAAATTGTTGTACTTCTCTGTGAAATACATATATGGCTATATGATTTTTTTCTATTTTGCAGCAAGCTCAAAGAAAATGCCTCGTGGAGTAGGACGAGCAGCTACTTAAGAATTTGTCTTCTTATTTATAGGAGTCCGGCTCAGATTGATTCGTGCTGCCAGAAATTAGTTGGCAGATTTTGTGAGGAAAAATATTAGTTGAAAGTTTGTGCTGGTTATTGTAAAAAGGAAAACTGCTACCACCAGAAGTGACATTCCAAGATGAATATGAAGTCATTTAGAGAGACGTGTTAGGTATAGTTCTTTTTAGCATTAGTCTGTACAGTACAAAAATGCATTGCGAGACTACCCATGTATCATCATCTTCCATGAATGTATCTTAGCTTAGTACATAGTCTCATTAACAGAAGACGTAATGAAAAATGAAACAAGCGATCATATTTTGACTTGTCTGATACAACTTTGTTCCACATGAGCATTCTGCTTTACATATAACCTAATCTAAGCACGCATATTCAGAGTAACACTTAAAATTCTTGTACAGAGTTTTCCTCTATTGTTAATCTGTGCAACACTTATATCCTTATACACCTAAAAAACCTCTTCACACTACGCTTGTTTGTTTCTGAAACGCTTTAGCGAGAACTAGACGGACCATACAACCAACTTCATCATAGTGTGTGAACTGTGTACATAGATATTGGGCAAAATATAGCTTGTAAAGCAAACTATGACGACAGTCTCATAGCCATCTCTTGCATAAGAGCCCGTTTCTGCGTGGCATTAATTGTGTGGTTGGATTCTGCATTCTCCAAAATGTCAGTAATAATAGCAGCTGCATGCCCCAGAGGTTCTTCAGCAGCTCTTCTCAACATGAATGCCTGCAATAATAGTGAAGTATTGCAACCCGAAATCACTATTCAGTAATCCGCCGCAGGTCCAAACACCATAACAGACCTCAATAGCCCCCAGAGACTAAATGAAAGGAAAAGAGATGAACCAACCTGTCCGTGATGTGAAATAGCTAACGTGCAAGGTTGTTGGAACCAAGGCTCCCCATCTATTTGAACAGGCAGCCCAGCACGTATCTGAATCTTTATCATTTGCCCTTGTCCAATTCTTTTTGCCCTAGAAAGTCCAACCTGGAGTTTCCCTAGGTGCCATGTGCCAGATATGCTCACAACTTCCAAGATCTTGTCATGCATCGACTGGGGATCAAATTCATTAAAATATTCATCCTCATTATGCCACAAGTCAACACCTCCCATGTAACTTCCAATATTAGCAACAAGAACACCTTCTGCATCCTGCACATATTATGAACAAATAAATTTTCCTTTTTCGAAAAATCAATCATCAAACATAAGTTCCAATTCAGCACAAAACTAGCTGCATGCAATTATATATCATATCCTACTAAGGGCATCCACAATGGGGTTTCTTGACACGGTTGACATAGATGAAGGTTTAAAATAGAAAAAGATAAATAGTGATGTGAGAGAGAGAATAAGAGAGGGTTGCTTAATTAAGAATGGAGAGAGAAGGTTCTTGCTGACAAAGAGAGAGAATGTGAGAGAAGAGATTATAATAATATATTTTAATGGGTGGAATCCACTTTCCTTATTGTGGATGCCCCATAGAACTTCTTAAAATCTGTTTCAGACAACAGTCTAGGTCAAAATACCATCACTTCTAAAAAAAAGAATGTGATGATAATATCAAGTTCCAAATACAGCACATGAGGCCCGGTTTTCTCAACTAAACTGTGCTTGCTTATGACAAACCTCACTAGTAACCAAAATAAAATTCCAAAGCCAAATTAATTAGCCCATGCAAGTTTAAGAAACATACCTTAGGAATGTCAATTTGTTTACCATCTACCTCCACTGCAACCTGGTTAAGGAACTCTGCAAATGTTCGGTCCATTATGCTTTTGGCTCCTTCTCTTGCATAAAGAACTTTGTTCATGAACTGCCACCACATCATATAACTCATTACGGGCCAAAATCAAGTTCATGTCGACAGCTTATATGAAGCCTATCACAAGGTTTTCTTCCTTCTATACACCATTGCCACTCCAGCGTCTTTATGCTTTTTTTCTACCAATCTTACAAGGTGTTTTATAGGATTATTATGAGTCACTGTAGATTCTGTACAATTTCGTTCATTCACCAAAAAGACTATTGCTTCATCTACCTTTCAACATATCATCTTCATGTTCCCATAAGTTTACCCCAAAAAACATAAGGATACATCAAAATGCTAGTTCTAACAGCCGATCAGATTTTTTACTTCCCTTTTCTCCCAAACTAATGTCTTGAAAATCAGAAAAATCTCCTACTTTTCTCGTCATCCTTACACTTTTCATTTTAAAGAAGCAAATTTACATACCAGAGGACTATCATCAAAGCAAGGATACAAAAAATTCTTGTTCACGATACTTTCGAGAAATTTTAAGCCAAGTACCTGGTTATAGAATCTCTCAGGATTCTCCTCTCTCAAATTATGAATATCTAGTGCAACCTTTGCATCACAACCAATTCCTGCACAATGACGAGGCTATAGCTAATTAGTAGTGGGCAAAGGATTTGCCACATCTATAACAATAATGGGGAAGTTTAAAAAAACACTACACACAAGTTATGTAGCATCTCCAATGACCACAGCATGGGTAATCAGCATATAGTGTACATATAAGATGATTATTCACTCACACACGCACAACTACATTTAGACCTTATCACTACCATGAACCACTAGGGAAAGAGGAACAAAAAAGGACACATCATGCTGATAATCACATATGAGATGCTGAGAACAGAGTTCAACATCCATACCTAGGTAATTGTTCATATACTTAGGAGGTCTAAGATGCTTTCCTTGTTTGTTTAGTATTGCTATCTTCCACCTGTCAAGAATGGTAACTGCAGAATGTTCTATGTCATGCAACACTGTGGATAGACCCCCTTGTCTTTCAACTGAACCCAAGCCGCCACCCCATGAAAGAACCCGAGCAAGATCATTCCCTGTCCCAGCAGGTAATATAGCAACAGGTGGGGGAGAAACAAAATTTTGCTTGTCAATGGCATTCAAAACCCATCCGACAGTACCATCGCCTCCACATATGAGAATTCTGAAGTGAGGCAGCTTTCTGAACATATAGAGACCTGCTTCAGGTCCCTGTGTTGAGCTCAATTCAAAAATCTAGAGAAGGGAAAGCAGTAAGTATATGCAGTCCCCAAAAAATAAGCAAACCTTATAGGCTAAAACTTCTGATTAGTAGATGTGAAATTCTTTTACCACATACATGAACAGAGCTTCAATAATCAATTAAAGATAGTACAGTCTCACATTTCACTTCATATACATATTTTCAATAATGTGAAGTTACCTTGGGACAAAAAGACCTAGACATCCGTAGAGGATTAGAAATACCACTGGTACAAGCACCTTTTCAATATCAAGCATGGATCTGAAAGTAAATCTATCAACAAGAGAGAGATGAGTCACACCTGAACCGGATTCAAGAGGATGTTCAGACGCTGCTGCAGCGAATCCCCACGCTGTGCCCCACTCTTTCTATTTATGAAAACCAAAAGGGGTCTAGCATCAGATGGTAAATTAACAATCTCAAATCTCTGGCTAACACTTTGAGCACGATTCTTCCTATTTACAGACCAACTCCTTTGTAAATTTGGTTTATCTACCCCTTCATTATCTATGCCATTATTGCAAATTGTATCTCTTAAGCTAACATCACTGATGCCATTTTCTTCCATGCTGGGCGAGCCATTCATCATCAAGCTATCTATACTGCTTTCAGTAGATGTATCCCTATTCCCGTCACTATTCTGATTATCAACTACAGACTCACTTCCATTCTTATGCTTCTTGCTTTGACTCTTTATACGCCCACGGACAGTAGATGCAAGTTCATTTGCCCCTTGTGTTATTGAGCTCAAAATTCCACCAGCGGATGATCTGCTCACTTCTCTAACATGCAATGGTGACAAGATCAAGCGTCTAAATGGACCCAAGTCACATATTTCATCAGTTTCATTAGACATACTGGTGTGACAATCCACATGAACCAGCCTCTGGCACCAGAGACAAGACCATATTGGGGATCCCCGAGAAAGGATGCATTACATGGCTCATCACAGTGGCTACAGAAAGACGCCTCATCAGGTTGATCCGTGATTTCTGTCCAGCGAACAGCCCATTGGTGCATGACATGCTCATATCCTATCATGGAAACACACTTGCAATCTTTTGACGCATTTGAGAAGCAGTTCAAGTGAGCTGCAGCTCCGCATATGACACAGCGATTATAAGAAACATCAGAAGAAACCATGGGCCCAAGAGTTTGAGAAGGAGACAAAGATTTCAAACAGACGCAACAGCTCAAGCTTTTTCCCCGAGCCCCAACTTCCAAGCTCCAAGTGTGGGGTGCTTCAGGGACTTTGTCCCTTGTCTTTGGATTTTTCTTTGACCGAGCTACTGCTTTCATCCACGTGAGATTAATGTTTCTTCTCCACTGGAAAGCTGTGAAAGCTATGGTCATAATCCCTACAAGGCCAGCTATAATGCAGGAGAGGAAGAAGAGGCGTGAATCTGATAATTCAGATGTGAGTTTACTGAGCATCAACTCCGGATCTCTTAAATCATCCATCTGGAAGCCACTAACCGTTCCCTCAAAGATGCAGCTGATATACACCAGATGACCAGATCAAATCCACAACTATAGCAAGGAGTTCAAAACCAATTATATTGTTCCTTTCACACCTAACATAGAATTACGATCAGTAAAAAGTGATTGATTTTTCAGCATCTCTTTGCAATCAGAATGTTCCAAGTGCTGACAAGTTCCAGATAATACTTGTTCTTATTTGATAGATAAGGCGCACCGCGGCCTTCAATGCGAACTCTCTGCTAGATTGTGAATTCAGTCCATTGAGTTCTTCTTTGCTCTGAATTATTATTCAACTAAAGCTCAACAGCAGCGAAAACCCTGCAACTTGGTGATGAAACAATGTCAGAATATATGTTGCAAGTCAGTTAGCCAATCATGAGGCTGACCGTATTATTTCAATTAGCTCTAACAAACAGTACAGAGAATAGAAACTATGAAATATGACACATATTTTGCACAAGAAAGGATGGGTTAAAGCTTGACTGGCACCAAATGCACCATTCTGAGTAAGGACATCAGCTTATAAGAACAAAACTTGCCTGGTATTAGTCATTTTGTACATATCTCCTTTGTAGGCTTGACGCTTTCTTCTTGTTTTAAATCTTCTCCTCTACCAAAACTTCAGGTTTATTTGCTTCATAACAAGCATATATCTTTGAATTGCAGACAACAACACAGTTTAGGCAGAGCACGAGAAAGGAACAGGGTAGCAAAAAAGGTTCAATGCAAAATTTTTATGTCCCACAGAGAGAGGGGGGGGAGGGGGGGGGGGGGGGGAAAGAGCAGTCAACCAGCAAGCAGATTCAATTTAATTATTACACAAATCAAATATTTTTCCCAAACGTGATATATTAGGTGCAACCTTGAAGAGAATAGAAAAAAACCTAGAAAGTGCCATTCAAACAACTATCTTCTTCAAGATGATTACAGGAAGAAATTCGAAAAGGCAATAGACCTATTTGGGATATTGAACGGCAGGTGGAACTGGGAGCTATCCCGTGACTGCGGCAGCAAGCAAACAAATATGTCACACAAAACCAAGGAAATGCCACAAAGAAAGGGAAAGAGTGCACGGAAAGAATGGATTCGCCTTCTCGTGGCTCGCCTCCACCATTAATGGCGAAGAGGCTGGGAAGAGAAATCTTCATTCTTTTTTTTATGTTTCCCTACTATACCTCCTGAATCGATTGCCACGAACGAGGGGCAATGTCAGATCATACAGCATCAATATCAACCTTTGATGTAATCTAGTTTGATCTCTCTACCTTTGATGTAATACTTGGAATGGACTGGATTAGCAAGTATAAGGGTCGAATAGATTGTTTTGAGCAGAAGCTTGTCCTTAAAGGTCCTTCGAGGCAAATAATTTCCTATAGGGAAGTGGAAAATAAACCTGGAATAAAGATTGTTTCACCCATGAATATCATATCTAAGATTAGGAAGGGTCATCAGGCATACCTTTGCTATGTCCAAGAATTAAGCGGGGAAGTGGAGAAGATCAGTGAGGTTCAAGTGATGAATGATTTTCCTAATGTATTTCCCGAAGAAATCCCTGGCATGCCTCATGATAGAGAAGTTGAGTTTAATATTGACGTAGTGCTAGGAACCGCACCAATTTCAAAGGCTGCATACAGAATGGCACCAGTTGAGCCTATATAAGGGGTGCATTTGTCCCAATGTTTCACCTTGAGGAGCTCATGTTCTATTTGTAAAGAAAAATGATGGAGGTTTAAGATTATGTATCAACTACAGGGAGCAGAATCAGGTTACTGTGAAAAACAGGTATCCTTTACCAAGGATAGATGACCTATTTGATCAACTACAAGATGCGGAAGTATTTTTGAAAATTGATTTGACTGTTGCTGTTACATGCCAATCAGAAAAGATGGATAATATTACTTTTGAGTACCTGCTGGAGAATATAGACCCAATATGATTTTCTGCGTACCTTCATGCTCCTACTAAATCTAAAGTTTTGTCTTGGATAATCAGAAAGGACATCCTTTCAAAGAAGTACAAGTACGTGATGTTTCCTATTGTTCATTGGAACCACTTCTGATTCTTTGTCACTTTGGTGAGAATTTCAACTCTAAAGATAGGAAACCCACCATGTTTTTGCTTCACTCACTGAAGGCTGCAGATACTATGACTACATATGCACCAACCATACGGAAGTTTCTCTTGGATCTATACACAGAGCTGGTGTCTCAAAAGACAAGAGAACAATAAAAAAGATTTCATTACTTGTGCCTAAGGTCCCTCAACAGACAAATGATGTGGAGTGTGGCGCGTTTGTTCTGTTTTACATCACCCTGTTTATGAAGACTGCTCCAACTAAAGATTTTAGCATCATCGCCAAGAATCAACTTGATTCTATCACAGAAGTGTGGTTTAATGCTAAAGTTCTCAGTTTAGTATCAAGCTTGAGAGAGAATTGTCTATTCTGAATAGATTGAAGATGATGGGTTTTGGAAGTAGTCCTGAACAAGAAGAAACATCAGATGAAGAAGCGGTTATCGTATTGGCGGGAGATCCTGTGTCAAAAGTATTGTTCATTTGGGATGTTGAGGACAACAGTATTGTCCATTTAGGAACTTATAAATTTTGGGTGTAGAGCTGTTTTGGCAGCTGTTTAACTGCTAGAGTAATACGTTATTAAAAAAACAAAAAACATGAATCATATTTAACAGAAAAAAGTAACTAAAAGCTTGGAAATTTGAATCCCAAATTAACTAAATCATATTTAACATAGCAACAGTATATGCTCTTTGCCAAAGACTAATATTCTTTCCTTTCCTTTTTTCTTCCAAGTTCTTTTAATTTAAGATGCTGAAAATAGTTTAAGTATCATCGTTTAATGTGGACTACCTCAGTTACAAATGTGTTTATGTAAATGGAGAAAGTTTTAATAAACTAATAATAACAAAAAGATATTTCAATTACACACACAGAGGAATAAGGAGGGATGCATTGACAAAAGGACTGAAGGATCCTCTCACCTTGCCGATTCCTGTTGCAGTCGACAGTAATTGGACAAAAGGAAATTTCAATTACACACACAAAACGAAAAAGGGATGGACGCACTGGACATAGTATTCGACGACATTCATGAAGACATATATACAGATAGCATACGCTGAGTCTTAGGCCCACTGCTGCTACGATTTGTCAAGTTATGAAGGAGAATAATATTGCATCCGTTGAATCCAGTAAAGTAAGAAAATTTGGTTGGTGGATTGTTGTGTACATATATACAGATATCATACACACGCGAGATTAATTTTTTACTGATGGATGCATTGATTGGTAGCCCACTGTTGATATAAACCAAAATTGCAGATTCTTCGAAATTAGGGTTCTAGCTACCGAGAGTGAGGAAAAATTATTTGAAGCGACAAGAGAGGGGAACAAATTAAAGTGACCGGAAGAGTGGATTCAAGACTTACTTGTTCTCCTTCTTCAGTCGACGGCACAAGAGAGCATCTTCTTCAGCTTCAGAGTCGCACAAGAGCAGTTTCTTCAGAGTCCAACCGGAGAGAAGCTTCTTTAGCCACCTAAGAGCAGAATTCGCATAAGGGGGCTGAATTCGCACAAGAAAGCAGATCGGAGGGAGCCCAGAATCGGAAAGAAGAATTAAGAAATGAAGAAGAAGCGGGGAAGGGTTGTACAGAAGAGCGAATATCGTACAGAAGAGTTGTATATAATAAAGCGAGGAAGAATCAACCGGAGAGAAGCTTATTTCAGCGCGAATTCGAGATTCTAATATCGAGATCTATTTTGGTTTTTGTATCTATTTTGTCCATAAATGCTTTATATTTTTATAAAATATTAAAATGTTGCAGTTTATTAGATATAAGTCTAAATAATATAAATTTTATATCGTTGTTCATTATATATGAACTCTTCAAAATAAGACCTAATATGGGTATGTTTTGATAATTTTTTTGACTTTTTATTTTTTGTATGTACATATGTTTTAAGATTCATTGTGAATCTTAAGTTTAAGAAAGTGAATCAAAGGTTGTTAAAAAGTGAATACGAGAGTTGCTTAAAAGTGAATAAGAGGTTTAAAAAAGCGAATCTCATAAACAGGGTTTGATTAACTAAAGTGATTCTGATTGTTTGACAAGTGTGAATAAGAGGTTTTAGAAAAGTGAAACAAAGATTATTAAAAAGTGAATCACAAGTTGTTACAAAGTGAATCAGAGTAATAAGAAAAGTGAATCTCGTAAGCATAGATTGTTTAACTAAAGTGATTAAGAGGTTTAAGAAATGTGAATCGGATGTTTTTATAAAGTGAATCATGGGTTTAAGAAAAGTGAATAAGAGGTTTAAGAAGGGCGATTCTCGTAAATAGAGATTGTTTAACTAAAGTGAATAAAAGGTTTAAGAAAAGAGTCAGATATTTAATAAAAGTGAAACAAAGGTTTTTTAAAGGTGAATCAAAGGTTTAAGAAAAGTGAATATTTGTTTAATAATACTAGTAAAAGTTAATCCTACCACAAACTTATGCGAGAACAGTATGAACCTTTCATATTGAAAATGAATAATTCGTTAAAAAAAAGTGAATCTTATTGTAACACCCCTACTCTAATCGGCTCCTAATCGGCGTACTTAACATAGTAATCGCAGCAGTAATCTAAAACAGTCGAACTACTGGTGTCACCGTTCTCACTCGCCCATACGAGTAATAACACACTTACAGAAATATTCATAATACGAAACAATTTCCCACAGTGACAACAAGAGATAGACTTAACTTTCCATTCCAACGTAAAATACAACCCTAGTGAGCATTCGAAGTATTCCAGTCCTATACACGTTTCTATGTTCGTTTCGAAATACGACAGTACAAATCTAAACAATTGTAACTAACTACCCAGCGGGTCCCGTTCTCTGTCGACACCAGAAGCTGCATACCTGCAAAATGTTTGTTTGTGGTATGGAATCAGCCCCTGCTGAGTATGCTACTACATGACTATCATGCCCCCTCAAACCCTCAGTTAATTGGTCGAGAGCATGCAATTCATTTTCATGCATATAGTTTAATATAAAACTGTAAAGCAATAAATATTTTGCAGTAACTCAAATAGCAAACAAGCTCCCGGCTTCACATATCACACCACAATAAACCAACTGAAAGGTGTCACAATGCATATATGAGTACAAATACTCCACTCAATCAGACACTTAATAATTCACATTCGAGTACAGCGACTCGACTCGACCAAATACACAGTAATCCACAAACGAGTACAGCGGCTCGACTCAACCAATTCACAAACATACATATGAGTACAACAACTCGATTAAACCAATCCACAACATACATATGAGTACAGTGACTCATTTCAACCAATCAATCCACAATAATTCACATACATCACATAACCACATAGCATAAACCGATGAACAACAAGGTGAAACAACGAGGATTATAAACAAGTATAGATTCCCATCTTTGGCATACAAGCCCGAATAATGTTCGCCTACTGTACGAGCTAATATAGTTGTTCGTAATTGTTCAGTCATACCTAATGACAACGTCTCGTTAAAACGACGTGTCTCTAAGTTACCCATCTCTTATGGCGGGTCACCCACGGTAGTAGCCACTCCAGCGGTAGAGTCTCTGACCGACGAACCATCTGTAGTCCGTTGGAATTTATCTTGATACTTACAGATACCCACACGACATCCTAGTATCGTTAATTGATCACAATTCACACCAAGAGCCACATCCTCTTGTTTAACTCATCTATATCATCGCATCGCATTACCATTTTCCTAACACAACAGACTAAGGTCGTTAGTCCAATCGTGAGTATGTAGACTCGAGATCCAGTGTTAGATACGAGAGCGGCGTTAAAAAGGCCAATGCTTTGTATATAAGTCTCGGATAATATATATATATATCTTATTATCCTAATGCTACAACATTTTTCTTACGTTCCATATATTACACATATAAGATAGCATCATAGCCGCTAGTTCGTTTTATAAATATGTTCATATATACGAACGATAATGTTATCGCCCAACAGTAATAATAATAAGCAGCGTTAATACACAAGTCACGCATATTAATTCACACAAGCAAACATTCAATCTTAACACAGATTTTCACACAATGTCTGAACTGAGGAAATCCTCATAGACAATCAAGCCACATAATAACATACCGTGCACCGTGATTGTAGATTTGTGGAGTATGAATCAGCTAAATCCTCTAGTGATCATCGAGACGCCTCTAACAATCTAATAATACGTATCACACTACGTATTAGCATCTCGTACAACAATATTAATCTACGGTACCCCGTACCGTCACTAATCCCTTCCCGTTCATTCTTCGTTATCCACTAATAACGTCTCTCGGGTTTTCGGTTTAATCCGGGATTAGTTTTACGTAAACGTTATAGTACATGCATAGTTACATCATAGTATATTAATATACTTAAACTTATACGTTCATTATCACTTGTATATTATATAGTTTTGAAACTATATTGCATGTATAATCTTTATCATATATATACATTCCACCTTAGTATTTATTTCTCTAAGGTTAGTTTATTTAAGTGCAAATGTGGTATATTTCACACTTAAAATACTTTGAAATATATCCTTATTATTTCATGTACACATTTAACATTAGAATTTCCTTAACTAATGTTATAATTCTTTTCTCCTTATCTTATATCATCCCACTTATAATATTATATGGTTATTGAATTATATTATATTTCTCACTCCATAACATATATTTATTTATATATGTATTATGGGACCATTTACTATATGGTAAGTTTTTAATAATATATTCATTAATCCTTAATGAATATTTCTTATATTATAAATGTTACAATCCTTATAACATTATAAACCATATTATAAATTTTCATTCCTATGTTCTCTATTATTTACAAAACCACCACATTATTTATATAATGTTACACTATAGTAATATAACATATATTATGACATTTATATTCTTAAATCATTTATAACCTATAGTTATAACATGATATAAATTACCAAACAACACCTATTGTTGTCGGTTTTAGTCAATATTACATATACTTCCAAAATTTATATAATAACCCTAAATGTTATTAAATTGTTACACTTATAACATATCTCTTATTTTATAACATTTAAGCCTTAATATAATTATAACATATGGTTATAAACCTCCTAAATAACCGAACAGACCCTAGGGTCTGTTCTAAATTAATTTCCACCCTCTTAATTCTCTATATTTGCCAAATGACTCCATTTTATAGTATATAGTTTTTAATGTCATTAAAACTATATTATACACATATCTTATTAAAACCTCTTATATTATTCTAAAAATCACCAAACTATACCAAAAGGTTTTAAATATCATTCCTAACCATATACTTTCAGTTATCTCATATATACCCTATATGCTATGTAAATTTTACAATTTACTATATAGTTTAGTATAAATTGATAACTAACTTAATAAATCATCAAATCTGGTCAAAGTCTTCTACTTGGTCAATGTTTGACTTCCAAACATCATTTTGACCCCACTTTCTCTGTAATTACAGAAATTACCTCAAACTTCCCAATATTAACAATTTCACCCCAAAAATTTATAAAATCTTATAATTTTTATTTAAATTCATTTTAAATCCTAATTTTCAGCTATATTCACCTATAACCCTCTAATTTTTGTTTCTTAACGGCTTTGACCCCAAACTTAATAGTAAGTACATAAATTAAATTAAATAAGCTTTAAACTTAAATAAAATGGCCTAATGACATGGCCTTATTACAACCTTGCTTTATAACATAAAATTACATTTAAATGTTACAAAAACATTGTAAACTCTCAGCCCTCACATAGAATTCTACATTAATTACCAAACTTCCACATAATGTCTTAAATTTGATAATTATGCTAATTAATCACTTAATTAATTTATCCAAGGTTTCTATAACATTTCCTAGTCATTTTTGAAGCTAAAATGACTATTATAAACTGTCCACTCATGGCACACGTATAATATAAGCTCCAAAGCATATAATATATGATTAAGAATGTTATACCTTGATTTATAAGCTCCTTAAGGCATTGTTTGGCAACGGCAGCTTAGGGAATATTTTCCACAGCTTGTTAAACATGTTTTGAACAGAAATTTAAGATATAGTCAAGTTCCAAACTTGAACTAACCATAAGGATAATCATAAGTCATTAAAACCTAGATTTTTACCTCAAATTCTTAAGGCTTTCACAAGCTGTTCTCGCCCCTATTTTCCAACAGAAAGAAGGTGTCAAAACACTCTTTAAACCAGGCTATATAATTGCCAATGATCAGGATAGAAGAAGGCTAGGTTTTACCTTGTTTAAAATGCCAAAAATGGTGTTTTTGGCATGGATTTGGCTAGGAATTGATGCTCTTGATATACCAACTGATCCAACATGTAAAAGAGAGAAAAATAATCCAAAGAAACTAAGTTTTCCAACCGGAAATGAAGAGGACAATGGTTTAGGTGCTTAAAGCACATTTTTACCTTAATTAGGTCTTAAGCTTGATTCCCCCTTGAATATTGAGTTTCATCCAAGATTCCCCCTTCCCTTTGAACACCAGATTGTTCTAGATGAGTGGATGGAAGTGGTTGGAAGTTAGCTTAATGGAAAGAGGAAGAAAAGATGAAGAGAATTACATATACCATGTTTTGAATGTTTGCCTTATCCCATGGGAGTTTCTCTTTGAAGTTGGCTGCTTCCTAGCTCAAAATGAAGGAATGGAGGGTCTGATTGCTTAAATCACATTTGGAATGGGGTGAGAGAGAGGAGAGAAAAGTAAAATAAGCTTATAAGGTAAGATTATCTTACTTTAGGTAATAGTCACTTATGACTCATCCTTAAATATTTTGGGGCTGGGTAATGGATAAGGAAGGGACCTTAAACAGGTGGAAATGGGTGGTCAAAGTCAAGGGCATTGGCTTGACCATTGACTAGTTTAAGAAATAAGTGTTATAAAAGCACATATTTCTGTTTTGTTTTTGAAAAACTTTGAATTAGACCTTATAATGTGGTACATTATAGTACATTAGTATAAAAAGGTGTAATCCAGCCCCTAACACCACTCAAAACCCACTTAGAAAGTCAACTTTCTCAAAAACGTGATTTAAGGAGTTTTAAAGCACCATTTGTGTTTGAACATGTTTTTGAGCTTGGTTTTCTTTGAGAATTGTTTTATTGTGTCCATTACTTAATTATAATACTTAGGAATCCACTTTGGACCCTAATTGAGGTTAGGGGTGGCAATTTTTACCCAACCCGATAACCTGACCCATACCCAACCCGAAAATAGAGCGGGTTGGGTCACGATTATTGACCCATTTACTTATTGGGTCGGGTATGGGTTACCTATTAAATTTTTGGGTTGGGTATGGGTTTAAAGTCCTAACCCGTAGTCAACCCGACCCATTTATTTTATTTTATAAAAAAAATAATAAAAAAATAATTAGATAAAAATATAAATATATTACTAAGTAAGTGCTAACCTACTATTAATATAATACAGATTATGTAGTATCTTTTTTATGAGAGGTTGTTTATTTGATAATACTAATTTGTGTTGTATTCTTTATAAAGCAAAAACGAGAGTATTCGTTATGTGGATTGTCAAAAGACAGTGTCCTGCCCTTCCTCCACAGCTCCCACTGTGGTCCTATCTCTTCTGTACTCTGAAGATTTTTGTCTAAGTTTTGATTCTATATCTGAAGGAGAAAATATAGTTATATTTGGCCCAGGCGCGTACACATCACCTTCTTCTGTTAAGTGCTACTGAGCATGACATGTATGTGGAAAATAAAAAAAGACGGAGATATGAAAACTTTGTAATATCTACCATATTAAATGTATATTTCATTCATTTGTAACTCCGTTTGAGCAATCATAAAAAAATTTAATTCCAGGTCTTTTAAATTTTGCATAGCCTAACTATGTTGGGTTAAACGGGTCGGGTGGTATGGTTTAATCATTTTATATGGGTCGGGTAGGGTTGATAATTTGTAACCCGATTATTATTGGGTCGGGTATGGGTCAATACAATTTTAATCGGGTCGGGTATGGGTGAGCTTCAACCCGACCCATTAACCCGAATTGCCACCCCTAATTGAGGTCATACAATCTCTATGGTTTCTTAAAGCACATTTTTGGCTTTACCGATCTTAAGGCATGTTTTTGCCTTGTTGAGATCTTTGACTGTTCCTCAATGGTATTAAGATGATTGTTAGTCCTATTAGATAATTAATAGATCATTTAATTAAGTTTTATATGTTAGGGGTATTTCACTTATGTTTAAGAAAAGCGAACCTTTCATATAAAACAGTGTGAATCCTTTGTGTTTTTTAAAAGTGAACTTTAACCCTACACTGCAAACCCTAAAAATGTCTTCACCATTTTTAGCATCCCTAGGGTGGTTTTTAGGGTGTTTAGGGGGTAGGGTAATCTTGTTGGCATTGGTTCCACACTTTATATCATCGTTACAGACTTGACAGGTATTTTTGGGGTTTGTGGTTTAGGGTCTAAGGTGTAGACCCTAAACCCTGTGCTACAAACCCTAAAAATGCCTTCGATATTTTAGTTTTCTTAGGGTGGGTTTTAGGGTGTTTGGGGGGTAGGGTAATCTTTTGGTATTATTTCTACACTTTATATTGTCGTTACTGACTCGACGGGCTTTTAGGGTTTATGGTTTAGTGTTTAGGGTAAACCCAACACTACAAACCATAAAAATTCCTTGACATTTTTAACTTTCCTAGGGTAGTTTTTAGAGTGTTTGGGGTAAGATTTATTTTGTTAATGAATAAGGTTCATTTTATTATTAAAGAAGATTCATTTTGTTAGTGAATAAGATTCACTTTAAAAATACGTAATATATACCCCTTCTAAAAACATAAAATCTTCAGTTTTCCAAAACATATTCATCACATTGTATTTTGAAGAGCACGAAAAATGATGAATAATGGTATAATTTTTTTTTTTGCACTTATATTTTGTGAGTTATAACATTTTGAAAAAAAAAAGTCTTATATGTCCACATTCACACACATTAAGAAGAAAGGAGAGTCACATAGAGAAGATTATTAATCTTTTATTTTTTTTCACTCCAACAGAATTTTAACACATGGGATGAAGCCATAGAGAAGCATCGCGTAAGCACCAGCTTCTCCATCCCGTATTTCAGTCAATTGCTTGAGTTTTTCTTTTGTTATACTGCAAGGCGATTGTTTCAAGCTTTTGAATTAAAGTGAAATTAAACATTAAAGATGAAAATATATCTTTGTAATTACAGTTAAACCAACCTTAATTTCATAAAAATTATAACTAATATTTCCCCTATTTTATAAAGGGAGAGAATAACTAATAATATATTTATATATATGAAGTAATACTCCACAATGTATATATATAAAATTCACAATGTTTTGGAAAGACATTACCGACCACTTAAAGTTTGTCGGTATTCAACTAAATAAAATGATGTATTATTGTAAAGTTGTAAACAGATAGAAAGACATTAACGACCACCAAAGGTCATCGGTAATCCTCACTAAATTACTGACAGCTATATTGGTCGGTAATCCATCGGTGTAATTATAATGCCCCCATGTATTTACCAACGAATATTAACAACGAAACTTGACGTAGGTGATTAGTCGGTAAATGGTTGGTAGATTTCTTTTAGAGATGGTATTTCAACATTGGTCGGTAAGTCGTCAGTAATTTATCGATAATTACCAACTACCTAATGTCATCGGTATTTATTGTTTTTATAGTAGTGCAAGAACGCTAGAAAAACAAAAACACAGAAGTGAGAGAGACAAATCAATCGTACCTGAAAGTGTCTAATGGCTACAGTAGAAAGAGGGGTGGGAGAGAAAGATTCGGACAAAGTTGAAGAAAATGAATCAAACGCGTAAAGAGGTCAATAAGGACAGGGCAGGATGGCAGGTAACTGAAAGCGACACTGATGAGGAAGAGGAATGTGAGGGTGTCACTGATGGCCCCACGTTTGAACTAAAATCTTGAGACATCACAGATGAGAATGAAATCTATAAATAATAGGGAAAATTCACAAAATACCACGATTTGAGTTTATAATTCACAATATACCACTTTTTGGAAACTTGTTCACAAAATGCCACGATTTGAGTTTCAAATTCACAAAATGCCACTATTTAGTAACTGCCGTTAACTGCCTCTGGTAAATGACCAAAATTCCCCTGACAACAAGTTTGTATTTTTTTTAAAAAAAAGAGAAAAATCACAAAATGTCACTATTTGAGTTTATAATTCACAATATACCACTGTTGGTTTTCGTAATTCAACTTTAAACATGCTTAAATGTTGTCTAAAATTGATGAAACTTTACATGGACAATGCTAAAGTGTTATATTTTGGTCCAATACCAAATTTGAATTTTTTTAAGCTCATATGTGACACGTGGGACCCAATGAACATGTCACAATTTGAACTTACATTCATTGGGTCCCACATGTCACATATAAGCTTAAAAACTTCAAATTTGATATTGGACCAAAATATAACACTTTAGCATCGTCTATGTAAAGTTTCATCAATTTTGGACAACATTTAAGCATGTTTAAAGTTGAATTACAAAAACCAACAGTGGTATATTGTGAATTATAAACTCAAATGGTGGCATTTTATGAATTTTCCAAAAAAAAATTGAATTGCGCTAAGTCGACTTTGCAACGGCTATATTTCTGATTTTTTTTAAAGTTCACAAAATGCCACGATTTGAATTTATAGTTCACAATATGCCACTATATGAGTTTTTATGTTCACAATATGCCACTGTTTGAGTTTCAGTATCACAAAATGCTCCTGTTTTTGTTGTAACGGCTAGTTTGAGCCCAACAGCTCTTTTTTTGCCTTTATAAGGACCTTCTTACCATGTAAACAAAGCACAAACACCATACTAAAGCCATGGCCATGTTTACAACTACAATCAATGAAGATTTTCAAGCAATTCATTGCAAATATGGAGCCCCATCAAACCTAACCCTCTCCTGTAAAGAAACTTCGGTTGGAAGGGCTTACTATAACTGTTGGGCATGTGATTTTTCAAATGGTGGGCACCAGTGATGCAAGATCGATACTCTCCTTATCCTAGGGCAAGGCAAGCTGGCTACACCAAATCATACTCAACTATGATAGCTTTTACTTCTAGTGATGCATCTGCTCGTTCTGAAGCTCCACATCAAGAGAGCATGACAGCTGATGTGATTCTTATCAGTAGCATTAGGGAGGAGATAAAGAAATAACTTAAAGAAGAGATGAGGCAAAGCATGAAGAACATGCTTCTTTGGGGTGCAATTGTATTTGCAACTGTAATCTGTATCCGCAAAATATGAAGTACTTTCTTATGTTTTGAAGTTCACAAGATACCCCTGTTTATGTTTTGTAGTTCACGAAATACCCCTGTTTATGTTTTGAAGTTCACAAGATACCCCTGTTTATGTTTTGTAGTTCACGAAATACACTTATCTCCCTGATGCCCTGGCAAAGCATCGCCTAGTTTTCTCTTGTTTTTCAAGTGCCTTCAGCCTCTTCATAATCCCAGGACAAATGTTGTTTGCATTCCAGTTCTCCGAGATTTCTTGTCTCTCAGAATGCCTCACCAATAGCTGAGTACGAATCCCTGTCATGCACAATTAGACACAATTATTATAGGGAAAATTCACGAGATACCCCTGTTTTCTTTCGTAATTCACAATATACCCCTGCGGTTTTAGTAATTCAACTTTAAACATGCTTAAATGTTGTCCAAAATTGATGAAACTTTACATGGACGATGCTAAAGTGTTATATTTTGGTCCAATATCAAATTTGAAGTTTTTTAAGCTCATATGTGACCTGTGGGACCCAATGAACAGTCACATATTCATTGGGTCCCACAGGTCACATGTAAGCTTAAAAAACTTCAAATTTGATATTGGATCAAAATATAACACTTTAGCATCGTTCATGTAAAGTTTCATCAATTTTGAACAACATTTAAGCATGTTTAAAGTTGAATTACGAAAATCATAGGGGTATATTGTGAATTACAAAAGAAAACAGGGGTATATCGTGAATTCTCCCATTATTATATATGACCAGAGACAAACTAGTATAGCATGGATTATTTACAATATTAGGGAAATACCTTCAAGTAAAGAGTATATTGATTTAGTCATGTGGACAAACAATAATGTCACAAACATTAGGTTTAAAATGACTACCTCTTGGTCGAACTCAGTAGCGGACCAGAACTTTTGTTTAGGGGGGCAAAAAAAATCTTGACACTATTGTTCTTTAAAAAATTATGTTATTTTGTATTTTTCAAAAATTTATAAGAGTATTTTGTAAATTTTCAAAAGTTTTGGGGGTGGGGTGGGGCCCTTCCCCCGTTGTGTCCGCCTTTGGCCAAACTTGTGTTGTGCCAAACACTCTAATGGGATATTGCTCAGATATTTGAATACACCAAAATCCATCTCCTTAATGGCCAACCCCCCCTGAAACATTTGAAAATTTGCAAAATGCTCTTATAAATTTAAAAAAGGGAAAATTCACGATATACCCATGTTTTCTTTCGTAATTCACAATATACCCCTGTGATTTTAGTAATTTAACTTTAAACATGCTTGAATGTTGTCCAAAATTGATGAAACTTTACATGGATGATGCTAAAGTGTTATATTTTGGTCCAATATCAAATTTGAAACTTTTTAAGCTCACATGTGACCTGTGGGACCCAATGGGATAGTGTCAAAAAAAATTTCACCCCCTAAACAAAAGTTCTGGTCCGCGACTGAGTTCGACCAAGAGGTAGCCATTTTAAACCCAGTGCTTGTGACATTATTGTTTGTCCACATGACTAAATCAATCTACTCTTTACTTGAAGGTATTTACCTAACTATGTAATTAAATAATCCATGCTATACATGTTTGTCTCTGGTCATATATTATAATTGTGTCTAATTGTGAATGACAGGGATTCGTACTCAGCTATTGGTGAGACATTCCGAGAGACAAGAAACCTCATAGAACTAGAATGCAAACAACATTTGTCCTGGGATTATGAAGAGGTTGAAGGCACTTGAAAAATAAGAGAAAACTAGGCGATGCTTTACCAGGGCATCACGGTGATAAGGGTATTTCGTGAACTACAAAACATAAACAGGGGTATCCTGTGAACTTCAAAACATAAACAGGGGTATTTCGTGAACAACAAACTTAAATAGGGGCATATTATAAAATTTTAAAATTTTTCAAAAAAAGTAGCCAAAAAAACTGCGAATTTTTCAAAAAGAAAAGGGAAAATTCACGAGATACCCCTGTTTTCTTTCGTAATTCACAATATACCCCTGTGATTTTAGTAATTTAACTTTAAACATGCTTAAATGTTGTTCAAAATTGATGAAACTTTACATGGATGATGCTAAAGTGTTATATTTTGATCCAATATCAAATTTGAAGCTTTTTAAGCTCACATGTGACCTGTGGGACCCAATAAATATGTAATTGTTCATTGGGTCCCACAGGTCACATGTGAGCTTAAAAAACTTCAAATTTGATATTGGACCAAAATATAACACTTTAGCATCGTCCATGTAAAGTTTCATCAATTTTGGACAACATTTAAGCATGTTTAAAGTTAAATTACTAAAATCACAGGGGTATATTGTGAATTACGAAAGAAAACAGGGGTATCTCGTAAAGAAAAAACGGGCCAGGGGCAAAATAGTCATTTTTCAGGGGAGGTTAACGGAATATTTGACGCCGTTTTTAAAAAGGGGCATTTTGTGAATTAGCAAATAAGACAGGGGTATCTTGTGACAAAGTTTCAAAAAGGGGTATATTGTGAATTACGAAAGAAAACAAGGGTATATTGTGAATTTTCCTTTTTTTAAACAAAAATACAAACTTGTTGTCAGGGGTATTTTGGTCATTTACCATAGGCAGTTAACGGCAGTTACCAAATAGTGGCATTTTGTGAATTTGAAACTAAAATCGTGGCATTTTGTGAACAAGTTTAAAAAAAGTGGTATATTGTGAATTATAAACTCAAATAATGGCATTTTGTGAATTTTCCCTAAATAATACAATATTAGTAGAAGATGTGGGGATAGTGTTTCTTCGCTTTGTTCCTGTAGGGAAATGGATTCAATGTTCCATGCTTTATTGTTATGCACAAATATACAGGAGTTGTGAGCTATGACTGATATCCCATGTCCTATCTTCTTAAAGAATGATAAAAATTTTTGTGATTGTTTCTACATGCATGTTTGACCTTCTCTTTCAATGATTTGCAATCACTTCTATTGAACTTTTGGAAATTTTGGTTTGTTGTATGTCAGTTTAGGGGAGGAAGGGTACGCAATGTCTCAATGTGATGGTTGCAAGCTGAAGCCTTCTTGAACACAGTTGCTATGGGTAATCAACCGGTGGAGACAAGCACGGGGATACCAAAGGTTTACGTGGATGGTAGTTTTACTCCAGATGGTCGGTATGGAATTGGGATGGTCTTGCATGGAGGAGCAGGGCGGATTGAGGCTGTTGGGTTCGACGGAGGAGTGGGCAGTAGCTCTTCGACAATGGTGGAAGCACAAGCCTTAAAGTTTGCTCTTGATCATGTTTTGAGGTTAGGAAAAGAGAATGTTGTTTTTGCTTCTGATTGTAAACAAGTGGTGGAATATGTAAATGGGAAGGGGAGGTTGAATGAGGATGTGGCAGTTTTTTTAACAAAAATTTAGTGGAAAGTGAAGCCTTAAAAGAGAAGCATTTTGTTTATGTTGGTAGGGGAGATAATATAGGTGCTCATCTGATGGCAAGACGGGGGTTACAATCTGGGTCCAATGAAGTTTTTTGGGTATGGGATGAGATTCCTAATGATGTATTTAATCTATTTTCTTAGTTAATGAAGTTTATATTTCTTTCAAAAAGAAATCTATGAATAATAATATTCCACTGAAAATCTAGTTTTCTAAAATATGTATATTTTACAATTCTATTAAAAATTTAATTTGTTCAACTTCAAATTGTCATTTTTAAATTCTCCGTTTGAAATTGTATCTTCAACCTCATTTTTGTTTGATGGAAGACACTCCTTTTCCTACAAATAAACCAACAAAACGTTAACACCATAAGCAATCTAAAAGCATTAACATTCGAGTATAAGAACTAAATATGTATAATTTAAAACAAATAAAGAAGAGGGTGGCCAATTCCAAAGTATAGATGTTAAGTAAGACATTTATCCTCACTTAAGTTACAGAGGAAAACTACACTTTGTCTCATTACCCCTACCACACATACTTTAATAAATCACTCAAACCCCTCCTCGCAACTCAATGTGGGTGAGGTATTACATTTTTTTCTACTTACAAGAAGGCATCCTCATCGTTCACCCAATACACTTTGTGCCCACTAATCTCAAGTTGAGACTCGGTGCCAACCTAATCTGCCACTCGGTTGGTATCCCAAGTCGGCTCATGTAACATTGCGGCATTTGGTCTAGTCGATTCAACTAGTTTTAAACTCCTTTTAAGCTTTTGACTGAAACTAATCTTCTCTTATACATTTTGTCCTCATTTCACCAAAAATTGGGGAACTGCTATATGTACCTTTAATTACCACCCATCGTGAACACTTAAAAATCACTCAATCCACCTTCTCACATTTCAATGGACGGGTATTACATTGGTGGTTATTATAAAAGTAGGGTTACCATTAAGTTGTGCACAAGGTTCAAGATCAAATCACCAACAAGGGTTAAGGTTCCATGTCCTTGCATACAAGGTTGCAATATTGTATCTCGTGACATGGTGTCAGGAAAAGAATGTCACCATTGGAAACTCTACATGATCTTGTTGAAGAGTGTTATGGCAACATTTGTAGACATTCCTTATCAATGGGGCAAACAGTTCCTTTCTTCTAGGTCTTGATGACTTGTTTTTGCTTTCCATCATGGCACAGTCAAGAATACAAAGGTAGCATAATATTAAGACATTCTTGAAGGTTATCATGGACCTACTGTCTATCATTTAAGTTTGGAAAGTTTGACCTCGACATTGTACAAAAATATTGGTAGATTTTATCTTGACTATTTTCTTCAACTCTATCCTACACGTAGTCATCATAATAAATGAAAATGCCCATGCCTAACCAAATCAATAGTTTCTCATTGTTACACCACTGTTGCGAAGAATTTTTAAAGTGGAGCCACATATTGATGAAGTTGAATTTGTGACCTTAAGGAGATAAAATTGTATAATAGGTTCAAAGATGAGGTGCAGCGCTCGAAGTGCCATGGTACTCCGGTCAATTCATTTAATTGAACCTAGTCAATAAGTTGTAATACAAATATGTTTAAAGTCACTACCCTTAGTCAAAAGAATGGCGGGTGTACAAGAGTGGAGAAGAAAATACACATGTCGTTCCATTTTGATGAAAAATCTAGTGGAAAACCCATCCAATGAATCACTACTAGTTCTTGGATAGAAAGGATGAGAAATCTCCATGATCAAAGATCACAGGTTCGAACTTAGCAGGGTGAGCCACACAAACACAACAGTTAGATTCGGAGGAATCCTTCAAGAAAGATTATGGTAGTTTTAATAGGTTACAAGAACCCGAAAGTAGGTTTAAAGGATGATACAAATAACTATGTAAGATAAAGAGGGAGAAAAATATGGAAACAATAGAGAAAAATATGGTTGGATCAAGGCACAAGGAAATACTAACCAAATAGGTGTTGTGATGACCACTCAATCTATGCCCATGCATGCATCCCTAGGTAATCCCTGGAGAATAAAGTATACGACATGAGCCCAAGTAGAAGAATTTTCCTCTTTCAATGCATAACAGTTGCATGTAACACATTCTTGAGCTACCCAAGTCTTTTAGCCTTAAAAGGAAGAAGCTACATGACAACAAAGACTAGGCAGGGAAGTTGCATGTCATCCATAAGACTACACCAAGATCTGTTGCATGCCAGACAAGAATATTGATGTAGAAATTTGAAGGTGATAATCTTTGTCATATTGTAATTTGATTAAGATATTCCTTTAAGGTTTGGTATAAGATAGATTTCTTCGACAAGGAAGTTCACCTCCGATCAACTGAGAAAACACAAGTGGATAATTCTTGCATCATACACCTCTTCCCATCCATAAGGAAAAACAAAAAGCACATGAACCAGGCTAATTGTGATACTTGATAAGTGGTGAAATAATGTAATTATAAGGTCTTTATTTACCTTCATTTCATGCAACCATTGACCTATTTCACCACTTTATAGGGCATTTTGTTAATATAGGTGAACTTATACAATTTTGATTACAATATAGGTAAAAGCTCGGTCAAGCAATGATTTTTGAAGATTCTCAAGACTTTGTGGCCAAGCTTCATTGCCATGAGGAGTGTTCAAAGACAGTGGGTCAAACGGGACAATTTCGATGCAAAAAAACCGTTTCTGGAGAAGACCTACCCTTAGGACCGCCCCTGTAGGGCTGTCGGAAGCTCAAATTCTTCTTCTGGTCCAGACCGCCCAGGGGCGGTCGGAACAAGATTTTGCCCAGAATACAGTCTTAAAAACGGGAGAAATTAGACACACTTACTCACTTTTATTCCACACACTTAGACACTCAAAACACAGAGAGAAAAGGCGATTTGGGGGAAAAAGGCAATGTAGAGAAGAGAAAAATCACCTTCCCCAAGCTCCTCCACCACCAACAATGGCTTCTTCTATCTCTCTCTCTCTCTCTCTCCATTTTATTTCTCTCCATGTTTGAGTAGTCTCATTTTGGAATGAGGATTTGACCCTAAATCCCCCAACTAGCTTGTAAACCTACACTTCATTTATGATAGTTGTTTTTATCTCTCTTGCTTGTTTAATTTTATAACTAGATCATTTATGGAGGTTTCCAACAACACAAGATTTTGAGTTAGAGATTGTGACCAAAGAGAGAGAGACCCTAGATTATGCTATCTTGATTAGTTGGTGACATTTGGGGCTATTATTGTGGACTTGCAATTAATGCTATTTTGTGGTTTAAACTAGTTGATTAGAGAGTTGGAATTAGCTAAGTAATATTTGACTTTTCCACGATTTGGAAAGTCATTACACTAGTCCAATAGACAACTTGAGTGAAGTGGGTTTGAAAGTGAAATTGGGGTGAATTTAGGTGATAATAACCATCCTAGGGTGTATTCCATCCAAATCCATCAAAATACATTTTGTTTCCTTGTTTAATTTTCAATTTGTCTTGAAAAAAATCATTAAGCTTGCCTCCGGCTAAACCCCCCTTTTTAATTATTGCTCTTTATCGAAAATACCGAAACTAGGGAGATAGACATTCGATTTCCTAGTGGAACGACACTTTTATTACTACACCGACTGGGTACACTTTCCCAAGTTAACACTTGACCATATACATATTTATCATAACAATATCCCATCCCACATCGAAGGAAAGGGGAGTGATTAGTAGTTTATATGGAGACATGTCAATTAACTATAAGAACAAAATCTTCCGTCTTTAGGTCCAACTGAGGACAAAGAACTTACAAGGTTTGGTTTTCATGCCCAAATGACTTAAAAACTAGGTTGTTGGACATTTTTCAATGGGGGGGGGGGGGGTACTACACCAACAATGGTGAATACGTAGTTACTTAGTCAAGTCATAAGGACATGGTACCACTAACTTACACTCACAATGATTTCTAATAAAACACATTAAGGAATTAAGACGTAGCAAATCATAATGGATCATATTAATGATCTTGGTTGTGGACTTTGTCTCTTGGTAGTCAAATTGTCGCTAGGTACGTAAATTATGATCTTGAGAGCAAACATGCTACAACTAGACTGGATTACCCAGACAAAGTTTCAACTACATTTGAACCACTATAACTAAACCAAAGGGATCACAATCCATATCGATTGACTAAATTAGATGGGATACTGTATACACAATAAATCCTTGGGTAATGCTTAGATACATTACATAAACATAATGGGAAGATGGGTAATCAACTAGATTTTCTAGTTACATAGGGCTTGCTATGGTGCTAGTAAATCATTTATACAATATCTTTATGGTGTCTATTGCAAGAAATAAATAATAAAAACATGAAATAAAGTTGTAAAATTAAGAACAAGCTATAACAATATACTTATAATTTTGGAACTTTTAAGCCTTCATAGAAACATCAGTCAGTACACAACAAGTCCACTGTGTTTGTTAACCAAGCAAAAGTAATTAGGAAAATCTGGATGATTACACATTTAAGAAAAATAATTAAGTAAATTATCAAGATCTTTATTAACATTCATATCATTTGGTTTCTTTACCTCTCGTTGTGATTGTTGTAAGCATAAAATAATAGTTAAGGTTGTAGTTTATATGTTGTACTTATCTAGTGTGTTGTTGCAGCATAATGCTATAAAGATATCAGTAGGCAACTTTTGCCAAGTACTTTTGCATAGTGTTATTGTCTATTGGTGAAGAGATAGTAGACTGAACTTTCTTAACAAAGTACACTAAGAAGAAAGGCCTTTAATACATAGCATAAGCGCTTGTAATAAGTACAACACAAACAAGCTCGTACGTTTCTTTGAAAAAAAACATGTGGCATTGTTTCTAGGGTGTTGTTGTAGTATGCTTTGGCGAAGTACTTTTGCATAAATAATAGCCCGGATAAGCATCTCAAGAAACATAATGTGTCGTGGTAGTGTGTTGTAGTTGCTGAACACTTATGTCAAAAAACACCCAGGTACTTTTGTAGTACAAAATTACATTGTCCACCCATTAGGTACTGGGAATTAGAATGCCCACCCATGAGCTTTTAAAATAACAATGTCCAGTCATGAGATATTAAGAAATTACCATGCCCACCCATAAGCTTTAGAAAATTACAATACCTACCCATGTACTTATCGAAATATGGTGAAATCGAATATGTAGAGCAAAATGATTACATTAAAAACAATTTAGACGAGGGTAAAAAATTGAAAGAAACCCTAAATTAATATTATATGACCCCGCAAGAGTCAAATAAATGAAAGATACCTAAAAATGAAAAAAATGAAGAAACAAAACCAATAATAAAATGGTGAATATCTATGTAATTTGCATGTTTGTTCTTCAATTCATCACTTTAACATTACACGGTGTAAACTTGAGGTTTTTTTTTTTGGTTTACATTGTTAAATTGGTTAATCAAGGTAAAATTTACCTAAATCTTTATTTCACCTCATTTTGATAAGTACATGGGTGGGCATTATAATTTCCTAAAGCTCATGGGTGGACATAGTAATTTCTTAATATCTGATGGGTGGGCTTTGTAATTTTCTAAAGCGTATGGTGGGTGGGCACTGTAATTCCCCAATACATTAAGGGTGGGCACCGTAGGGTTGGACGTGACTCAGAGCCTCAGGCAAGATTTTGCAGAGTTGTGAGACATCCGGACCAATTGACCCAGACGCACGGGCGGACAAAAATATATACAGAATTCTTCGTGCTACACTCTTGGTTGTAAATACAGACGACGTGAACATATGTCCGGGTCACAGGGTCAGACAAGAGAGCCGGACATGTGAGAGATTAGAAAGACAGCATTTTGGGTGTGTCCGGACTTCTGTCCGGGTCAAAGGGTCAGACAAGGGACAAGATTCTAGACCACAGGGTCAGACGTAAGTCTGGACAAGAGATAAAACTTGATTTGGGTGCGTCCGGGGCCATGGACACACCGTTCGTACCACGGACGGCTTGTCTGGGTGTGAAGGTCGGACGGTGGTTTAGACATGTGTATGATTTGTGCTCCTCTGCTCCGAAACTTGCCCAATTCATTTAGATTCTTCGTTTGAGCTCTGATTAACTCCCCATTTACGGCGTTGGAAATCTTGTGAGGAGATCTTGATAAGCCACAGACTTATCATATTTTATGCATTAGATTTAGAAATATATTAGTGTAAATAAGGTTAAATAGTTAATATTTATGTTATATTTTATATAAACTCTATTATTTGTCTAGATTTATGTTTTTATGTGTTTTTCATACAAGGAAATAATTTCTGACCAAGATGCCGGACATAAGGCCGGGTAACTCCTGCACGGCACAAGCATAGAGCAGAAAAAGAGGCTTTGCCGGACACGATGCCAGGTACATTCCATCCGGCATAAGTGAAGAGTCACCACGTTGACCAAACGATGACAGTTATTGACCGTTGGTAATTTGGCTGGTGCCGGGTATGATGCCGGACATCTCTTGTCCGACATATGCACCGTTTCGCGCAGATTTGGCGGTTTTAACCGTTGAGCAGTTAACATGTTTTTCACATGTGCCGGCTACTCCTGATCCGGCACGACACCCCGCAAAGGCAGGATTGAGGCCTATAAATAGGACGAGAAGGGATGCACTTTGATACATTCCAACATATCTATACACTCCATCCACACTGCATTTCCGCCCACTTTCCATTGTTGGTGTCCAAGGCATTTCTATGGATCCATCCACGAAGAAGGAGAAGATCTTTGTCAGGGTTAAGGCTATGACCAATCTCCTTCTCCCTTATGTATTTCTTCTTTATTTGAGTGGATGGTGAAGTAGGAATCCTTGCAAGTTATTGGTTAAGGATGACTTTTTTCCTTGTAACACTATGATTATTTTAATACAATTTCAAGCGTTCATTAAGATTCTGATTCCTATTGCAAGTGAATTAGTTGATCACTCATTCTCTTTATGCAAATTCTATTCAAGGAAGAAAAGTCTAAGAGTAGGATAGGTTAGACAAATCTTAGTGGTCTTTAACGTTGTCTTCTGCGCCTCAGCGGGAGCAAGACTTAAGATTTTGAATTAACCCATTTCCCCCATTACCTTGTTCATTTCGTGGCATGATTTGCTCGATTTGTTAATAGGTGATGAGTTTCTTGTATTCTTACTCCGAAGCAAGAGAGTGGCATTTACAATTGAACATGCCGGGTGCACTGCCGGGTCTCCTGTGTCCGGCACATTCAAAGACTTTGAATGTGCCGTGCATCTGGTGTCTGGCAGGATGTCCAGCGCATTCATATTGGTTGGTTAAGTTCGAGTCTTAAAATTGCATTGCGTGATCGTATTGGTACTTAGGCTGATGTAATCCCAAACCTCGCATTTAGTTAGGATTTTAGTTAATTATTTGTCATTTACATTCCCCTTTTATTATAGAATAGGTAATTACTGGGATTAGGACTAGTTTTATATAAGTCCCTTGTGTTTGATACTCTCAGTCGTAATTTGCTCATGCTATACTCCGACCGGGTTTTGTTTGCTACCCGTATAGATTTGTAGGGTTTATTTTATATTTCTTTCATTATTTTATTCTTTTGTACATAGTTTTAGCCTAACAATTTTCCTGTTAGCAGATCTATGTATTCCCATAGTCATTTCCTGCTTTTTACATACAAATTGACATCAGTTCTTGCCCAAAGTAAGAATCATGAAAAGCATCGGATAAGTGTGAGAAAGCGCATGAAAAGTTGCACAAAATAAGAGTTTAGCACCTATAAAACCGTATCAATTTCACACTTATCAATAATGTTAAATTCAAAGTTTGGGTTTGGGTCAAAACATGGTAAGTGGACATAATAGTCTCACTAAATATTTAAACTTTTATTTTTCTTCAATTTAAGAGACTAGTCCAAATAGATCAAAGTGGTGTTATCAGTTTTAAAGACTAATAAGAACATAACAATTCTTTATATATATATAAGCATAAAACATGTCATTAAAAACAACAAAAAACAATCACCTGGTGGAAGGTAGAACATAGCCAGGATTGACAACTTGTCCACAGTATTACAATTGACTAACTACATCACTAAGTATTTTGGAGCACAAGAAATACTCCTTTTTCTTTGTCTTCTAATAATTTTACAATGTTTTTCTAACAAAAAGAGGTAGGATACAAAGTAAGGAAATCAATTGATTCCCACTGTTAGTATCACACTCCTTTTTCAACTTCTTGGTATTCCACCTCAATTGAAGATATTAACAATGCAACTACTTGATGACTTTGTAACCTGTCCATACATTATTCCACATTTATAGAAAAATATTATTAATAGATGCTTAACAGGTTCCAACTTGTCCAAGCATATAAAAAAGTTGTCAATACTCAAGCCAAACTTAATTAGGTTACTTTTTGTAAGCATCTTAGCATGTAAAGTCATCCAATAAATAAATGTTTCAAGATGCCCTTATTACCCTATAGAAGCTTGTACCACCCCCCCCCCCCCCCCACCCCACCCCCACCCCCATGATTGAGAGCTTTGTGGTGTTTGTTAAGAAAATAATGGTCCACTTGATATTCCCTCCAATGTTATGCTTCTCTTGCACCATTTTTGAAGTTTAACAATTTGCCACATGCTACTACTTTTGGCTCTAGGTTAGACTTACCAAAGATCATGGTAATTAATTAGTATTCACACTAGTAGAAAAATGATTAAAAACTACTGCTAATAAACAACGGTTTATTTAAAAACCGTATCTTATGCATGGAGGAGCGCGCGCGCGGGTGTAGATTACTAGTTATAAACGACGGTTTGTGTAACCCGTCGTTTAACATGGCTTGATTACGCGCCGCCACTAACCTTAAACTACGGTTAACGTTAAACCGTCGCTTTTCATGCTTATTATAAACAACGGTTACAAATAACCGTCGTTTTATCTATTTGGATGATCGTACGGTGTTCTTAACGACGCGTTACTTTGACCCGCCTCTTAAACCCTAATAATTCCTATTCATCACCCGCGCGCCATATTTCTTTCTTCTTCCTCATTCTGAATTAAGCCCCCGAAAGCCTCGTTCTCTCTCGATCAACCGTTGTCCCCGTCTAAATTTTGTTGTCGTCGTTCTTCCTCCATTGTCGCCACCGTATCTCAGTCGTCGTCAGTCCATCCACCACCGCACAATATATATTCTTTCTTCTGGTAATCGTCGCGTAATTAGCTAGGCTAGCCGTCTGTTTCCACCACCGCGGCGCGAGAGATCGTCGCGCGACCTGCATGTGGGCTTGCTAGCTTCTTCTCGTCATCCATCCACCACCGCACCAGCTTGTTGCTTCTGCTCGTCGACCGCGCAAGGCTCTACTACCGTCGTCTGTCTCCTCCACCGCGGCACGCGATCGTCGACACGCCAGTTCTGGTAATATATTCTCAGCTTATAATCTACGATCTTTTCCCCTTGTGAAATTAAGCTAGGCTGTTAAATTTGTATTGACAATGGAACTGATCTATAGCGTGAATTAATCGGTTCTGTACCGATGAATTATGTCAATTCTGTCTTAATAATGCTGTGCCCTGTTTTCTGATGAATTAATCGGGATGTGATATAGTATATACTTATTTTTCAGTAGTATGTACTAGCTAGGTAATCGGTTCTGTACCGATTGATCCTTTATCCCTGTACCGATACTACAGATTACTGGAATAAATAAATGTAGGTTAGGAGTTAGGACCATCGATTGATTTGTCTAGCGCGATGAAGAGATTATGAAACTTGTTTACAATAAGTCATAATGCAACCAGCTAAGAAACAGCAAATACCATATAGTGAAAAGCAGGTTCGTGGCACATAAAGCATAGATTTAAAATGCTTAACATAAGATATTAGAAATTAACCACCTAACCCTTTCTACCTAATCCCATTACCGCCCCAAACTCCTCCCGCCACTCTCTTTCACCATCTCTTGAACAAAAAATTTCCCTCTGCTTTCACACTTCCCTTACGACGGTTTACTATTCTCTTCTGGCTGTGCCTCTCAAAATTCAGACCTGATAGATACACAGATAGACTCTTTTTACTGTTGGTGCCACGACTCTTCTTGCTGCGCCTCTCAGATTGATACTTTCTCTTGAGTTGTACTTTCTCTTGAATTAACATCAGAAACAGAGAACATACATACTATACCATTCTTCATTTTCTCCTCTTATGAACTGCTCTGCAATAGTGGATCACCAAGCTGCTGGAGCACATATAGACTTTACACTCCCTCCATTCTTCTTCAATATGCGTCTCTGATGTGATAAAAAAAATATTTCAAGACTGCTTCCTCGCACCAGATTTGCATAACAGGCTGAAGGCATACATACTTCACGCTTCTCCAATCTCTTCTTCCATCTCCAATTCAGCTGAGGTAAATTACTGAACTATTGCATCTTGTGGATGAGCTACAACATTGATAAATCAAGCACATAAAACAGTCCATTCTAGGACCATAATATAGCCAAACATATCTTACTCTTCCGTGTGATTGATCCATTCTGTTTCAACCAGTGAATTGAATCACACACCAGATTGTCTCTAGAACGGGGGATATACTCTGAACTCGTCTTCACCCCAGGCATTTATAGACTAGACGTTGTGGATAGCTTCTGTTATATTTGCTGAAAATGTATTACACTCCTTCAATCTGTCCTTGTGTCTATACCCCTCTGCAGAGATAAAACACTAAAGATCTGCCTCTAACAATACAACTGTGCATACCTCTCCATTTCCTTCTGGTAAATGAATCTTTGAAGTGATAAACCACCACTATAACTGCTGCAGACTCACACACCTGATAGAAACAGAAGCATAAAACTCTTCATTCCACTACTGGTGGTACACTTGAACCCACTTTTTCTCCTCTGACTATTGTAACAATAGAAGTTATGGGTTCTTCTGCCCCAAACCGGCGTTTCAGATCCTTCATTTCTTTTCTGTAATGATTCCTCTACAACAAAAGAACAGAATCTGTAGGTTGCTGCATCTGGTATATCAGTTCGGAGAAGGGACTAAAAATATTCATCTCTGAAATGTTCTATATTTGAACTTAACCCTTCCCTTGCTGTTCTAAAATAAAACAGTTTGCCTTTGCAAGAGACAAGCACGTACTCCTGCTGTGCAGCATTCGAATAATATACATGGCATCTTATGCTCACAAGCAATAACCAGCAATGAACAGAATCCAAAAAAAAAAGAGGTTGTAGTTTATAGTGCACCATGAACGCTTCTTAGAAGTGGTGAAGTTCTCTTCTTTCAAGCTGCTGCATTATTCTGCTTTTCCATCTTAACCACACCTGAATAAATTTGGTTCATGATGATGGTGAATGTGGGTCGATTAACACAGATCAAGAGTGGGTTGTTAAAGAACAAAAAAAATCATCACGATAGTGCTGAAGCTTGTGTTCTGTAACAGAACAATAATCCCACAATTTCTACCACACAAAAAGCACTGGAGTATTGCACCTCTCGCACCAGATTTCACGGGAGCTGAAAACAGCTTTGTTTCCTTTTCATTTTGTGCTATCTCCTGTTGATGAGCAAGGGAGTATATGCTCTCCACTCACCTTATTTTCAGCTTCTCTCTTCTCTTGTTGATGAAATTTCTGAAGCAAACAAAACACTGGCTGCTGCAATATAACATAACAGGTTACGTATCAATTGAACAAGTTTTAGTTTAATTGAACAATTGTGGATCAATTGATCAGAATATGATTGGTTGATAAAGTTTAAGCTGCTGTCTCGTCTTCTTTTGTTATTTATAAACCTGGTTTAGTTGAGAATAATGTGGTTGCTTGTTTTTTTTTTTAAAAAAATGAACAACAGAATTTGAATTACTAATTACCGATATATGACACATTCAGCAGCATAATACTTACAGGAACTAGCAAGCAGAACAATACTTACAGTAAAAACTGATATAAACATTGAAAAAGAATTACACAATCAGCAGCAGAACAATACTTACAATAAAAACAGATATAAACATTGAAAAAGAAGTAAACATTTAGCAGCAGAACAATACATACAATAACAACTGAAATAAACAATTTGAAAAAGAAACTACAAAAATAAACATTGAAAAAGAACTACACATTCAGCAGTAGAATACATTCAACCAGAGATCCACAACAGTAGAAACTTACCAATCAACAGCATAATACTTACAGGAACTAGCAAGCAGAACAATACTTACAGTAAAAACTTATATAAACATTGAAAAAGAATTACACAATCAGTAGCAGAACAATACTTACAATAAAAACAGATATAAACATTGAAAAAGAAGTAAACATTCAGCAGCAGAACAATACATACAATAACAACTGAAATAAACATTGAAAAAGAAACTATCAAAAAATAAACATTGAAAAAGAAGTACACATTCAGCAGTAGAATACATTCAACAGAAGATCAACATCAGTAGAATACTTACCAATCAACAGCAAAATAATTATACATACAGTAGCGGAATACTAACACATTCAGCAGCATAATACATTGAAAAAGAAGGACATTTAACTGATATAAACATCCATTGACAACAGTAAAAACTGCACTTAGCTATTGCAATGATACATTAAAGAGTACAACTGCACACATATCATAAAGCATACATACACATTCAGCAGCAGAATACTTATAACCGCAGCAGCAGAATACTTGTAATTGATATAACATCCATGACCGATCTATTGCTCCAACAACACCAAGGAAACATACAGCAGCAACATACATACACATTCAGTGTAGAAGAATACTTACAACAGCACTCACAAAATACAGTAGCAACATACATACACATTCACATTCACATGTCCACTAGATTACATTACAACCCCCCCCCCCCCCCCCCCAAAAATAATACACTTGAATTCCCACAGAACACTCACAAAATACGCCATGAACTGTTTCAGTAGGTTTTAAATATTTATTATGTTTGTGAGTTTCTCTTCTGCTTGAACCCTTGGATTAACTCTAGTTATTTTAATCAGACCTAAGGTGGCAAGGCTCTGCTCGCCGTCTCCACCACCGCTGGATGCAATCAACCTGCTAGCTTCCTTCTTCTCGAAGGCGCTAGCTTGAACTGGTAATATTCTCAACTTATCTTCTCCGATCATCAGCATATAATGTTGCTTCTAAATTGCGTTTTTATGGTCGGTTTCAACCAATGCATTACTACTGATTATATATTATATCTGTTGAGGCAGCTTTTCTTCCCTACAACATAGGTAGCTATGTCATCATTTTTTTTGCTGCTGTCAAAATTTGATTAAGACCACATCTTTGCTTCAGTTCTTGTTTTTTCTCTATTTCTTCAACATCAATACTGCTGCATTAGGATATACATGTTTTGCACTCAGATCATTCTTTACTTGAATTTGCCCCTGTACAGTGACACTATCCCTGGGCTGCTGCATCTCACACACCAATTGATTACGGGCTGATCCCGTAACCGGTAATACACTTGAATTTACACCTCTACAGTGATGTTAAATATTGTTATTTTCTTTAGTATTACGATATACATGCTCTGCGCTCTCATCATTTGCCACTTGAATTTACACCTCTACAGTGAAAAAAGTCACTATCCCTGGGCTGCTGCATCTCACACACCAATTTGATTACGGGCTGATCCCGTAACCGGTAATACACTTGAATTTACACCTCTACAGTGATGTTAATATTGTTATTTTCTTTAGTATTAGGATGTACATGCTCTGTGTTCTCATCATTCTCTACTTGAATTTGCACCTCTACAGTGAAAAGTCACTGAGCTAGTTGCTGCATCTCACACACCAATTTTGATTACGGGCTGATTATGGAACTGGTATACACTTGAACTTACTGTGTTTAAATATTGTTATTGTCTTTAGTATTAGGATATACATGTTGTGCGTTGTCATCATTTTCTACTTGAATTTGGCCTTGTACAGTGAAAAGTCACTGGCTGCTACATCTCATACACACCAAATTGATTAAGGGCTGAAAACAGATCATCTTGGAACCGGTAATACACTCGAACTTACTGATTTTAAATATTGTTATATTATTGGTATTAGGATATACAACTAGTAGTATATGCATATATAGGTATATTTAGGAAAAATAGATGGAAATATATAGTAATAATGAATCATCTACACCACGTTGAGATTCTTGGATAAAACATCACTTAAACCTTCTGTATGTCGTTTTAATATACACCACCGCAACACAAGACTATACTCTCTCTCAAATTGAAAATTCACCCAAATCAGCAACAAATTGACCCTGACCAAACTGAACCATATCGTTGTTAAGCCGAGAATAAACCACAATATTACACAACCATCCAAACCACAGTCAACCGAACCGAAGTAAGGTATGTGTAGGTTACTAATGTGTAACAATATTGTAGGAGGAAGAAGATGACAAATTCATGGATGTATAGTGGGAAATTGGACAATAAATTTCTCGAAGGAGTCGACAAATTTTGCAATGTCCTGGTGAATAATTTGACTCCTGCCAATAAGGGGTACATATTTTGTCCTTGTGTGGACTGCAAAAACTATTTGAAGTATCGAGAGATAGAAAAAAAATAAAGAACATCTGATTCGCCGTGGTTTTACGAAAGACTATGAAGCTATAGTCCGGTGGCATGGTGAGAGTGCAGTAAATGTCATGTGTAATGAACAAGACTATCGTGAAGACAACCAAACAACTGTGGTCGATGAGCACAACACAGAAGACAATGAACCAGATTTCGATGACATTGCTGCAATGTTGGAAGATGTTGAACAAGAGTTTACAACAGGCCAGACACCTATGAGACTTTGTTGGATTCATCCAAAACACCATTGTATCCGGGGTGTGATCCTACAAAGTTGAGTAAATTGAGTGCTGTCTTGAATCTCTTCAATTTAAAATCAAAACATGGTTGGAGCGATGTGAGTTTCACTGCTCTTTTATAGCTGATGAAGAACGTGCTACTACCTGCGGATAATGTTTTACCAACGTCGACTTACGAAGCAAAAAGTTGATGTGTCCAATGGGTATGGGTACAAAAAGATCCACGCTTGTCCATCTGGTTGCATTTTGTACCGGAAAGATTATGAGTTTGCTGATAGCTGCCCAGAATGTGGAGAATCTCGTTATACGAAGAAAAAACAAATTGAATCTGGTGGTCGTAAAGAGAAATCCCCTGCTAAGGTATTATGGTACCTACCCATCATTCCACGATTCAAGCGTCTATTTGCAAATGAAAAAGATGCGGAGAATCTAATGTGGCATTCAACTCATAGAAATAAAGATGGAAAATTGAGACATCCGGCTGATGCATCACAGTGGAAAAACATTGACAAAACATTTCCCCACTTTGGTAGCGAGCCAAGAAATCTGAGACTTGGTCTATGCACTGATGGGATGAACCCTTTCGGTACATTGAGTAGTATACATAGCACGTGGCCGGTATTATTAGTGATCTATAATCTACCACCATGGTTATGTATGAAACCCAGACACATTTTGCTGTCACTGTTAATATCTGGTCCAAAACAGCCGGGGAACAAAATAGATGTTTTTCTACAACCATTAATAGAGGACCTACAACTTATGTGGAAAGAAGGGGTAATGGTGTATGACTCGTTCAGTAAGGAAAATTTTCTCTTGCACGCTATGTTATATTGCACCGTCAATGACTTTCCTACTTATGGTAATCTTTCTGGTTATACAAACAAAGGTGCATGTGCATGTCCAATATGTGGCGAGCGTACATCCAATATCCGTTTGAAACATAGTGGTAAAAATGTTTATATGGGACATCGACAGATGCTTCCAAAGAGTCACAAATATCGTAAGATGTCGATTGAATTTGATGGAAAGACTGATCACAGTGTAGCTCGTCCACCTTTATCAGGATTAGAGGTGTATGGAAAGGTGCAACATATTGTCAACAACTTCGGTCCACCGACAAGGAACACCGAGAAAAGTGTATGGAAAAAAAAGTCAATCTTTTGGGAACTTGAGTATTGGCAACATTTAGATGTCAGACATTGTATTGATGCAATGCATGTCGAAAAAAATGTCGGAGAAAGCGTTACTTCAACCCTGTTGAACATAAAGGGCAAAACAAAAGATCATTTAAATGGGAGGAAAGATTTGATTGAGTTAGGGATAAGGCAAGATCTTTGGCCGCAAGAACGTGGAAAACGCACATTCTTGCCCCCTGCATGTCACACATTATCAAAACAAGAGAAACATAGTTTGTGCAGTATACTTCACAACATCAAGGTGCCATTAGGGTATTCATCTAACATAAGAAATCTTGTGTCGATGTCTGATCTGAAATTAGTTGGAATGAAATCCCATGATTATCATGTGTTGATGCAAGACTTTTTACCCGTTGCAATTCGTGCCATTCTACCTGATGCGGTAAGGAATACAATTACAAACCTTTGTGTGTTTCTCAAAGCAGTTTCTGCTAAAGTTCACGATGTGGATAATCTTGAAAAGTTACAGGCCGATCTTATTGTCACAATGTGTCAGTTGGAGATGTATTTTCCTCCTTCATTCTTCGACATCATGGTACATTTATTGGTTCATTTGGTCAGAGAGGTTAAAGAGTGTGGACCTGTATATCTTCGTTACATGTATCCTTTTGAAAGATACATGGGTATATTGAAGAAAAAAATGAAGAATCGTTGTCGTCTTGAAGGAAGTATTATAGAGGGATACGTAACAGAGGAAGTTGTTGATTTTGTACTCACTATTTGGAAAATGTTGAATCAATTGGTCTGCCTAAATCTAGACATGAAGGCAGACTCCAGGGACAAGGTACTGTTGGAAGAAAACTGAAAAGAATTGATATTGAAACTCTGAACAAAGCTCACTTAGTTGTGTTGAGTCACCTTGAAATTGTAGAACCATATTTTGATGAGCACCTGAACATGCTCAGGGCACAAAATCCTACCATGAGTGACATCAGATTGAAAAAGGAGCAGAATAAAACTTTTGTCAGATGGTTCAAGGATAAAGTTTTTTCTGAACATTCAAACGGAGTGGAAGAAATAGTGAGGACATTGGCACTTGGTCCTAATCTTGATGTTGTTTCGTATGAAGGATATGACGTGAATGGATTCACTTTTTACACGGAAAGACAAGATCAAAGATCAACGAATCAAAACAGTGGCATAAATGTTGTTGCTTACCAGAGTACGTACAATGTCAGGGGTGTGGGTCAAAATCCAGTGGAAATGAAACAGTCGTATTATGGTGTGATACAAGATATTTGGGTTCTAGATTACACAAACTATGAGACTTGTGTGTTTCGATGCAACTGGATTGACAACAAACATGGCTATCGTGAGGAGAAACATTGTATGAAACGGGTGCATCTTGGTGGTGCAACACCCACAGTTGAGCCTTTTGTTGTTGCCACGAAGGCCAAACAAGTATTTTACATTCCTGACCAATCTAATCCTAGATGGTCCATTGTACTTCAAGGCAAAAGAGGGATAGTCGGTGTAGATGGTGTGGTCGATGAGGATGAGTACGACATGCAAGATGAAATACCAAATCTTTCTATCCAACTACCAACGGAGGCAGATCATATTACAAATTTTGTGCGGTTGGATCATGGTGAAGGAATGTGGGTTGATTAATGTAAGGTTCTGATAAAATGTATTGATAATATGTCACATATTTATATATATATATATATATATATATATATCCATAATTATAATTTCTTACTTTCAGTTTTTGTTAGCTACAATATAATTTCTATTTGTATTGCAGGATTCATAATAATGGATATCGATCTGGATGAGTTAGATTTACTTTGTGATGATGATATAATGGAGCATCTACATGAGCAGCCACGGGAGCAGCCACATGAGCAGCCACAGGGGCAGCCACAGGAGCAGCCACAGGAGCAGCCACAGCAACAGCCACAGGAGCAGCCACAGGAGCAGTCACAGGAGCAGCCACAGGAGCAGCGACAGGAGACGGCGGTGACAATAAAATGAAAGGGTAGGGGACCTAGCAGAGGGTTGCGGTTGAAGAAAGATGCTGATATTGATTTAATTTGGGACAAGTATTTCAGAAGCTGGGGAGACTGTAAAGCAGAGTTCGCCAGTATGTTAGGAAATCTTGCGAAGTCTCGTTGCTGCATTAATAAACTTTGGAAAGATGAAGATGATCAAGTGAAAGAGTCCATGTGGAAACATGTACAACAACGGTACAAAATACCAAATGAAGCACGAGACACTGTTCTTTCACTAATAGCTACACGGAGTAGACAATTCAGATCCTACTTGGTGGCCAACTGGATCAACAAAACACGTGACGTGCCACCATGGGTATTTTATGACGGCATGATCACCGAAGAAGAATGGAAAGAGTTTTATGTGTACCACACATCTGAACAGTTCAAGGTATATAATTTACGTTGATTCATTGTCTAATTTTAGTTTATAACATCTTATATCGCTTATGAATTTTTTGTATTGTTTTGTATTAATAGAAAATCCAAGAAAAAGCAAGAGAAAACCGAAAGAGAAAATTCATCAGGAGTATATGGGTCGAAAGGGATACGTTGGTAGTATTCCCAAATGGAAAGCTGCTGGTTTGCTGACAAAAAATAATGACGATGGCACTGTAACTCCCATTGAGAATGTCGATGAAGCGAACCGAGTTCAGCTTTATGTGTTGGGTCACTCGAAAGTAAATAAAGATGGGCAGATAGAACACCCTCGACCAGAGACAGCAGAGTTGGCTGCTAAGATTGTAAGTATAAAATTTTAAATAATACCATTTTTAGATGAAAATCCTGGTTTTTAAATTATTTAACTAATTGATTATCCTTTGAATGGAACAGACGGAAGCCTCCCAACGAGATGAGCAAGCTGTCTTTGCTCCACCAAGTCAACAAGATATTCTTAATCAAGTTCTTGGAGCAAAGGATCATCCTGGAAGGGTTAGAGGTTTCAGGGGACAAGTGCGTCAAAAGTATGTATTTCAAAAGTCTACCTCAAAAGTTTTGACGGAGCATGACGTTGACACACTTGTAGCGCGGAAAGTGACCGAGGCTGTGAGTAAGGTTATGGAGAAAAGAAATAGACAATCTGAACTTACCGGCCATCCGTCTTCTTCATCAAGTTGTAATGTCTCTCCTGATCCGTATCCGTTTGCCAATCTCAAGGTTAGTAGTATTTTTTAATATTTTTGTCATTACAATTTTTGACTATTTAATCAAATTATACACATTTGTTTGTGGTTTTAATTGTTAAAGGAACAAAAAACATGTCGTTTGCAAATCACACTTGATGGATATCCTGTGGATGCTGCATACGGTATTGTGCTACAATCGGGACCAACATCTTTGATTAATTTCAAGCGGCTTCCGCCATTCTATGCTCGAGTGATTCTGCGGTATATCATTGACGGATTTGACACCGCTTTTCTTCCCATGGATATTGATGGTAAAGTCACACTTTCCGATGGAAAAGGTGCTATTATACCATGGCCTGGCCGCCGGTTTATTGTTATCACTGATGAGGTATGTATAAATATTTGATGTATTGTTCAACATTTAAATTTACGTTGTTTTAACTTGTTTCTTTTGTTTGTTATGTTATGGTAGGTTCCTGATGAAATGGGTAGACTTCTAGAAAATCGTGATGTTCAGGTCAACCAATCACTGGTTGTTGCCCAAGAGAATACGCAAGTGGCTGAAAGCAACCAGACATCCGCGGGAAAGAAACCTATGCCAGAGATAACTGATGATATGCGGAAGAAGTTTATGTGCACTCCCTCAGTGATCAAGAATTTGGGGAAGTATGAGAAAATGCTGTATGAGATGCTATTGGAAAAGGGTAAGCATACAACGAGCGTGACAATGCTTTTGGCTCCATGGGTTTTCCAATACAATGAGCAACGAACGACATTGATAGACTTTGTGGACATCAAGGAGGTTGTGCAGAGATATGTTGAATATATCTATCATCCAAGTATATTGCATGTAAGTGTTTGTTTCTCACATCTCAAAATATCTTTAAATCAATTAAAAATAAATATTTTGACGATTTCCCTGATTTCTCTCCGTTGCTTAATTTTTTTAAAAGGTATCTGATGGCTAAATTGCGTTATAAAAAATTGGGTGGCATGCTGACATTCTTATGCCCTGAGTCCTTATCGCTTGATGTGGTTAATAGAGACCCCACCACATTCCAGCAATATGTCACACACTGCATAAAGAAGGCTGTTGATAAAGGTAGTAAATACCTCTTGATGCCCTTCCATCAGATGTGAGTAGTACTTCTCTTCCCATTGAATTTCTTTCGTTGAGGTTAATTTGCGAGTTAATTCTATTACTAATTTCACTTCTTATAAATATTACAATTGTAGTAACCATTGGCTACTACTTATGCTCTCTATGGAAACCTCTCAATTGCTTGTGCTTGACCCGTTAAGAATGTATCGTGAGCTCCACGTGGATGAGTTGATCAAAACGTAAGTGTTATTCGTTAATATCTGTAAGTAATTGTTTCAAAATAACTTTCTATTTGAAGAAGCACACGGATTAATGAATTGTTTTTTTGTGTGTAATAGCGCTCATACGGACACAGTCCTTGAACAGTTCAATCGATTTTCGGTCGTCCATCTAGAGGTACATACTAGTGAAACATATATATACTTTTCTACAATAAGTTGATTACGTATACTTACAAAGCTACTACTTTGTTTTTTTTCTTTTTAACTTGTCACAGTGTCCAAGGCAAAATGATTCGAGGAGTTGCGGTTTTTTTGTACTACGATACATGTATGAAATTTGTACGCATATAGAGGAGCTGACAAAGGATGATGAGGTATTAATACTTTCAAATATGTTTACAATATATATTTATGTTTCACCATTATGTTTAAAACGTGTATAAATGTCTATATATATATATATACACATTGCTGGTGTTTTCCGGGGAATTTATCCAATCCAAGCTGTAGTTAATCTAATATTTCTCACAGTTTCATTGTTGAGTTCGGTCGCTAGTGTATTGTGTTAATAGCTCAATCTCCCTCTGTTGCATGTGTACTGTGTTGGCTTCAGCCTCTTCTCTTGTGCATCTAACGGTTGCCTGCTGCATCTTACACGTCCGGTTTAACTATCTAAAATATTCAATATGGTGTGTTATGCTTGTTCTTACAGGTTCGTGCATATTTTAAGAACGCGGGCAAAACTTATTCGCCTAAAGATTTGCAATTAATCAGAGAGCAAACATCTTTGTTCATCCTAAAGTGTTTCAAGGATCCAGAACAAGGACAAACTAGTGAAGCAGCTGTCAGGACTACTACTTAAGTTGGTGGGTTACATGTATTTATATGATTTACTCTCTGAATTTGACAATTCTGAATTTGACAATTCTGAATTTGACAATTCTGAATTTGGTATGATTTTTGTAGTTATGGGGTTTCATTGGTTGTTACTTGTTCTGTAGAAAAAAATTGATTGATATGGAAATGGGGTGCAGGGCATTTTGCTGAGATTGCACACAATGTGTCAACCAGGAAGAGAAAGGAGATTGTTGATCGAGCTGCACAGCTTGACATTGTTTGTCACCAACAAGCTTGCTAGGATGACAAGTACAGTGACTGATTAATGTAAAAACATGGATATCTCTGTTTAGCTTTGTTATGTTGGTCGAACGAATGTTATGTTTGGAAGTGGAAATTGGTAGTTTAATTTCCAGATGTGGTACTTACATTGGTCGTTCATCAGTACTGTTTTGTTTTTGAATGTTGCACTGGAAGCATGTACTGGTGGTACTGGTGTGTGATTTATTGGAATTGTTGCTGTACAGGTTTTCTGGTTTTTGGATGTGTATACGTAAAAAGGAAATAGGGAAAAACTAGAAAAGATCGATATCATAAGTGACGGTTCATATATAACCGTCGTGTATAATAGGTAGCCGTTAGAGGATAAAATAGAAATAAGGACGGTTCCACATAGAACCGTAGCTTAAAGTACATAATAAACGACGGTTCTAGTGCAAAACCGTCGTTGAAAACAATTTTAGGCGCGTCGAAAATCATAATTAAACGACGGTTTGATAAACAACCGTAGTTTAAAGTTTACAATAAGCGACGGTTTATCATCGTAACCGTCGTTTATACTAAAAAGTCCCGCCCCCTGAGGCGCCCTTAAGAGACGGTTTTAACCGTCGTAAAAGACCAAATAGCAAAAACGACAGCGGCATAAGCAACGGTTCGGAACCGTCGTTTTTATATGTTTCGAACCGTCGCTTATGAACCCGCCTGTACCAGTGATGGATAGAGCTTATACTAAGGATCGCGAGGTGATCCCCTTGACCTACACCACCGATCTCCAGTTGCGTGTGGCCATGGAGATTATCCGCCATAACATTCGGCCGTGCAAGCATGACGAGCTGAATGATATGGACTGCGCTATGCTACAGTATCTTCTCGGACCAGCTCAAGGAGCAGTTGACTCGCGTTTCCCGGTCCAGAGATTGATGTCCGTGCAGTTGGTCCGCGCCATCATGCACCGAGAGGGACAGCGCCCCATCTTCCCCATGCTCATTCACCAGCATATTATGCAGACGATAGGGGAGACTCAGATCCCTCGCGGCCTACATTTTCAGCCCGAGTCTGCCCCTATTGATCGTGCTTTCATTCGACGTTGGTGGTTCAGAGAGTCACCCTCAGGGGAGTTCCTTTATGTTCCCCCAGATCGGAGGTCCTGGACCCCTACTACTGCTCAGGACTATCCCAGTTATCAGGGGGAGGGTGATCAGCTATTATTGCCTCCACCACCTCCGATCGCCACCGCACCACCTCCTACCTCTACTTCAGATGCAGACCCTAGAGTGGCTGCAGAGCTCGATCACTTCCGTCAGGAGCTCCAGCAGCAGCGACACTCTATGGAGGCCTTTCAGGCCGCTCAGCAGGCCGCGTGGGGTGATTTTGATTCCTTCCGACAGAGTTATGAGGGTATACGCACAGATTTGACTACCAGAGTAGACTCTGTTGTGCAGCAGCAGGCTGAGGTTGGGCAGAGACAGGAGGCGTTTGAGGAGCGTATATCTCAGCGCCAGGATGAGCAGGAGAGACGGGTTGATGATCGTCTCATGTTGGCTGTAGCGGAGATGAACAAGTCCATGGCGGCCGACAGAAAGAAGGCGAGAAAGGAGATGAAGACGAGGGTATCTTGTTCCATAGCTGCTTTGGTTAAGAGTCTTCTACGTCGGGACAAGGAGAGGAAGGCGCGTCGAGAGGCGAAGAAGAAGGGACTTCCTACCCCTAGCTCTTCTAGCCTTTCTGATGTTCCAGACGCTTCACCTGATTCTTCTTCAGACTCTCCACCAACATCCTCCATGCAGGCAGCAGTTCATTAGTTCTTATCCCTTTCTCTAATTATTTTATTTTATTTTCTTTTCCTTCCATTTTCTTTTAGTATCCTTTTGCTTTTCTTTTAGTTTTATTTGTTTATTATTCTTGTATGACTAATGGATTCTCAGTTAACTCTCTCTTCATATTCTGGAAGCGTTATATTTAGTGAGTTTTTGGTTACAGTGCCTTTATTTTCGTTGGCTCATGCTGTGCCAATTCTGACTCCGCGGCTCACCACAAGTGTAGGGCATTTGTGCCCTCATTCTTCCAAAGGGGGAGTATTTTTATTATTTTGTTAATTCATCGTATTTTTATAGCCATTCTTTAATTCTTTGAATTTTTTTTCTTTATATTCTTTTCGTAACACTGGGGACAGTGTTCCTGCCAAGTGTAGGGCAGGGGTCCCCCCCTTAAAAAATTATTTTTGCTATCTAAATAATAAGCTGAGATTTTATCAATGTTCTACTAAACTTTTGCATGTCGTTGGCATAGTAAGAGTAGAAAAGGATGAAAGCTTGTTCTCTCAAGAGGTAACCTTTCTAATGACTTGTAGATTCTTGTTTTTAACTTCTTGATTCTCTTTATTAACATGAGTATATGACCTTACTCCCATTTCTATCTCAGATTTACTTATGGGTAATATTTTCTTTTCTTTTCCAAAATGGTGAGAATTCTTTTGGGTGAATATCTCAAATAGGGATTATATAAAAAAAAAGAGAAAAAAAAGAAGCTTCAAAAAGAAAAAGAAGAAGAAAAAAAAAGAAGAATCTTCTTTCGGAAAAAAAAGCATTATGAGGTTGCAAAATTGCCTCAAAATAAAAGAAACAAACTAGAGTTTTTCCTTTTGTTTTTCTCCTAAATTCCCCGTTCTTCAAAGCAAAAGAAATCATGGTTGATTCAGAAACCCTTGAAAAATAGGGCTGAACATATAAAAACCATCGATGAGTGTATTGGCCACATTCAGAAACTCTTGGAAAATAGAGCTGAATGATGGAAACCGGAAAAAGGAGATATTACAAAATCCCTTATGCAAAATAGCCCGAAAGTTTTTGATCGGTTTTGAAATTGTTTATTTTATACCCATTAGTATGTTTCTGGTGGAATAAGGATGATTAAGTGATACTTATGAATTAGAGTCATATGGTTAGGAATATTTATCTAATTGTCATTCTAAAGTTTATCTGTTTTGTGCATAAGTATTTATTCCTTTCTAATCTTGTTTTGCTCGAGGACTAGCAAAAGGTAAGTGTAGGGCCTTGATAAGCCTCAGACTTATCATGTTTTAGTATACTTAATTATAAGATTATTAGCCAAATTAAGGTTAGAATAATTAATATTTATGCTATATTATGTATTAAGTCTATTATTTGTTCAGATTGATGTTTTTATATGTTTTTTCATACAAGGAGACATTTCTAACCACAATGCCGGACATAAGGCCGGATCATACCTGCACGGCACAAGCATGGAGCAGAAAAGCACTCTATGCCGGGTACGTTTCCGGGTATATCCAATCCGGCATACATGAGAAAAGTCGCCTCGATTGACTAGACGATGGCAGTTAATGACCGTTGCCAAACCAACCTATGCCGGGTATGGTGCCGGACATATCCTGTCCGGCACAGGTACCTCTTCGCGCAGATTTGGCGGTTTCGACCGTTAGCAGTTGGGCACGTGGTTATTATATGCCGGATTCAATTTGCACGGCATTACATCCGGCACGAGAAGAATGTGATGCCTATAAATAGGACGAGGGGCTACACTTTTCAACACACTTCAACATCATATTACACTCCATTCATTACTCCATTTCCGCCTAATTCCAAGGTGTTGGTGTCCAAGGAAGTTCTATGCAACTTTCCACGCGAAGAGAAGAATCCATGGCGGGTTAAGGCTAAATCCAATCTTCTTATCTCCTGTGTATTCTCTCTCTTGATTTGTGTGGATGGTGGAGTAGGAATTCCTTGTTAGTTCTTGGTTAGGGAATGAAACTCTCTTTGTAAAACAATGTGTTCTTCTTAATATAATTTTCAAGTTTATTAAGAGTAAGGTTCTTAATGAAGGAGAATTGGTTGATCTCTTTTTCTCTTCATGCAATTTTTACTTGTGGAGGATTAATCCCAAGTAGAATAGGTTAGACTCTCTTAATGATCTTCCTACTTCCTTCTTGAGAATTAAGAGTTAGTAGTAAGAGTGAGAATTAACCCACATTTCCCATTACTTTGTTCATTTCGTGGCATGATATATGCTCGGATTGTTAATAGGTAGTGAGTCTTCTGTTTTCTTCTCGGAAACTGGAAAAAGAATATGCATTATGACTATGCCGGATGCACTGCTGGGTGACCAATGTCCGGCATATTCAATGTCTTTGAATATGCCGTGCAAGTGGTATCCGGCAGGACACCCGGCGTGTTCAGTTGTTGGTTAATTCGAAGGCTTGTGTTTATGTTTCGAGTTCATATTGATACTTAGATGGTTTTACACCCTGAATCAAGAATAATTTCCTTGTAAATACCACTTAGTGTAGTTAGTTTTAATTAGGGTTAGAAAATATTTCAATTTCCCCCCTTGTCTTAGAATAGGTTATTACCGGATTAGGACTAGTTTTCTATAAGTCCCTTGGGTTCGATACTCTCGGTCGTAATATATTTACACTATACTCCGATCGGGTTTTATTTTGCTACCCGTAGTAGAGTTGTAGGTTTAGTTATTTATTTTATTCTTTTGTATATAGTTTATCCTAACAATTTCTCTATTAGCACATATGATAACCGCATACCCCGCGTGCTAGCGAGGGTACGCCAACTAATTGGTCGAGTACATGCGGTTCGTTTCATTCATACATACATACATGCTTTATACAATACAATTCAATACATTCATTTCACAAAGCATACATACATACAATACATACAAGGAAGACAATTCAAGTCACCCGTTCATACTTACCCATACTCACCGCATTACGGAGATACAATTCTCCAATACATACAAAGGTCTTGTTAGCCTCATTACACACCCGGGTTAATCGGGTGTTCAATACTCTCTTACTTCCGGTCAATGACTTACAATAGTCAAGACCAATACACATACAATGCTTACTTCTTACATACTTTACTTCCAGTTAAGTCGGTATGACCTCCGGGCAGGGATTACTACATCCCACGACCGGGCTTTAGGGTGGCCCACTAATCCAGGATGCTACCCATTAAAGGGGATTGGTCCAAGGAAAAGATTATAGCCAGGATTCGGATCCAACCTCTTGTGTTTCCTTATCCTCACGTGTGGCCGAAACTATATCGGGCTTCTACTCATTCCATTTTACTCATTACTCATGTTAGGAGTTAGATCGTTAGGAATTAGTAGAAGTCCATACCTTCTTTCCATACATCAATACAATACACAAGTACTCATACTTACACATATACTTCATTCTCATTCATTCATTTCGTGAATTATACAAACTAAATGTTCAAGAGGACACACAAGAACAAAATAGTCCAAACACAATTATGTGCAATATAAGTCCGATTCGTGCAATTATCTTATTGGTGATCACATAAGCACACAAATTGGGGTAACCAAGTTAGGATACAGGGCATGAAGAAATCATACCGTTCACCGTCGTATACGTACTACCGGGTTCCTTCGAGGATCAACTATTTGATTCCTATACATACATGAAGTAGTATGATCAATGATCTATTATTGATCTACTTACTCCTTCATTGATACTTTCAATATATACTTACTAATTTATTACCTTCTTAGTTGGTTATAAAACCATTCTTTTCTTTACTACTTCTTAAACTTGTTTCCTTACCCATTCACTTACTTTCTTACCATTATTACTTCATTAATGGTGTATTACTACATATATATGCTTATATTTGTATAGGCATATATATATATACATATGATAACTATAATCATATAATAAACATTTTTTTTTGTTTTGACTCGACCGAACTTGCAAGTCCGGTCGCAAGTTCGGTCCAAGTCAGTAAGCTACATCGTGTGAAAATTTCAGGGCCGACTGACCTTGCAAGTCCGGTCCCAAGGTCGGTCCATTCCAGTAAGTTTCGTATGTGAAAATTTTAGCCTGACCGACCTTGCAAGTCTGGTCGCAAGGTCGGTCCATTCCAGTAGCTTGCATTACGGAAATTTTTCTGGCCGACCGAACTTGCAAGTCCGGTCGCAAGTTCGGTCCATTCCAGATGGTTTCTGACGGGAGAATTTTCTGGTCCGACCGAACTTGCAAGTCCGGTCGCAAGGTCAGTCGATTCCAGAAGGTTTCCTGTAACACCCCTACCATTAATACAGTGCTTACCGTCCAATTTCCTTACATATCAGATACACGCAGCGGATATATGCTTACATACAATGGGTGATACAATGTCGTTAGCCACCCACGTGACTAACAAGGCTACTACTTCTACATACAGCATCGGTCTGATGGACCGGAATCCCGAGTACTACAAGTCTACAATACGTTCTCCGTTTACCAAATACTACTACAATCTTCATTCAATACAATACTCCAAGTACAATACAGTATAATCTACATACCGAGTTTACTAGGTTCCTTATACAAGTATAATACCTCTTCCAGTTCATACATACTCACTAAGAGACTACTTACTACCCATTCCTCACTACTACATTACTTTCTAAATACAAGGGGTGTGCTAGTTAATACACCTCTACATTCTGCTACTACTATCCAATGTAGTCACCGGTCTCGTGCCTTGACCACATTCGCTTCGGGTACCTGCACACTAAAAAATGTCCCCCGAAGGGGTCAGCTTTCGCCGAGCATGATAACCGCATACCCCGCGTACTAGTGAGGGTACGCCGACCACTTGGTCGAATACATGCGGTTGATTTCACTCAACATACAGGCATACATGCTCTTATACACAATGCAACAATACTTACGCAAGGCATACATACGTACACTTCATCACATACAAGGAATACAATATACCATCCAATACATACTTACCTTCTTCCGAAATACACATACTCATTACATACACAATATACAATTCTTGTTAGCTTCATTGGTCCACCCGGGTTAATCGGGGGAGATTACTCTTTTACTCGTTACTTCATACACCTACATACTCATACTCATACTTACTTACGGATCCATACTTACTTACTCTTACTCTTACTCATGTTAAGTCGTCGGGACCTCCGGCCCTGGGGACTACACCGTCCCACCTCCGGGATTTACTTGACTCACTAATCCGGGATGCTACCCATTTAAGGGATTTGGGCCGCGGACCAGTTTAAGAGTCAGGAATTGCAGCCAACCTCTTGTGACTCCGCATCCTCACGCGTGGCCGAAGCTATATCGGACTTGTACTCATTCCAATTTACTCACTTAAGTTAGGAGTTAGATAGTTAGGAATTAGCACAAGTCAACATCCAAGCCACAATAATACAATACACATATACACATACATACGAGGTACAATACATTACACAAGTACAATATGAGGTTCGAATACCATTCATCATCATTCATATATTTCATGAATTATACAAACTAGTGCTCAAGACAATAAATATCAAGCACAACATAAGTCAAGCACAGGTAAGTGCAATATAGTCCGATTCATGCATTTATCTTATTTAGGTGGTCAAATAAGCACACAAATCGGGGTAACCAGATTAGGATACAGGGCATGAAGAAATCATACCTTTCACCGTTGACTTTGGAATCACCGACTCCCTTCGGTGTTCAACTAGTCGAATCCTATGACATACATACAATTGGGTGGTTAATTATCCATAACTAACCTTACTTATTACTTTACTAACATTTCCTAGTTTTTACTTACTAATTCATTGTTGTTCAAATACATGTACTTATGTTACTTACTTAAAATTATTTTCTAAGCTTGTTTATGGCCTTAATGACCTTTAAACATCATTAATTAGGTCTTAATCATCTTGTAATATCATTACCCATCATTACCCATCCTTACCTAAGCTTAGAAATACATTCTGTACAAGTTTTGACATGTTCCGGGTTAGTGTCCGGGTTTACAAACCCGGACCAACCCACTGGAGTAACTTACGGGTTAAAAATGTGTGTGTTCCGGGTTTACTTCCCTATTTCAAACCCGGACCAATACAGGTATTTGCTCTCGGGTGAATTTTTGCATTGTTCCGGGTTTACATCCCAATTTCAAACCCGGACAATTTCATTTTAGAAAGCTACGGGTATGTTTTTGGGATGTTCCGGGTTAGCCTCTTGGTTTTAAACCCGAATCATCCCACTGCAACACTTTCTGTCTAATTTTATGGCTAGTCCGGGTTTGCATTCTGGTTTGCAACCCGGACTAGTTGCAGTATGGTAATATATGTAAGTTTTTTGAGCTTGTTTAAATTCTAAACTTCTACCACCATCTCTCCCTAATGTTTCTACATATAATCTAGCATGTTTTAACCTTGTTTAAGCATTTTAAACTAGCCCAAAACACACTACAAAAATCTGTTACATTAACACTCCACTGTTACATTTTTCTCCTCTGTTGCAACTTTCTTTCTCCTACAAGTGTTACAGATTTTTCCCTTCCTCATTACCATTCAATACTCCCTCTACTAATGCTACTCCTAACATCCTCAATGCATTGCCTCAATCCTAGTTCCTCTCTTTACTTAAATCCTCTTCTAATTTGTTACAAAGTACTAAACTACTCACTTAAACTCTCCAAATACACCAAGTAATTTCCTAGGTAGTTTTCTTCTCTTACACAACTAAGTCCTCCTATTTCCATACAAATTTGGGCAGAGGTTCCCCTATATTTTTAACTCTCACCACATATTCTAGTCCACATTTCAACACTTATTTCACCTGTTTCAACAACCAAAAATATACAAGCTCTTTTATACAATACCAATACTAAAATTCTCATAAAAATTCCTGCACTCAAACATTGACTCCCATCTATGTTTCCCATAAGTTTTACATATCTTTTAAAGGTTTAAAACACTCATATCCTCTTACACATTACACTACTAATACAATACCATTTTACACTACACATTTTTACTTCTAAAAATCTGTTACATATATCAATACATACAAGACTACACAATGAGAATTCTTACCTTGTTTTCCCTTCTAGATTTCTTTCTCCTTCTTTCTCCTTCCTTCCCTCTCTACCGGTTTTGGTACTTCAACAATCTAATACTACAGCCCACCAACATACATATTTTCAATACTAAAACTAAACTCATACATTACTTAAGTTCTAATGCACATTCTAGGGTTTAGAACATTTATTACCTTCCAATGGTTCAAGTGCTGTTTGGAGTGGCTCAATAACAAAATTCCAACTCCACCAAGATGCCAAAATCGGCTATAGAACAAGAGACCAACCAAGGGTTAGTCTAGATTTTTGTTTTGCCCATGAGACAAGAAAAACGAAGGAGTTTTCGAAATATTTTTACCTTAGAAGAACAAGGAGAAGGAGGGCCTTCTAATGGTGGTGTTGAAACTCCAAATGGGACATACCCATGAAAACGAAATTGCTTGTTTTCGAATTTTGAAAGGATGAAAGTGTAGCTCTTGGTGAGAGGATTACAATGGTGGTGTTTTTATAATTTTTGGAAGAGTATTGAGGGAGTTACAAAGGAGAGAAGCTAGTGTTCTTGTGTGGCTTGCTCAAATCTCCATTAATGTCGCATGGGTTGAAGAAGAGAGGAAAAGAGAGAGTGAGGGGGAAGGGTTTCACGTGAGGGGGAAAAATGAGAGTAGGAGAGAGAGTAGAATAAAGGTGAGTGTTTATTATTTTGTTTGTTTGTGTATAAGAGAGGAGTGTGTGAGAGAGTGTGAGAGGGGGAGTCCCCATCGGTCACACACAGCACCCCCACATTACTTTTGCTTTTTTATTTTCAAAGTGGACACATAAGTTTGTGTTATTTATACTTTTACCCCACAACCTCCTGTTTTTGACAGTTTTTACTAATCTCTCGTTTTATTGATTTTATTGGTTCTAATACTTCACTAATATTTATTAATGAATATTTAGTTGACTAAAACTGTTACGAGTCTATTTGACCCGCTTAAAGACGCGTTTTTCCCGGTTACCTCGAAAAACGCGCTTTAATGTTCGTTAGTGATTTTAATCCGTTTTAAGGATCCGTTTTCTTCGGGATTTGTTCCCTAATAATTATTTATACTTAATTAAGCCTCTAGAATCCTTATAATATGCTAACCGTGGTCTCCTACCTCCTATGGTTACTTAACGCTTATTTAGCGTTTTACGCTTCTAAAGCGTTTCTTTATTTCTTTTGAATTTATTTTTCCTTACCAATATCACTTAGGCGTCATTAGGCCCTTAAATACGTATTAGATTAATTTAAATCCCTATATTTAAGTTCGGGGTATTTCAATCTACCCCCCTTAAGAACTTTGTCCTCAAAGTTGTTCGAGGTTATGGGTTTACAATGCTTACTCATTCTTTTACATGTCTAATACCGCGGTCATACATTCTTCCTCCTTACTAATTCCCAAATCCATCACTCAAGGTTTCTCCTTTCCCTATCATACCAATGTACAATACTTACTCCAATCCATATTACCATCAACCATCCGGTTCCTCTTTACGAGCTTCATACATACATACAGTGCAAAGCTATCCCCAAAGCAATGCAATACACATCACAATCCCGTAGGCACTCGGGTCATCTCGACACAGGACTCCTCTATGTCCTGTTGCCTTTGGAATAATACAACATACTACACTACTATCTTCTCCGGTACAAGCTTCTCACAAATTCTTAACCTTCAGTCTAAGAGAATTACTTCACTACTACCAATTAGAATTTTCTAAAACACATAGCTCCCAGGTCCAATCTATATACATTATCTATCTACTATGTGTTATTTTTGTGACCACTTAAGGGGAGCTTCGAGAATCATTCGACCCTGATGTGATCAGCATCAGTGTTGAACTATCTTTCCACCCCAATTTGTGTTCGGTTTCCCTTGATCTGATCAGGATCAAGTTCGACTTCCCACATCAGTTTCAAACAAGCAATTAATCCAATTATTTCCATGTTTTATCTTTTTACTCTTCCTAGTCATTCATACATCTCCAAAGGATGGATTCAATCCATCAATCATCCTCACTCTATTTCCAAAATACTTTGCTCCGTGGTTCAATACCTAAATGCTCATTTCATCAACCTTCACTACTTTCATCCCTTACTCTCGTTGTTTCACATATTCTAACTAGGAATTATCATACTTGTAGAGTTTAATTGTTCTCGATTTACTTCCGATAATTTTACTTACGAATACACTACTCTTAGAATTCATTCATCTACTACTATCATTTACTTCGTACTACTTCTTCACGGGCTACAATACTTGTGGAGTTCCGTCCACTATTCATTACTTTTCTTTTACTAATACTCTTACACGGTGTTACAAGATGGGTATATTCGCCCTAAGGTATTTGCATCTCTCATGCTTAATTACCATAATTACGATATGAATGGGTACGTATGTTTATTTGACATAGTACCACTCATCAATTTGGTTCTCGTTTGTGCTATGCACGTTATAGTTTATGAGTTTTATTTATAAAATTCACATTAAGCGGTTTTCGCTCTACCCCCCTTAAAAGGGATTACGCCCACGTAATCTACCATATTTTATTATTATTAAACATTGGTTTAATCAATTTGGGCAATCTGAAGCGTTTAGCTTCCCTACGGTATACTATACAATATGCTCTGGTCAAAGGGTCCTAACCATACCAATGGTTTAGTCTTTGCACCAAGAATTCCTATATGAGTTTATTTAACTCATAATTAGTTCGGTTCTAGCCTAACGGCTTCAAGGCATTAATAGCCATTCTATATACTCACTAGGTACATTAATCTCCTAGCTGGGGCCCACTAGCTTCTGCTGCGCGACCCTGATAACTTGGGTTATTCACCCTTCTTGTTATCCTTAATGTGCTATACATAACCTTTTATCCGTCTATTATGGGAAGGTTTACTAAACGAATTTGGTATTCTTTTACCGTGTTCGAACTCGATGAGTTTTAGGTTGTAACCAGCTCTCTGGTAATCTACTGCACATGCTATTCGTACTCCCACGATTATTTACTAAGTTCCTCCGACTTATTGTCGGGCGAGGTTAAGTCACTACTTAGTTGTAGTGCTTCCTCTGTTGTCAATAGCTTTCTGAATTATACCAGTTCTTCTGGTTCAGTACAAGTGTCCTTTACTTGTATGACCTTGCATTTTCAATGCGTCGGTCCTTGTGACTTTCTTAAGTCTCTTTTCACTCTTTATTCCATTGGAATTCACATTTTGTGATTGTTAGTGTACTATACACTCTTCGTGCTTCCCTGGCCTTAGGCCGCACGGTTTGTTGCTAAGTGTGCCTAACTGGCTTATGCCATATTCGTTGGGTGAAAAGAAGGGTTTACTACGGTTTACATTCTCCATATCCTTAGCTACCCCATTAGATCATTAGCTGCACCAGTGCAATACCAAACACTCAGTCATACAGAGTGCAGAGGCGTAAACGCTTGGCAGTAAGTCACTTATGTGATAGGAAAGAATATTTATGCCTGTCATCTCGTACTTATACTCCGTGTCATTATCTGCTACTTCCTCATATCGATCGCTTGTTGCGCACCGTATTCTTACTCATTATACAACATCGTTTTTACTGTTTTTGTTACTGTGATAGTTCCTTTTTACTTATTGCCATTGTCATTGGCACCATTTCCTTATGGTGTGTACACTGAGGGTTTCCCCTGTTCGTGTGTATGACGTTGTTGTAGCATACCGCAATGTGATTATTTCCCAGTGTGGAGATGTCTTATTCAACTTAGGTTTTATGTGTAGGTTAGCTTACCTCACATTCTATCATCATTTGTGATACAATTTACCAAGTATCTTGGTTGATAATGGATGAAGTAATTTATCGGGTTACAAGCTCTCTTGAGCGCTAGTCATTCATGGTGTGCAATGTGCATTCCCGTTGACTGTTTTGACAATTATTGTCTTTTGTGCTGAGCATTGGGTATAGGCTCTAGCTGTGTAGTTCTACTTGTATGTACATCGCCGGGACATCCCAAGAAACTTCAAGGGTTTTCTGGTCCCGTTCTATCATTGATAATTGAAGTTCTTGTTGAGAGGCTTGTTTATGCTCATAGGTCTAATGCCAAGGTTTGCTATGTTAGTATTTATACAATGGTTCACCACAGCTTGGGTGCATGTGAAGTATACTTACTCCTTTAAGTCGTAATGGTTTGGAATGTCTTTCCTTGTTCGATCGCCTCTTGGCAGCATCTATATGCGTAGGCTTACTGTTATAATAGATGGAAGCCTTTATAAGGATTCACATCTTCACCACCTTGGTGGTCTTCGGTTAACGAGGGGTACTTTCCCTTGGGTTCTCGTAGTGTCCAAGTGTGGACTAGGCCATTGTTGGCGTTATCATGATTCTTATGTCTCTGTGCTACCATTGCTACAGAAGGCATGAGGGTGATTAAAGCTTGTCAACTGTATACTAGACTGATGCTCTAGTGACAGCGACATTGCGTTGGCCATTACTCCAAGCCACTCAGGATGTTGGTTTGAATTCATGGTCCAGTTGTTGATTCCTTGTCGTATGAGACAATATCTCTTGCAAGTCTTGTTACCAAATGGTATGGGTTATGCAACCTTAAGGTTTACATAACATAGTTGGTTGATGGCTTTAAGCCGTATTGCTACGAGCTATGCTCTTGCAAGCTGCTTATATCCGTTTCCACTCCTTGTGTACCCCATAGGTTGAGGTATTACTAGGCTCCATGGCAAGTCGTGACATCACGCTTCCGTTCATAGGAGACCTTTAGGCATTCTGGTGTTAGTCGGTGCCTCTTAGTAATTTAGGGCATTTCCTGTCAAGTGAAATCCCTTCGGTGTCTTAGCCGAGTGTGCATTCCAGCTCCGCGCTTTTATTATGATGCTTCATTCAGCTGCTGTTAATCTAGACACCCTTCAAGGATTGCTCCTGGGTGTTGTTGGTTATGCCGTTACATCCGGCTCATGTTTATGACATGTCGTGTCTACTATACCTCCTTGTGGTATTGCATTTGAGTCATCTCCTTTAGGGTTATAACATCTCCCGTTCTTGGGTAGACTGTTTATACTTGTTCCTAGCGCTTGAGACTAGGTTTAATATTCCCTTCAATGATGGATTTTACTTTATGGTAATCTCGTGATTGCTCTTGGGAGTTCTGTCCCGTTTGTTGAGCATCGTCGTGGTGTTCATGTTAGGCGATTGCCTTACTGTGTTTAGGCTGGATACACTTTCCAGCTGTCAGGTATCTGCTTGATGTCATTGAGACATGTCCAATGTCTATACTGACTAGTATGTGCTCTTTGCACTTTCTAGTTCTTTCTCATCTTCAGATGGATTCTTTGAGTTCCTTTGTATTTATTCGTCTGAGGTGTCCAGCTGTTCTGGTTGAATTCACTCATGATCCGTAGAACGGAGAGTTGACTACTTCCCGTGTGTCGTACACTACATGTATACATACGTGGGGTACCATGTTGATACGTTACCACTTACCCGACTACATGTCAGGCCCGCAAGCTCCTTCGGAGTGCGGTTGTCCCACATCCCGTAATTGGGTACACTTGTAGTGTTCGTCACACGCCTAGGTGAAGTATATTCTATTGTCAACTCCTCTTGTATCATTCTATGATACTCACCGTAATTCTGTTGGTTTGGTTTTAAATTCCAAGGTTTTAAAAGAAAGTTTGTGGTTTTGAAAGAAAACTTGGTTTTGAAAAATAACAGTTCGGTGTTAAAATAAGTCTCTCATGGCATAGCCATGTTCGAGGTCTTGACCAAGTCTAGCTTCCCGCTGACTGGTATGTACTAAAATACGGTGGTCGGGCCGTTAGGCTTTCCAAGGTTCCATACGTCCGGTTGTTAGGATGTGTGATCCTGTAGTCGCTTCTTGCAGCCACGGTACATTACTATGTACCTGTGGTGTGTTAGAGTTCCTGTACATATTTCTGTCCTTACTGCACTTGCTGTGGCAAGTGCGTGGTACTGGTGGTTTTTGAGTAATCATATACCGATCACGGTATGGTTTCCACTCATACTTGTTAGTCGTGTTGACTTTTCCCTTGATCTTATTGATCTATAATTGGTCTATTCGGTCCTTTAGGTGGCTTCTTGGTGGTCTAGACATGGCTGGCTGTCGTAGACCTGGGTACTTCTCCAATCCTTGGAGATTCCCGCTTTATCTGGTTTAGAGTTGTTCCTTGTGGCTCGTTCCCACACTCTTGTGGTGGTTACTGAGCCTACCTTGTTTAGGCACTACTCTTGTAGTCCTATTGAATTATATCTCATGGTTGTCCTTGTAGTTGTCTGAGCCGTATTGGCCAGGTGTTGCAGCCTTTTGGCGTTGTAATTTGGAGTTAATCGCTTCTGACTATGTTCTTAGCCAGCTAGCATGCCGCTGGTGGTGCTGCTTGGCTGTTACTGTTGTCCCGCAGACTTGTGTCTCGGGTCCCATTACTGCTCCTTTTCCATTTCATTGTACGTTTAACGCTTCTTTTCCTGCTGTTGGTTGACTAGCTAGGTTTTGCGACTGCTAAGCACGTCGCCCCATGCTGTTGTAGGTTGTAGCCTCCTCGTGGTTGGAGTGCTCGTTCCACCGCCACGGAGTGGAGTGCGGGTATGTGGTTTAACCGGGATCCATTTCCGGGCTTCCAATCCTTCAAATTTACTATATGTCGGTTCTTGTTTACTGTGTGGTTGGTTCACAACTGCCAGATCGGGTTTCCCGAGTATGAGAGGACTTTCCTTCTCTCTGGCGTCATTTCCCAAGTTATACAGTGGGGTTGGCGGCGGGCGGGACTGGTATTGTAGGCATCCGGTACTCACCGGTAGTTCCTAACTAGCATATCACTAATGCTATCACTCAGCCCTTAGCCCTAAGCTTCTAATTCCTAACTCGGTATTCCTAAACTCGGTATTTCCAGTCATCAGAGCGATACTTCGCTCTGATACCACTTTTTGTAACACCCCTACCATTAGTACAGTGCTTACTGTCCAATCTCCATACATATCAAATACACGCAGCGGAAATATACTTACATACAATGGGTGATACAATGCCGTTAGTCACCCACGTGACTAACAAGGCTACTACCTCTACATACAGCATCGGTCTGATGGACCGGAATCCCGAGTACTACGCATCTAGAATATACTCCATTCATCAATCAATTACAACAATACTCCATTCAGTACTACCTCTTCAATCCATACAATACAATATACTTAACCGAGTTTACTAGGTTCCCAATACAATTACAATGCTTCTTCCAGTTCATACATACTCACTAAGAGGCTACTTACTACCCATTCCTCACACGCTACTTACTTCTAAATACAAGGGTGTGCTAGTTGATACACCTCTACATTCTACTACTACTATCCAATGTAATCGCCGGTCTCGCGCCTTGACCACATTCGCTTCGGGTACCTGCACACTATAAAATGTCCCCCGAAGGGGTCAGCTTTCGCCGAGCATGATAACCGCATACCCCGCGTACTAGTGAGGGTACGCCGACCACTTGGTCGAATACATGCGGTTGATTTCACTCAACATACAGGCATACATGCTCTTATACACAATGCAACAATACTTACGCAAGGCATACATACATACACTTCATCACATACAAGGAATACAATATACCATCAATACATACTTACCTTCTTCCGAAATACACATACGCAGTACATACACAATATACAACTCTTGTTAGCTTCATTGGTCCACCCGGGTTAATCGGGTGGAGATTACTCTTTTACTCGTTTACTCCATACATACACATACATACTCATACATACTTACGGATCCATACTTACTTACTCTTACTCTTACTCATGTTAAGTCGTCGGGACCTCCGGCCCGGGGACTACTGTCCCCACCCCCCGGGATTTACTTGTTCACTAATCCAGGATGCTACCCATTTAAGGGTTTGGGCCGTGGACCAGCTTACGAACCAGGAATCGGATCCAACCTCTCGTGTCTCCTCATCCTCACGCGTGGCCGAAGCTATATCGGACTTGTACTCATTCCAATTTACTCACTTAAGTTAGGAGTTAGATAGTTAGGAATTAGCACAAGTCAACATCCAAGCCACAATAATACAATACACCTATACACATACATATGAGGCACAATACTTACACAAGTACAATACGAGGTTCGAATACCATTCATCATCATTCATATATTTCATGAATTATACAAACTAGTGCTCAAGACAATAAATATCAAGCACAACATAAGTCAAGCACAGGTAAGTGCAATATAGTCCGATTCATGCATTTATCTTATTTAGGTGGTCAAATAAGCACACAAATCGGGGTAACCAGATTAGGATACAGGGCATGAAGAAATCATACCTTTCACCGTTGACTTGGGACACACCGACTCCCTTCGGTGTTCAACTAGTCGAATCCTATGACACACATACAATTGGGTGGTTAATTATCCATAACTAACCTTACTTATTACTTTACTAACATTTCCTAGTTTTTACTTACTAATTCATTGTTGTTCAAATACATGTACTTATGTTACTTACTTAAAATTATTTTCTAAGCTTGTTTATGGCCTTAATGACCTTTAAACATCATTAATTAGGTCTTAATCATCTTGTAATATCATTACCCATCATTACCCATCCTTACCTAAGCTTAGAAATACATTCTGTACAAGTTTTGACATGTTCCGGGTTAGTGTCCGGGTTTACAAACCCGGACCAACCCACTGGAGTAACTTACGGGTTAAAAATGTGTGTGTTCCGGGTTTACTTCCCTATTTCAAAACCGGACCAATACAGATTTTGCTCTCGGGTGAATTTTTGCATTGTTCCGGGTTTACATCCCAATTTCAAACCCGGACAATTTCATTTTAGAAAGCTACGGGTATGTTTTTGGGATGTTCCGGGTTAGCCTCTTGGTTTTAAACCCGGATCATCCCACTGCAACACTTTCTGTCTAATTTTATGGCTAGTCCGGGTTTGCATTCTGGTTTGCAACCCGGACTAGTTGCAGTATGGTAATATATGTAAGTTTTTGAGCTTGTTTAAATTCTAAACTTCTACCAATCTCTCCCTTAATGTTTCTACATATAATCTAGCATGTTTTAACCTTGTTTAAGCATTTTAAACTAGCCCAAAACACACTACAAAAATCTGTTACATTAACACTCCACTGTTACATTTTTCTCCTCTGTTGCAACTTTCTTTCTCCTACAAGTGTTACAGATTTTTCCCTTCCTCATTACCATTCAATACTCCCTCTACTAATGCTACTCCTAACATCCTCAATGCATTGCCTCAATCCTAGTTCTCCCTTTACTTAAATCCTCTTCTAAATTTGTTACAAAGTACTAAACTACTCACTTAAACTCTCCAAATACACCAAGTAATTTCCTAGGTAGTTTTCTTCTCTTACACAACTAAGTCCTCCTATTTCCATACAAATTTGGGCAGAGGTTCCCCTATATTTTTAACTCTCACCACCTATTCTAGTCCACATTTCAACACTTATTTCACCTGTTTCAACAACCAAAAATATACAAGCTCTTTTATACAATACCAATACTAAAATTCTCATAAAAATTCCTGCACTCAAACATTGACTCCCATCTATGTTTCCCATAAGTTTTACATATCTTTTAAAGGTTTAAAACACTCATATCCTCTTACACATTACACTACTAATACAATACCATTTTACACTACACATTTTACTTCTAAAAATCTGTTACATATATCAATACATACAAGACTACACAATGAGAATTCTTACCTTGTTTTCCCTTCTAGATTTCTTTCTCCTTCTTTCTCCTTCCTTCCCTCTCTACCGGTTTTGGTACTTCAACAATCTAATACTACAGCCCACCAACATACATATTTTCAATACTAAAACTAAACTCATACATTACTTAAGTTCTAATGCACATTCTAGGGTTTAGAACATTTATTACCTTCCAATGGTTCAAGTGCTGTTTGGAGTGGCTCAATAACAAAATTCCAACTCCACCAAGATGCCAAAATCGGCTATAGAACAAGAGACCAACCAAGGGTTAGTCTAGATTTTCGTTTTGCCCATGAGACAAGAAAAACGAAGGAGTTTTCGAAATATTTTTACCTTAGAAGAACAAGGAGAAGGAGGGCCTTCTAATGGTGGTGTTGAAACTCCAAATGGGACATACCCATGAAAACGAAATTGCTTGTTTTCGAATTTTGAAAGGATGAAAGTGTAGCTCTTGGTGAGAGGATTACAATGGTGGTGTTTTATAATTTTTGGAAGAGTATTGAGGGAGTTACAAGGAGAGAAGCTAGTGTTCTTGTGTGGCTTGCTCAAATCTCCATTAATGTCGCATGGGTTGAAGAAGAGAGGAAAAGAGAGAGTGAGGGGGAAGGGTTTCACGTGAGGGGGAAAAATGAGAGTAGGAGAGAGAGTAGAATAAAGGTGAGTGTTTATTATTTTGTTTGTTTGTGTATAAGAGAGGAGTGTGTGAGAGAGTGTGAGAGGGGGAGTCCCCATCGGTCACACACAGCACCCCCACATTACTTTTGCTTTTTATTTTCAAAGTGGACACATAAGTTTGTGTTATTTATACTTTTACCCCAACACCTCCTGTTTTTGACAGTTTTTACTAATCTCTCGTTTTATTGATTTTATTGGTTCTAATACTTCACTAATATTTATTAATGAATATTTAGTTGACTAAAACTGTTACGAGTCTATTTGACCCGCTTAAAGACGCGTTTTCCCGGTTACCTCGAAAAACGCGCTTTAATGTTCGTTAGTGATTTTAATCCGTTTTAAGGATCCGTTTTCTTCGGGATTTGTTCCCTAATAATTATTTATACTTAATTAAGCCTCTAGAATCCTTATAATATGCTAACCGAGGTCTCCTACCTCCTATGGTTACTTAACGCTTATTTAGCGTTTTACGCTTCTAAAGCGTTTCTTTATTTCTTTTGAATTTATTTTTCCTTACCAATATCACTTAGGCGTCATTAGGCCCTTAAATACGTATTAGATTAATTTTAATCCCTATATTTAAGTTCGGGGTATTTCAATTTTCCTTAGACTGAGAATAAGGACTTGGTTAGAAGCTTATACCGGAGAAGATAGTAGTGTAGCAGGTTGTATTATTCCAAGGGCAGCGGGACATAGAGGAGTCCTGTGTCTAGATGACCTGAGTGTCTGCGGGATTGTATGTGTATTGCATTACTTTGGGAATAGCTTTGCATTGTATGTAGATATAAATTGGTAATGAGGAACTGGATGGTTGGTAGTAATGCGAATTCGAGTAATGATTGTACATTGGCAGGGTATGGAAAGTAGAAACCTTGAGTAATGGATTTGAGAATCAATAAGGAGGAAGAATGTACGACCTTTGGCATAGACGAGTATGAATTAGCAAGTATTGTAAACCTGTAACCTCGAACAACTTTGAGGACAAAGTTCTTAAGGGGGGTAGATTGAAATACCCCGACCTTAAATATGGCGATTTAATTATCCTAATAGGTATTTAAGAGCCTAATAATGATTAAGAAATATTGGTAAGGGAAAAAAATCCAAAGAAATAAAGAAACGCTTAAAAAGCGAAAGACGCTAAATAAGCGTTAACTAACCATAGGAGGTATTAGACCTCGGTTAGCGTATTATAAGGATTCTAAAGGCTTAATTAAGCCTAAATAAATAGTAGAGAACAAATCCCGAAGAAAACGGATCCTTAAAATGGATTAAAAACACTAATGAGCATTAAAGCGCGTTTTTCGAGGTAACCGGGGAAAACGCGTCTTTAAGCGGGTCAAATAGACTCGTAACAATTTTGGTCAACTAAATAATCATTAATAAATATTAGTGAAGCTTTAGAACCAATAAAATCAATAAAACGAGAAAATAGTAAAAACTGTCAAAAACGGGAAGTTGTGGGGTAAAAGTGTAAATAAAATAAATGAGTGTGTCCACTATTGCAATTAATATTTTAAAACCCCATGTGAGATGTGTGCAGCCGGCTGACTTACTAGCCATACCCCTCTCTTAATTCTCCTTATTTGCACAAAGGCAAAACCATTAAAAAGTCAAAAAAGTAAAAACCTCTCTCCTTACTCACTCACAAACCCACGTACAGCATCCTCTCTTCTTCCTCTCTGGTTCCAACCATGGCGATTTGAGATCCCCCACAGAGCTCATTTCCTCTTCACCCTTGAATCCTCAAATCACCACCAAATGCTACAAAAACCATACCGTTGAATTCGTATCGCCAAGGAGATAATTCTCCACCCTTCAAAAATCTAAAACCACCAACTTTAGTTTTGAGGGCATTATCGGTTGAGAGCTTCAAGAGCACCATTTCAAGATCTACCTTCTTCTCCATGTTCTAAGGTAAGAAGTAGACCAAAGCTCATCTCTTTTCCATCTTCTCTTGTAAAAATCAAAAACTCACGTGCGTACACTATTCCATTGCTCAGTCGATTTTGACATTCCACCGTGAGGACTGAAGCACTTCCATTTCACTATCCAAAACCCCATTTAGAAGTCAAGGTAAGACTTTCTAAGAGTTTTAGGTAATTTCTCACAAGCTAGGGTTTAATACCTACGTTAGAAGTTTACTAGCTTTTGTGTGTGTGTATTCCATGGAACGGCTGTAGCCTGGCCTAACTAAGAATCAAGAACAAAGAAGGAAAGAGGAGCAAGAAGGGAAGAAGGAGAGAAAAGGGAAAAGGAAGTAAGGCACTAAGGTAATGCCTCTGTACAGATTTTAATATGTATGTAAAAATAAGTGCATGCCCTTAGCACTGGTTAAACCATTGTAACAGTAGGAAAGAAGCGAGTATATTAGTATCGGTAGTGTTGGTAATCAAAAGCTTTTGGAAATAAGTAAATAGAGTACTAAGTGTGGGTATTAAGAGTGTGGTAAGTATTTAGAATTGTGTGTGAGTAATGTATATATTGAGCAGGGATGTAAACTGTGTTGAGTGAGCAAATTGATGTGGTGAGAATACTTAAGAATGTGGAGAAACGCTGTCAAATTTTGGTTAGGAATTTAGGGACTTGTGTGCTGCTGCAGAGGAAAGAACATGGATATGTTCAGAGAGGAAAATATGTGGTTATTACTTTGGTCTGTAACAGGAAAAGGGGATGTAGTTGAGTGGAGTTGTAAATGGTGTATTGGGAGTTGTCAAACTAAGTTAGGCCAGTGTAAGATCCATTGAGTTGGTGGGAAGAAGAAAAGAAAATCTATAGCATTAGTGGATTAGGAAAAATTGTAGCAGGAAGTGAAAAACTGATAGATGAGTGTGTAATGTAACAGATTTATAGAGTGGGATTAGGCTAGTTTAAAATGCTTAATCAATGTCAAAACATGCTAAATTATATGTGGGAATATTAGGGGAGAGATTGGAAGAAGTTTGGAATTAAAAACAAGTTCAAAAACTTACATAAATGGCAATACTGTAACTAGTCCGGGTTTGCAAACCAGCACACAAACCCGGACTAGCATGAAAAAACGACAGAAAGTTTTACAGAGGGATGGTCCGGGTTTACAAACCAAGACACTAACCCGGACCACCCCAAAACATACCCGTAACATACCAAAACAAGTGGTCCGGGTTTGCAAAGGAATAACAAACCCGGACCATGCATAAAAAGCACCCGTAACTCACAAAATCAAGTGGTCCGGGTTTGTATACTAGGCTGTAAACCCGGACCATGCATTTTTCATACCCGTATGTTATTCCAGCGAGTTGGTCCGGGTTTGTAAACCCGGACAACAACCCGGACCAACACAAAAACCTTCCAGAAACTATTTTAAAGCTTAGTTAAGGATGGGTAATGGGGTAATGGTAGTATAAGATGATTAAGACATGATTAATGATGTTTAAAGGTCATTAAGGCCATAAACAAGCTTAGGAAATAATTCTAAGTAAGTAACATAAGTGAATGTATTTAAGTAACAAAGAGATAGTAAGTATAAACTAGGAAACTTTAGGGAAGTAATCAGTAAGGTTAATTATGGGAATTAACCATCCAAATGTATGTATGTGATAGGATTCAAATAGTTGAACACCGAAGAGAGTCGGTGAGTCCAAGATCAACGGTGAAAGGTATGATTTCTTCATGCCCTGTATCCTAATCTGGTTACCCCGATTTGTGTGCTTATTTGACCACCTAATAAGATAAATGCATGAATCGGATTATATTGCACTTACTTGTGCTTGTTTACATTGTTCTCGATATTTGTCTTGAACAATAGTTCGTATAATTCATGAAATATATGAATGATGATGATGTGTAATTGTACCTTGTAGTGTACTTGTATATTGTATTGTATTTGTATGGATGTGTATATGAATAATGTATTTGTGTATGTGGTTGGATGTTGACTTCTACTAATTCCTAACTACCTAACTCCTAACTTAAGTGAGTAAATTGGAATGAGTAGAAGTCCGATATAGCTTCGGCCACGCGTGAGGATGCGGAGTCACAAGAGGTTGGCTGTAATTCCTGACTCTTAAACTGGTCCGCGGCCCAAATCCCTTAAATGGGTAGCATCCCGGATTGGTGAGTCAAGTAAATCCCGGTGGTGGGGGAGTAGTCCCCGGGCCGGAGGTCCCGACGACTTAACATGAGTAAGAGTAAGAGTAAGTAAGTATGGATCCGTAAGTATGTATGAGTATGAGTATGTATGCGTAAGTATTGTGGAACGAGTAAAAGAGTAATCTCCACCCGATTAACCCGGGTGGACAAATGAAGCTAACAAAGTATTGGACATTGTATATGTATTGTGTATGGATTGAGTATGTAATGAGTATGTATTGTGCATGTATCGTGAATACCGAAGGTAAGTAAGTATTGTTGGATTTGTATAACTTCTTGGTATGTGTTGGAATGTATTCGTGTACTCCTGAGTAAGTATTGTAGTATCGTATTTAAGAGCATGTATGCATGTATGTTTGAATGAAATGAACTGCATGTATTCGACCAAGTGGTCGGCGTACCCTCACTAGTACGCGGGGTATGCGGTTATCATGTTCAGCGAAAGCTGACCCCTTCGGGGGAACGTTTTTAGTGTGCAGGTACCCGAAGAGGATATGGTCAAGGCACGAGACCGGTGACTACATTTGGATAGTAGTAGTAGAATGTAGAGGGGTACTAATCGGCACACCCCTTGTACTTAGGAAGTAAGTAGTTGTGAGGAATGGGTAGATGTAGACTCTTAGTGAGTATGTATGAACTTGGGAGAAGTATTGTATTTGATTTGAACCTAGTAAACTCGGTATGTAGATTATATCGTATTGTACTTGGAGTATTGTATTGAATGAAGGTTCTAGTATTTGATTTGGTAATTGGAGTATGTACTGTAAGTGTGTAGTACTCGGATATTCTGGTCCATCAGATCGATGCTGTATGTAGCAGTAGTAGTAGGGTAGCCTTGTTAGTCACGTGGGTGGCTAACGGCATTGTATCACCCACTGTATGTATGTAAGTATCCGCTGCGTGAGTCTGGATCGTATAAGGAGATTGGACGGTAATGACATTACCAGCAGTAGGGGTGTTACAGGTTACGAATCGGACTTGGGCATAAACACGAAAATTGTAGAGGGATTAGAGATCTTTACAACGAGCTAAAGAAATCGAATTTTGGTTGAGTAACGAAGAAGTTATGATCGACGCAAGTTACCTGAAAACGAAGAGAATCTGGAATTCTGGAAACACGTTTCGCAAGGTGGCTACTTTGACTCGATTTTCCGGTTGATTCAGAAGGAGTTAGGGTTTGTATGTGTTATAGTTGTTTAGAGGGAATGTAGGAGAAGACAACAAAGAAGACGGCATTGAAAAATATGGAAAGATGAAGAAGTTATAGCCGTCTAAAGTTAGGTCAAAACACTGGAATCAGTTACCGAAATTTAGGGAAAGAATCGGCTAAGTGTGGGCGACCCATTACAGAGTGACACGTGGCATCTCTTAAAATTTTGATTCAAAACTTCAATCTAGCATAACTTTGGCTAGGATGATCCGTTTTTGACGTTCTTTTTATCGATCTTCATGGTTTTCCATAACCTATTTATTGGTATAGGTTTCATGGCCTGGTTGACCATTCTCAAAAGTCAACTCTAGCAAGGCTTAATAAGCTTTAAGGTTTCTAGAATTTTATATTGACTTTTATGTTTCAAAACAATGTTCCAACACTTCCTAAAATCTTTATAATATATTTGAAGTGCTTAGAAATTTTCCCAAGATTTATTGACTTATAAATCTTATTATTAAATTCATAATACTATATAATAATGTATAATAATTAGGGTTAAATAGGAGAAAACCCCTAAATAAATTTCACAATTCCATATAATAATTTAATATTCATAATTCCATATAATAATTTAATTTTAATAAAAGAAATCCCCTAAATTAATTTAAATTAATTTAGGGGTATTTCACCTTTGGGGACACCCATTCTATTTTCAAGTACGATAGAGCAGATTACCATTCGAGAGTAGGACGGGGTTGCTGATAAGTATGGGTAGTTGATTAAATTACATTTGTATTTGTAATTGTTAGTAGTGTAAGACCGAAACTGTATTCGGCAACGAATGGTATGAGTCTCGGTATATTTGGATTGTAAGTATTGTATTGATTGAGGATTGTATAAGACTCGGTTTAGAAATGAAAGATGTTTGTATTTGTTTAAGTACTCGGGTATTCCGGTCCATCAGACCGGTACTGTTATTGTTTAGGCCTTGTTAGTCACATGGGTGGCTAACGGCATTTTATCACCCCTGTTGTTATGAATTTCTCCGATGCGATTGTAATAATGAACGGGATGATTACGAGTTAATGGTGTAATTAGCGGTAGGGGTGTTACAGCGGCGCCGGAGCTTGGCGGCGGAGGATGCATTTTCCGGCAACCAAGAGCGGAGGTGGGGCGGTGGCGATTTTATTTTTGCTGCTGCTTGGGAGACTTCGATCGACCGAGGGAAAAGGAAGAATGAGGAAGGGAAAGGGGAAAAATTCGGCTAAGTATATGGAACCCGTGAAATCGTCTTTACAAAAGATGATTTCTGCCTTGATAATGAAATCGTCTTTTGAAAGAACGATTTCACAAGTAATTGCAGAAATTTGTCGCGCCCGCCTACGACTGAAGAATTCGTCTGTTGAAAAGACGATTTCATCTTTACAAGACACGATTTCTCCTTCCCCTCCGTCCCGCCGAGTCAACGCCGACATGGCATAGGGAATAGGTGAAATCGTCTCTTAAAGAGACGATTTTTTAATTTATAATTGATGAAATCGTCTCTTCAAGAGACGAGTTCAATCGGGAGTGTTATTTCAGGAATTACTTTGGGAGGGAGGTTAATATGGGTATTTTTTAGTGCTATTTTAGAACTTTTTTCCAAGTTATGGTGCTTAGTTGCTAGAAAACTTAGTACTAGTCATAATTTGTACCATACATTTTCAAATTATTTGTTTTTTTTAAATAAATTATTTATTCGAAATAAATTATATTATGTCCTAAAGTCATATGCAAAATAGAATAAAATTTTGAAAAATAATTTTCCAAAATTAATTTAAAAATTAAAATATTTTTAATAAATAATTTAAATTGGTAGAAAAAATAATTTAAAATTGTATGGTAATTAATTTGTATGAATTATCGTAATTAATTGGTGTAAATTATGGTACTATATTGGTCAAAATTTGTAGAGAAATTAGTACTATAAATTATGTGTTTAAAATTCTATATTATTTTATGGTACTAAATAATTTTGAAAAAAAATCTAAGAAATATATATTTTTAATGTTTTATGATATTTTAATATATTTATTTACTTTATAATTTTTATAATATTTTCAATATTTTTTTATAGTTATCGATATTTTTATAGTATTTTGTTTTTTTGAGAATTTTAGTGAATTTTTTAACTTTTAGGGGCATATTGTGAACTTTAAAAGTACATTGTAAACTAGTAGGGGTCTTTTGTCTTTTTAACTTTTGGTCAATGACATAGTGGTATTCATGTACTTTTGTAAAATTATTGTAGCATTTTATGACTTTGTTTTTTAGTGGTATTTAATGAATTAGCCAAAAATTTGTGGAATTTCATGAAATTTCCCAAGAAAGAATAAGAGGAGATTATTGGGGAAAATATAATTCCTAGCCATCTTATGATGTCCAAGTCTAGCTAGTGAGAATGAAAGAAAACGAGCAGTTAGAAATGTTGGGTCATTTGGATTCAAGAACTCTTTAAGCAATTATAGGAGAGATAAACATAGCAAGGGAAAAGTGCTACTATGATTTAGGGGGCGTTCGGTAGTTACTTTATTGAGAATAGTGTCACTCATTCATCGGAGCATTACTTTATTAAAGTATACTTGGCAGCTCTTTGTTGGTTAACTGCAGCTAACCAGGGTGAGCTTTACTATAACGCAGGATATCCTGCGTTGAGCAAACGGGGTTATAGGACCCGTTCATAGTGATGAATGAAATAATAATGCCATTTTTTCAAAAAGTAGTACACACTTATTAAATTTTGGTTGGATAAAATACTGACTCATGGTTAAATGACAACACACTGGTCGTTAACTATAGAGAGATTAAAAAAAAACGCAACAAATGCTGGTCTGCCCGCGATGAACGAGCTCAAGGTTAATGGCAAGAGAGGTAAATCGCAACTCGCAAGGAAGGTGCCTTGTTGTACGGAAACCCGGAAGAATGGTCGCAAAATAGGAATGACGGTAGTATTCTAGCAAAATGGGTTGGTAGTTTGTTTAGTTATATATTCCTTGTTTCGCCACGAGGCCACCCACACTTTGTCTTTAAAAAAAGGGAAATTTCATGAAATGTCATTATATTTTTGGTTGATTAATGAAATACTATTAAAAAAGAAAGTTAAAAAAATATTATATATTTTGTAAAAGTTTATGCTATATTATTATAGTCTTTGATCAGAAAGGAAAATGACAAAAATACCTCTACTAGTAAATAAAGTACTTTAAAGTTCACAACAGTGTTAAAAAATTCACAAAAAAATCAAAATACTGTAAAAATATATCTAAATTTAAAATTGAAAGATTAAAAAAATAATAAAAATATTAAAAAAAATAATTTTTAAAATTGTTTTGTGCCATAAAAATAATAATTATCTTTTTTCCTATCAATTTGAATTATTTATTCAGAGTAAATTAAATTATATTTAAAACTAATATTAAAAAATATTTTAAAATTTTATATTTTATTTTGTAGTAACGTTCTGACATATTTGCTATCTATAAAACATTATCAATATAGAATATAATTTTTTTAAATTTTAATATCTTTAAAATGTAATTAATTAATTTAAAAATGGTATGATACTTAATTGGTATAAATTAGTAGAAAGATTGATATAACTTATGTGTTCAAAACTCTATATTATTTTTATGGTACTGAATAATTTTAAAATATCTATAAAATTATTTTTTTAAATATTTTATGATTTATTAATCTTTTTTCATTTTTTTCAATTTCTAAAGATATTTTATATTTTATAGTATTGTGATTTTTTTTTTGAAATTTGGTGAATTTTTTAACACTTATGGCATATGTGAACTTCAAAAACACTTTGTTAATTAGTAAGGGTATTTTGTCATTTTTCCTTCTGGTCAATGACTATAGTGATATTTTGTGGAATTTTACAAAATATAATGGTATTTCGTGACTTTATTTTATTTAGTGGCATTTCATGAATTAGCCAAAAATATAGTAGAATTTCATGAAATTTCCAAAAAAAAAAAAACTAAGTCACACTTTGAGAAAAAGGAAGAAAAAAAAGTAAGAAAATGAAAGTGATACCTTTAGCCATAAACCCAACCTTATTTACATAATTGAAGAGATGCATTTAGCTAAATTCATAAGGATGCATGCCTAAAATGGACCCAAACTTCTCGAGGTAGAATCTTGCAATAGTCAAGGTGGGTTGTGGGAGTGAGAGTTTTAGTTTTTGGCTTCTAAGGAGCTACGTCAATTTAAATTTGAATTCCTTATGCACTATTACTTTCTCCAGATCTTATTCTATTTGGCTAGCCAAATTGTAGCTGATAGATCAAAATCGGGCTTATTAACTCCTATCAACTTGATCTTTAAGGGTTTTTTTTTTAAAAAAAAAAGATCTTTTGATCATGTACTCAAGTTCTTCTCACTATTGTAATTGTTGGATGCATGTTTCTATGGATAAAATTAAATTGCATCTTTAGAAACAATAGTTTAAGAAAAAATATCGGTAATTATTCCGAGGAAAAATAACATCACTCACAAATAAGAAATTCCTTTTTAAAGCGTTTGATCAACGGTTTAATCCCAAGCTAATTGGGACTCTAAGTTCTTAAAACCTCCACTATAAGTTCTTGAAACCATAAACCGAAGATACATGAATATACAATTAATGATAAAACATAGCCAAGTACATGTGGCTCTATCCTCTAAGAGCCAAGTCTGATGTGAAAACAGATTTTTACAATATTTGTTAATCTGGTTGAAAATCATCATAACTCCTCTGTTAAAGCAGTTCAAACAGATGGTGGAGGAGAGTTTATTGCTATCTCCTCATTTTTCAGCGACAAGGGCATTCTACACAGGTTGACATGCCCTCATTCACGTCCTTGGAATGGAGCAGTTGAAAACAGACACATTGTTGACAGAGGTATTACTTTCTTAGCTCAAGCAAGTCTACCTCTCACTTACTGGTCCTATGCATTTAAAACTGCTGCATATCTCCTAAACAGAACCCCAACCCCAGTTTTGCAAAAAAAATCTCCTTTCAACAGTTCTTTCAGCATGACCCTGATTACATCTTTCTCAGAGTCTTTGGATGTGCATGTTATCCCAATCTAAGACCATACCAAAAGCACAAACTTGCCCCTAGATCCACATTATGCGTTTTTCTTGGCTACTCTAATCAACATCATGGCTACCCTATTTTGATTTTTTCAACAACAGACATTATGTGTCAAGGGATGTTGTTTCAATGAAGATTTGTTTCCCTTTGCCTACAAGAAACCCACTACCCCACTGATCACACTCTCAGAACTTACTCTTTGCTCATACCCAACCTCACTGATTCCACTTCCTTTACCACTACTTCTAATGCTTTCTCTCCTGATCATCAAACCTACTCCCTATCATCACCCTCATCCCTCATCCCTAGCTCTCCAACACACAGTCCACCTACCTCACCATCTCCAAGTCAGCCTAATTCTCCTATCTCCACTACACAATTCCCACTATCAGCATCTGATCACACTCTACCAGAATCTAACACTGAGCACACTACCACTACCACCTCACCACCTCAACCTCTATTACTACACACACCATGATCACCAGATCAAAAACAAACTCCCTCAAACACTTATCAGAATAGATGGAACTATACCTTATTGCATCAATAACACAGAGATTAAACCCATCCCAGATGATCCCACTCTAAAACAGGCCCTACAACATCCTGAATGGACCCAAGCTATGCAAAATGAGCTTACTGCCCTAGCAAAGACAAACACATGGGATCTTGTCCCTTATAAACCAAACATGCATGTTTTAGGGGTCAGATGGATTTTCAGAACAAAAGGACATCTGATGGAAAGATAGACAGAAGAAAAGCAAGGCTTGTAGCACAAAGGTTTTCCCAAACTCCTGGTTTTGACTACATTGAGACTTTCAGTCCAGTTGTAAAGCAAACCACCATACGGCTAGTTTTATCCATTGTAGTGGCCTATAATTGGAGAGTAAGGCAAATTGATGTCCAGAATGCTTTTTTACATGGGGATTTGGAGGAGGAAGTTTTCACCTAACAACCTCCTGGGTTCATTCACTCTCAGTACCCAAATCATGTTTGCAGCCTAAAAAGGTCCTTATATGGACTGAAACAAAGCCCAAGGGCTTGGTATGCTAAACTAAGTACCTATCTGGTGGAGCTCGGGTTCACTATGTCCCAATCTGATCATTCTCTGTTTATTTTCAAGCAAGGTCATGATATTGTCTATGTACTTGTGTATGTGGATGATATTTTATTCACTGGATCCTCACCCATTTTACTACAGAATTTCAGTCAACCATAGCCTATGCCTTCTCTATCACAGATTGTGGTGATCTTAATTTTTTCTGGGTATTTCTGTCACCCGAAGTAAGGAGGGCATGTTGTTATCTCAAAACAATACATTCTGGACATACTACACAAAGCTAACATGCTTCATTCTAAGCCTATATCCACACCCATGGCGATTTCTGAAAACCTAGACACTATCGACTCTCCTCTCCTTCCCAATCCTACTGTCTATCGAAGTTTGTGGGAAGTTTACAGTATCTATCTTTCACTCGGCCTCACATAAGTTACTCTGTGAACCGTGTTTGTCAACATATGCATGCACCAAGGGAAAATCATTGGAAAGCTGTAAAACGAATATTACGGTATCTAATCATACCAGAGAGTACGGTCTGTTCTTCACAGCCCACTGTGCTGGTCCCCTTCGGGTTTTCACGACGCAGACTGGGGTGGCAACCTTCTGGATCGTCGTTCGACATCTGAGTACATGGTCTTTCTAGGCCCGCATCTCATTTCTTGGTCTTCGAAGAAACAACCAACAGTCTCTCGATCATTGACGGAGGCCGAGTACAAAGCCTTGGCTAGCGGGACGGCAGAAGCTCTCTAGTTGCAAACCCTAATTTCAGAATTAGGGCTGAATCTCTCTACCGCTCCGGTTGTTCATTGTGACAATTTGAGCGCCACGTCCTTGCGTCAAATCCGGTACTTCATAGTAGGGTTAAAATTTGGAGCTTGATTATCATTTTGTGAGAGAGAGAGTGCGAAATGGAAGCTTGAAGGTGGAACATGTCTCTGCGAGTAATCAACTTGCAGACTGTTTAACCAAACCATTATCTCCATCGGCTTTTCTTAATCTTCGGTCAAAGCTTCCTATTACAAGAACCATTGACTCGCGGGGGGGATAACAGAGGGCACAAGCCTGATAGTTTTAGTTCAGCCCAAACATTGTAAATAAATAGATACAGGCCCATTCTTATATGTTAATAGTCCAGGTCAGAATTCACTCAAGTCCATGTACAGTCCTTAGTATAAATAGGACTACAAATACATCAATACAGTGCGGCCAATCATTGAGATAAAAACCCTACATTATATTATATTCATTATAGAATACCAATAACTCTATACAACAGTTGTCACTTTTTTAGGAGATAATTAGCACTTATAACTTGCTTCCCTCCGGAGATAATTAGCACTTATAACAGTTGTCACCTTTTATTGGGTAATACGTTTGCCAAGCCAACCAGAGATATTTTGCCGAGCTAATTTATTATGTCAAGAACAAAGTCTTTGTTTTGCAAATCTACAATGACTTGTGTTGATGTTTTAGTATACTGAAGGGATCGTATGTATATACACCAAAGTTTACTCGAATACTCGCATCACATTCCTCTACATATGTATTTTCACTTTCAAGATACGAAAACATCTACCAATCAGATCTACCATCACTAAATCACAGTTGATATATAAGATTGGTTAACGTGATAGCTTTCACCTTATAAAAATAATGAAACTGTTAATATAATGTTGACTTAGACAACTGCCTGAAATATGAAATATTTTTATTGTCAACTTCGATAAAGCTGCTATCTAAATCCAAGTAATAACCAACCCCGTGCGGATCTCACATCCATGATATTTTTTTTTGATAAGTGAGTAGTTGAGACACTAACCCTCATTTCTTGTTTGACATTAGATCAAATTGATGTTATTTATTGTAGAATTAAATTTCTATTATATCATCATTACTTGTTCAAAAAATTGTCCTCAAAACGAATTTGATTTTGAAGCCGCCTTGGTTAATGAATACATAGATGAACGCAAAGCTTGACTTATTAGCTCAAAATATGAATCTTTTTCTTCTTAGTTCAAAGATTTCTAGTAGCTGTTGATGTCATGATTTACGAAGTCAGATAAAGAGAAAGAAAAAATATCGTCTACCTCAAATAGTTTTAATTTTTCCTAAAAATGGAGAGTTCAAAGAATATATTTTGTCCCTAATGGTTGGAAAATGGATCTGAAGGGTCACTTATCTACCCACCACGTCGCATTTAGAATCTCAGCTTTGGTGTGTTTATATGATGGTGAACTAACTACACACGTTTGGAGTGAGATCAATTATCTTGGAACAAGAGTTAAATAAAAAGAAAGTTTTTGGGGATAATGACAAAATTTAGCATATGTTAAAGGACTGATTGAGTCTTGGAAATGAGATTCCTTATCCATAGCTATTAAAATAATCAAGTTCATATTGAATTTTTCAACATATTAATTTGGTGGTCATCGAAGGCGTATCTTTGAGGAAATAATTCTACAAGTCACATCATGGTAGGGATGAGGGTCGGGTGGAGTGTCACCCAACCCAAATCCAACCCGTTGACATCCCTATATGGTGGTTGTTGATCATGATCTTAGGGGTGAATTACTTGAACTGTGTTTTGCTGTAGGTGAGGTATATATCTGAAGGATATGAAGACCTTGCATCCCATAAAGGTGGGGAAATTGAAAGTTTAAGATGAAAGGCGGATGATTATTACATTGAAATAGGGTTTTGTAAAGTGGAACTGGATTCTATTATAGAAAGTTTTGTACAATCTGTAATGGACTTCCTACACAATCCTGAACTAGAATTGGGTCAGACTAACAATTGTATTATAATGATGTGTGGGCATATTTCTGGTCAATGGTAAGTGTGGGTCGATATTGCCCTTTATCCTCCGAGTTCGAAACATGCACAAATGAAGTTTTGGATGAAGAAATTAAATCGAGTTGTGGCTAGGGAATTGGTGTGAATGTTATGTGAATGTAGATATTATGAGAGAATTTTTTATAATTTGTTCATGCACAAAGTGAAAATCAAGCGCTAAGTGTTTCGCCCTTGAATGAAAAACGGGATTGGCATCAAGATAGATGGCACCAAAGTATATCTCACTATAAAATTGGGGGACAACGAAGCCATACTCCTAGTTCACTAAGGAGTTGCTGAATCCAGATGAGTTCACATGCAGCATGCGTCATTGAGCGATACTCGGCTTCGGTGGTAGAACGGGAAACTGTCGGCTGTTTATTCGATTGTCAGGGAATCAAATTGACTCCGAGATAGATATAGAATCCTGTTGTGGAACGATGGTCCTCTTGGTTTCCACCCAGTCAGCATTAGAAAACGTAGAAAGTTACAGTGGAGAATGGACATAGATGAAGAAAGAGAGATATTGGGTCGTATTCAGGTTCTCTCGAGAGCTTTCCAATGCATTGCACAAGGTTGATGCATATTTTGACATATTTATTTACGGCATAGTTAATGTCGGGCATGGTAAACGATAGATATCGAAGTGCCCCCAAAATGCTATAGAATCGGTAATATATGTATGTGGGGGAGAAGATGGATCAAATAGGGCGAGAAGTAGAGCTTAGAGGTGTGGCTACAGGTCTAGTCTTCAGAACTTTGGCTTTGGACAGAATGTTGAGGATATTATTATTGAGAAAGATAGAGACCATTTGATGTGTGGTGGACCTAAATACCTCAAGCGTAATGGAGGGGACAAATGGGTTTACTAGAAAATGGTTGGCTAGTTTGGTGATGTACATGGTAACCAGAGAGGATGAATTTCAGTAATATAATATCATCTACATAGATGAAGGCATACATGATTTCAGGTCCACTGGTATAGATAAGCAGAGATTGGTTTGTCCTAGAGCTGTGAAATCCAAGAAATGAGAGTGTCACTGAGTTTTATAGTTTCAAGAACCAGGCCCTCGGGGTTGTTTAAGACTATAGAGGGATTTATGCAATTGAAAAACATGATTAGGAAACATTGGTTAAATGAAGCCAAGGGCTGGGTAATGTAAATCTACTCAGTGATGTCACCTTGCAAGAATGCATTTTATATGAAAGTTGTTCAATGGGCCAGTACTAAGCTACGACCAAGTCTAGAATTAGGCAAATTATAGTGGGCTTGATTACAGGGATGAAGGTTTCTGTGTAATCAATAACTGTAGCTTGGTATAGCCCTTGGCCACTAGTCTGGCCTTGCGCCTCTCTATAGTGCCATTAGAATGCCTTTTAGTGTGGAGCACCCATTTGACACATAGAACACGTGTGGCAGGTTTGGGAAGAACAAGGCTCCATGTTTTGGTCTATTGATGGGAAGTAAATTTTGTAGCATAGCCTGACGTCCTTCATTGTATTTCAGTGCTCCTTGTATGTTGGATCCTCAAGAATAGTGGGGGATGCAGTATGATGGTGTGATGAGAAGTTGGTCAAAGGATAGTGTCATCATTCTCTAACCAAGGGTAAACTACTACACCCTGGATTTTACCTTAAATGAAAGATTATGAAAATACAAAATTACGGCATAAAAAGGATCAAAAACGGGACTCCAAACGAGTCCTAAAAGTGAGAAAACAAGACTGTCCCACCTTGTGTCCAAAACATCTGACGTTCGGACACAAGCCGAGAAAAATAAACTATGAAAATTCAATTGTTTGAACTTGTGTGGGACATCGACGTTCGGACACAAGTCAAGAGTTAGGAAATCAGAACAATTAAAGCGTCCGAACTTGTGTCCAAACATCGGAAGTTCGGACACAAGTCTAGAATTAAAACCGTGAATATCTGAACATTGGGACGAGCTTGCAAGTGCGGACATAAGTTGAGACTTGCAAGTTGGATTTGTCCTCGCACGCTATCCGAACTTCGAAGTCCGGACAGATGTTCGAACATACTCAAATCAGCAAAAACAAATTAAACTTTCGGGGCCTGTCCGAACATTGATGTCCGGACAGACGTTCGGACAGGTCCTGAGATGCAAATTACTATACGGAAACAGAGTTAGAAAAACACCAAAACACTTATGAAGTCAATGTCAATATGTAGCGAAACACTTTAGTAACAAAGTTAGCAATAGATACCTCATAAACACATGGAAGCAGTATTTAAAACCTCATAAGATCATCTCAATACGATCTAAAAAGTACCAAAGTATGTTATTGTAAACATCAAAACAAGTATAACCCCAAAATTTGCAACGGAAATAGATCATCCAGGGTATTACCGCACCCAGGTGCGCTAAGGGTGCTCAGGCTATGACCCAATAAAACAACGAAAATAACTATTAAACTTATAAACTCGAAATATGCGGAAGCTCCAATTAATCATAGTAATGTACTCACCGAAACCAAAACTATGAATCTCAAACACTGTAACTCAAATATTGTCTCAAAACAACTCATATTCTCCTATTCTACTCTAGTGATAGCGCAATCCCGGTCCCGAAATCAGCAACTATTACCTGCGATCAGAAAACAATAGACAGAAAACGCGAAAGGATCACAAATCAAAAAACTGAGTAAATCCTCCTACCTCAATGTGTAAAATACATTTTGAAGTTCATTTTATCACTTGTCATCAGACGGGAGGGAGAGTTGACCAATTGAATAACTTTTCCAGAAACCACATTAAACAATCAATTAATATGGAGCTTTCAACAGGAGCCAACTATAATTCCAAACACAGGGTCACTTATGGGACCCCAAACAATAATTCCAGGATAGTCACCTATGGGACCTGTCAAACAACCACCTCACTCTAAGTCCTTAAGTGTGCACACCCCCTATGAAACAGCAGTAACATAGAGTAGATTATAGAGCTTAACTGCAACATGCAGCATAAAAGATAATGATAATGGGGAGCCCCTGTGGGATCCCAGACATAACATCATTCCTGTGAAAGTCTCCCAAAAACCTGGATCAAACCATCACCAGAAATATCTCAATTCTTCCATTGCAAGTACGTGGGAAATAATCCCAATTTACGAAACCATAATTTAAGAATTAATCAAACAAAACCTTTTTTCCTCCAATTTTCAAAACACAGCGTCAAAAAGACATGAGCATAGAGATTTACCTGACACATCAAATCACTTTAGGAGATCAACTCTACAGGACTACTGATAGCACTCGTCGACGTAAACGGAGTCTAGGTATATATAATCAACAATCAGGAACTACTAATCATAATCAAATAATCTAGTAAACTATCTAAGTAGAACACTTTACCCAACCTAATCCTATCTGGCACCAGGGTAGCGATTTCACAACGTCAGGAGCAAGAGCGTGAATTAGAAAGTTGGAAGTGAAGGAGCGTAATGACGATACGTTGAGGATGAAGAGAAAATGAAGAAGATCTATGTTTTAAATAGAAACAATATGTAAAATAAAGAGGGATACTATTAATTAAATAAATAATAATATGCTTTTAAGAAAGAGAAAAATATTGAATAATTTAAAGAAGAGTTCTACAAACTAGTATTGTAGATATTTAAAAGATATAACAATCATTTACGATGTGGAAAGCCGGAAGAAGGAACGCGATCTCTAACAGATATCATTTTAGAAATAAATAATTACATAACTCCCAATTCAAAATAATAGGAAAAGTAAGTCAGCTGTTGTAACAAGATACGGAAGAGTGAAATATTTAGGGAAGGAATTAATATGTATTTATTTAGTATGAGAGTAAAATAGGAATAATTAGAAAATAGAAGTAAAACAAAATTAGGAACTCCAGCAATGAAATATAATAACGTTAGAAGATAAATCAAGAATACTAACAATGAAAATATCGTGAGAAGAATAAGGGTTTAATAATTAATTAATTCTGGAGAAGCAAAACTAAACTTGAACTCTTAAAGTAAGGATATTTTACTAAGAAGAAGTAAAATTAAATTTAAACTCTTGAGAATTAAGAATAATTAATTAAAAAGGAAGTAAAGGTAGATTCGAGCTCTTATGATCAATTTAACGTAATAACTCTATAGGATGCAAAATAAATATTTAGACAATAATGTCGGTGGGAAAATAAAGGAACGTATATTAGTAATCAAAAGAATAAAAAGGATAAACGTTTTACTTCCCTGGGCCTACTATTAATCCTAGTGTCGGACTATATATCCTTATCATAATTACTCTATTATAAGGTTCTTCCTTCCCACACCGATCATATGTTATATTTTATTCTAACTCGAGAATTCACGGGTATTTCATCACATCCCCCTTAAAAGAAAGCTTCATCCTCGAAGCTAAGACTCCCCCATAAAGCAACGAAAACTAAGTTTGCACTGACTTAAGTTATTACCTGATTGAAGAGCTATGGGTACTTCTTCCTCATCTCCTCTTCTACTTCCCACGTAGCCTCTTCTGTCTCATGATTAGACCATAGGACCTTGACCATACGAGTGGACTTCGATCGGGTCTCTCTGGTCTTGGTGTCCAAGACTCTAATAGGGTACTCCTCGTAGGATAGGTTCTGCTCTAGCTCCAAAACCTCTGGCTGCAACACATGCGAAGGGTCGGGGATATACCGCTTTAGCTGGGATACATGGAAGACATTATGAACCTTCTCCAGCTCACAAGGAAGCGCCAATCGGTATGCCACCTCCCCAATCCTCTCCAAAACCTCATAAGGTCCTACGAACTTGGGACTGAGCTTCCCCTTCTTCCCGAATCTGGTTACCCCTCTCACAGGAGACACCTTCAGGAAGACCTTATCTCCCACCTCGAACTCTACCGGTCTTCGCTTAAGATCGGCGTAGGACTTCTACCTATCCTGGGCTGCCTTCATCCGACTCTGAATAATCCGGACCTGCTCCATGGTCTCCTCTATCAACTGTGGCCCCAACACAACAGTCTCGCTAATGTCGCTCCAGCATAATGGGGTTTTGCACTTCCTCCCATACAGTGCCTCGTAGGGGGCCATCTTGATGCTGGCGTGGTAACTGTTGTTGTACGAGAAATCTACTAGGTGTAGCATATCTGCCCACGAACCCTAGAAGTCCATCACACACGCACAAAGCATATCCTCCAACGTCTGGATGGTTCGCTCTATCTGACCATCAGTGGCTGAATGGAACGTTGTGCTCAATTTTAGCTTGGTGTCCATCGCCTTCTGAAACTGCTGTCAGAAACCTCGAGTCACGGTCTGAAATAATACTTTCGGGTACCCCATGATATCTCACCACATTCTTGATATACGTGTCCACTAGCTGACTCATCGACCATGTATTCTTCATGGGTATGAACTGTGCAGACTTGGTGAGCCGGTCCACGATCACCTAAATCTGATTGACTCCTCCCTTTGCCGGTGGTAGTCCCATCACAAAATCCAACGAAATTGAGTTCCACTTCCACTTCGGGACATCCAGAGCCTACAGCAAACCTCTCATCCTCTAATGTTCGAACTTAACCTTCTGGCAGGTGAGGCATCTCGACACAAACTCCGCCACGTCCCTCTTCATCTTCAGCCACCAGAACTGCTTCTTAAGATCCTTATACTGCTTGTCGCCACCAAGATGAATTGAGTAGGGGTTTTGTGAGCCTCCCTCATCCACTTTTCCTTCACATCTGCACACTTCTGAGGCACGCACCATCTGCCTCTGAATCTAAGGCTACCATCGCTATGGATCTCAAAACTTCTGCCTTTCCTTCTCTCATCTTCTCCAGATTACGCTCCAACTTCACATCACCGGGCTGTCCTTTGAGTATCTCCCCATAATTATCAGAAGAGACACTCATCTGAAATAGCTTTACCTCCTGCTCCACCCCTCTGGAGTCCATCACCTCTAAATTCTGCTTCTGGAAATCACGAACCAACTCGTCTGGAAGAACCCACATCGAGTTCACTAAGTGACTCCTCTTTCTGCTCAGCTCAGCATCTGCTACCAGGTTAGACTTCCCCTCATGGTATAGAATCTCTAGATCATAGTCCTTAATCAACTCCAACCACCTCCTCTGTCTCACATTGAGTTCCTTCTGCGTGAAGATGTACTTGAGGATTTTGTGGTCGGTGTAGATCTTGCAAGATACTGCAAGATGTAGTGCCTTCAAATCTTAAGGGCAAACACCATTACTGCTAGCTCTAAGTCATGTGTCGGATATTGAGTCTCGTACTCCTTCATCTGCCTCGACGCATATGCTATCACTTTCCTATTCTGCATCAGAACACATCCCAGACCGAACTTAGAGGCATCGCTGAATACCTCGAATCCCCTGGTTCTTGAAGGTAGGGTTAATACTGGGGTTGTAGTTAACCTTTCCTTCAGTGTCTGGAATCCCATCTCGCACTCATCGCTCCACTGAAACTTTATCACTATCTTAATGAGATTGGTGAGAGGTCTAGCAATCTTCAAAAAGTCCTTCACGAACCTCCTCTAGTATCCCGCCAAGCCCAGGAAACTACGAACCTCTGTCAGGTTACTCGATCTCGGCCACTCTTTTACTGCTTGAATCTTGGCTGGATCCACTGATATCCCCTCCTTGGTAACAATGGGGCCTAGAAATACCACTCGGTCCAACCAGAAGTCACACTTGGACAACTTGGCATACAGCTGTTGTTCCCTCAAAGTCTACATAACTAGCCTCAGGTGCTTCTCTTGTTCCTCTTCGTCCTTGCAGTAGATCAGACTATCATCTATGAACACTACCACAAACCGGTCTAGATAAGGATTGAAGATCCGGTTCATGAGGTCCATAAAGACGGGTGGTGCATTTGTCAGTCCAAAGGGCATCACCAGGAATTCAAAGTGCCCATATATGGTCCTGAAGGCAGTCTTTGGGATATCCTTCTCTACAATTCGGAGCTGATGGTATCCCGACCTCAAGTCTATCTTGGAAAAGACTCCTGCGCCCTGAAGCTGATCGAAGAGGTCGTCGATCCTCATCAATGGGTATCAGTTCTTCACGGTAATCTGATTCAACTCCCTGTAGTCTATACACTGTACACAGCCTCATGCTCTCGTCATTCTTTTCCACGAACAAGACCGGAGCTCCCCACGGCGATACACTCAGACGAATGTACCCCTTCTCCAAGAGTTCCTCCAACTGGGCCTGCAACTCCTTCAACTCCGACGGCGCCATTCGGTATGGGGCTTTAGAGATGGGTGCGGCTCCGGGCACTAGGTTGACGCTGAACTCCACCTCCCTGTCTGGCGGCATGCCAGGAATCTCCTCGGGGAAAACATCCGGGAACTCGTTAACCACTAGGATCTCCTCCAATTTACTGGCTTCTCTACTCAAATTGTGAACGTAGTAGAGGTACGTCTGTTGCCCCTTATTTACTTGAGAGAGAATTAACATTGCTGAGACAATCTTCACTCTGGGCTTCTCTTCCATACCCCTGTAGGAGACTCTCTACCCTGACGGTCCTCTCAGGACGATCTTCTGCTCGTCATAGTCTATCTTCCCTTTGTATTTGCTCAGCCAGTCCATCCCCAAGATGATGTCGAAGTCAGGGAGAACAAATTGAATTAAGTCAATTACAAAGGTTTCCCCCTTGATGTCTACCCCTACGTCTTTTAGTACATTACTATAAGTGATTACCCCCCCCGAAGGTATAGATACTGCTATGGACGAGGTCTTACTAGTCACTAAACCTAGTTTCTCATCAAAATTTCTAGAAATAAAGGAATACGAAGCTCCCGTATCAAACAAAACACGAGCAGGAGTACCATGAACATAAAAGGTACCTGCTAACACATCAGCTTCGGCCTCAGCCTCGGCCCGGCTCATAACATTGATCTTCCCAGGAGCTCTGTGGTTTCCTCGGTTCTCCCCTTGGCCTCGGTTGCCTCCGTTATTACCCTCGCCATCGCCACGCTGGGGAGCGTCCCCACACTGGTTCTAATTTTGGTACTAGTCCCGGCCTCTGGACTGAGAGTCTGTCGGCCTATAGGTACGGTCCCCACCGTTTCCCCTGTGTTGGGTGCCTCCCTGACGGTTCTGGTAACATTCAAAAGCTTTGTGGCCCTTCTTGCCACACCCGAAGCATGCAACTAAGTTCCCCTTGCAATCCTTTCCCGGGTGGTTCTTGTGGCATTTCCTGCTGTGGAAGTGCCTATCTCGTCTATATTCTCCCCTCTAGTCCTGCTCCTGAGGTCGGTCACCCCTTCTCTGATCATATCTCCGGTTCCCGTCAAACCTCGGTCGCTCGTCTAGGTTAGGCCTCCACCACTTCTCCTGGTTCGGCCTCTAAGGTCTATCGTCACGACTCCGGGAGTCTTCCCCGTCCTCCATCTTCCTCTTCTGGCCCGCCCGCCTTGACCTCCCTCCTCTTCTCTGCTGCACCCTGTACAGGTTAGCAGCTTTCCCATAGGCGTCTTGGAGGGTCGAGATGGTCAATACGCTCAAGGCCTCCTGGAGACTCCAGTTGAGTCCTCCCACGAACCTATGTACCTACGAAGCCTCGTCTGGGACCATAGTAGGTGCGGACGTTGCCAACTCTAGGAATTTCGAATGATACTCCTTCACACTCCGGGTCTGTTGCTTGAGCTCCGAAAATTCCAGATATTTCTACATCTGGACATGTTCTGGGTAGAAACACCTTCACATATCCTCCTTCAATGCATCCCACCCAAAGTCAGGTCCCGCCAGTAGCACGTCTTTGTTGGCTGACCACCAGATATTAGCCTTCCTCTTGAAGTAGTAGACGGCCGTATTCACCCGCTTGTCAGCTAGACAGTTGACTACTTTGAAAATCTTATCGAACTCACGGATCCAATCTTCGAGCAGTATTGGATCTTCTTCCCCTTAAATGAAGTAGGCTTCAGGTTCGCGATTCTTTTGGTGTAGTCCTCGGGCACGTTGTCTCTCTGAGCCTATCTCTGGACTATTTGCCCCAGGTTCAGTGCGAGCTCCTGAAGTTGCCTCATCGGGTCGTTGGCTGCCATATTGGTCCTTCGGCTTCGACTTCTGGTGTTGTACGTGAAGTTGAGTCGGTCTGCCAGTCCTATTTGCTTGAGCTTAAAGAGGACTCCTGATTACGAGTCACGATTCAAAGGAACTCAATCTCTATTCCCATAATTACCCCTCAAGTTGTACTAAAAATTTTACGACTTCAACCCTCATATAGTCGACATAAAAACAATATATACTATAATGTAAATATGTCAGCACCAACATTCAATAATCCTTGTGCATCCTTCCAACACATTTAAACAGAAACATCCAATATAACTCAGTAGATACAGTACCCATCATAGCATAACATAACTCCCCAAACGGCTTATCCCCAAATTTTAATCTGGTTTAATCATATCTTATCTTATTTCGAAAACACGGCACTGATACCACCTTGTAACACCCTGGATTTTACCTTAAATGAAATCTTATGAAAATACAAATCTAACGGAGCAAACGGGATAAAAAACAGACTGCAAACGAGTCCTAAAAGTGAAAAACAAGACTTGTCCGACCTTGTGTCCGAACGTCTGTCGTTCGGACACAAGCCGAGAAGAAATAAACTGTGAAAATCCAATTGTATGAAATTGTGTCCGGACATCGATGTTCGGACACAAGTCGAGAGTTAGGAAATCAGAACAATTAAAGCGTCCGAACTTCTGTCCAGACATCGGAAGTTCAGACACAAGTCGAGAATTAAAACCATGAATGTCCGAACATTGGTCTAAGCTTGCAAGTTCGGACATAAGTTGAGACTTGCATGTGGATTCGTCCTTGCACATTGTCCGAACTTTGAAGTTCGGACAGATGTTCGGACATACTCAAATCAGCAAAAACAAATTAAACTTTTGGGGCCTGTCTGAACATTGATGTCCGGACGGACATTCAGACAGGTCCTAAGATGTAAATTACTATACGAAAACAGAGTTAGAAAACACCAAAACATTTATGAAGTCAATGTCAATATGTAGCGAAACACTTTAGTAACAAAGTTAGCAAATAGAAACCCCATAAACACATGGAAGCAGTATTTAGAACCTCATAAGATCATCTCAATACGATCTATAAAATACCAAAGTATGTAATTGTAAACATCATAAACAAGTATAACCCCAAAATTTGCAGCGGAAATAGATCATCCAGGGTATTACCGCCACACCCAACCCTTGGGTGCTCAGGCTAATGACCCAATAAAATAACCAAAATAACTGTTAAACTTATAAACTCGAAATATGCGGAAGCTCCAATTAATCATAATAATGTAGTCACCGAAACCAAAACTTTGAATCTCAAACACTGTAACTCAAATATTGTCTCAAAACAACTCATATTCTCCTATTCTACATGATAGCGCAATCCCGGTCCTCGTATCAGCAACCATTACATGCGATCAGAAAACAATAGACAAAAAACGCGAAAGGATCATACAAATCAAAAAAGTGAGTAAATCCTACCTCAATGTGTAAAATACATTTTGAAGTTCATTTTATCACTTGTTAATCAGACGGGAGGGAGAGTTGACCAATAGAATGACTTTTCCATAAACCACAATAAACAATCAATTAATAGGGAGCTCTCAACAGGAGCCAACTATAATTCCAAACACGGGGTCACTTATGGGATCCCAAACAATAATTCTAGGACTGTCACCTATGGGACCGTCAAACAACCACCTCACTCTAAGTCCTTAAGTGTGCACACCCCCTATGAAACAGCAATAACATAGAGTATATCATAGAGCTTAACTGCAACATTGCGTGCAGCGCAAAAGATAACGATAATAGGGAGCACCTGTGGGCTCCCAGACATAACATCATTCCTGTGAAAGTCTCCCAAAAACCTTGATCAAACCATCACCAGAAATATCTCAATTCTTCCATTGCCAATACGTGGGAAATAATCCCAATTTACGAAACCAGAATTTGAGAATTAATCAAACAAAACCTTTTTCCTCCAATTTGCAAAACACAACGTCAAATAGACATGAGCATAGAGATTTACCTGACAATCAAATCAATTCAGGAGATCAACTCTACAAGACTACTGGAAGTGCCCGTCGACATAAACGGGGTCTAGATATATATAATTAACAATCAGGAACTACTAATCATAATCGAATAATCTAGTAAACTGTCTACGTATAACACTTTACCCAACATAATCCTATCCGTCACCAGGGAAGCGATTTCACAACATCAGGAGCAAGAGCGTGAATTAGAAAGTTGGAAGTGAAGGAGCGTAATGACGATACGTTGAGGATGAAGAGAAAATGAAGAAGATCGATGTTTTAAATAGAAACAATATGTAAAATAAAGAGGAATACTATTAATTAAATAAATAATAATCTGCTTTTAAAAGAAGAGAAAAATATTGAATAATTTAAAGGAGAGTTCTACCAACTAGTATTGTAGATATTTAAAAGATATAATAATCATTTACGATGTGGAAAGCCGGAAGAAGGAACGCGATCTCTAACAGATATCATTTTAGAAATAAATAATTACATAACTCCCAATTCAAATAATAGGAGAAAAGTAAGTCAGCCGTTGTAACAAGATACAAAAGAGTGAAATATTTAGGGAAGGAATTAATATGTAATTATTTAGTATAAGAGTAAAATAGGAATAAATAGAAAATAGAAGTAAAACAAAATTAGGAACTCCTGCAAAGAATATAATAACGTTAGAAGAATCTAGAATACTAACAATGAAAATATCGGGAGAAGAATAAGGATTTAATAATTAATTAATTCTGGAGAAGCAAAACTAAACTTGAACTCTTAAAGTGAAGGATATTTTACTAAAAGGAAGTAAAATTAAATTTGAACTCTTGAGAATTAAGAATAATTAATTAAAAGGAAGTAAAGGTAGATTCGAATTCTTAGGATCAATTTAACCGTAAAAAGTCTATAGGATGCAAAATAAATATTTAGACAATAATGTCGGTGGGAAAATAAAGGAACGTATATTAGTAATCAAAAGAATAAAAAAGATAAACGTTTTACTTCCCTGGGCCTACTATTAATCCTAGAGTCAGACTTTATATCCCTATCATAATTACTCTATTATAAGGTTCTTCCTTCCCACACCGATCATATGTTATATTTTATTTGAACTCGAGAATTCACTCGTATTTCAAAAACAATATTAGCCTTATACCTTGTGACCATTGGATGACAAGGAGAAGCTGGAAGAGATGGGGAAGAAGGAGAGGGTTTCTTCGTGTGTGTGTGTCCACGCTGCCTCCTCTTCACCATGTTTTGCCTCTTCCTCACCGGCACCTCCACCGTATCTACCACTCGCCACCGCCACTCGTTCATTCTCTAGCCACCGGCGATCGACACACCTCAGATCTGGTGTAGACCCAACTATCCTTCAACTGCAACGTCTTGATATAGAGCAGATTAGATGTTGAATGTCAGTTTTGGGGTTCAATAAATTATCGGAGTGTAAGTTGCTTCTACTTTAGTGAAGTTTGACGGTCTAGTTGTTGTTTTAGCTCTCTTTTCCCTATTTCTAGTTCTCTCAAGTGTAGTTGGTCTGAAGTTTCAGCCTTGGAGCTTGTTAAGCTCTTACTAGTTCAAGCCCATCATAATGGTAACGTAGATCTAGGTACTATTCGGGTTATCCTTGGTGGATCCTATTCCTCAAGACTACCCATCTGGTTTTCTTTGAGGATTATCACAACCTCACCTATGTAATCCTTAAATTATAAATCGAAAGTATGACTTTGAAAAAAAATTATAACAATATGAAGTAGACCAAATATTTATAATGTTAGTGTCAGGATTTAAATTCATTTTATGAAGTTAGAGTTCATATAATCTTACACTTGTAGGTGAAGGAGTTGAGGGGTGCACTTATGCAAGAAATTCCAAGGTTGAGCCACTTTATTTAGTGGCACCTATGAGATTAATTATGGTACTTTAGCTTTGAGAAAAATAGTTTTAAAGACCATAATGGGCCGTTTCATTGGCTCTGGAAAGTCCTTTTGACGCAGCCGAGAAGACACAAGGATAGCTATATATAGTTATCTAAACTTGACCTAAAATATCAACTCCTAAAAAAAAGGTGAGAGAATAGGGATGTCAACGGGTCGGGTGACGCTCCACCCGACCGTCACCCGCCTTCACCTGCATCACCCGACCTGTCACCCAAAAAAGCACCACCCGTCACCCGTTTCACACTTTCACCTGTCACCCGCGGGTGAAACGGGTGAACCCGTCACCCGTTTTTTTCTAGAATGTATTTCTCACCCATTTCACCCACCCACACCCACGTGTGAAACGGGTGACCCTGTCACTTTTTTTCTAGCATATATAAGCTTAGTGTTTTGCTAAAAAAACATACATATTTGTTAATAAGACATACCATATCAACTAATGTCAACAACATACTCAAAACATAGAGAGTTAACCAAGAAATCAGTATTTTTGAAAAATATATATATGTATGCGGGTGACGGGTCGGGTGACCGGGTGAAAATTTTTCACCCGACCCAACCCGTCACCTGAACCCGTTTCACCCGTCACCCATTTTTCACTCATTTTTTACGGGGTTTTCACCCGTTTTAGCGGGTTGGGTGATCGGGTGAAACGGGCACCCGTAACCCATTGCCATCCCTATGAGAGAACTAAGCCACATAAGAAGTGAGCTTAGAAGCACACCATGAGCGAGAAATCTAAGGAGGAGAATAAAATATGTATGTACTCCTAGAGATTCTATGTATATGAGTGTGGGTAATCTTTTATTATAAAAAGGGTAGGGAATTGTTACCACTTATTAAAGCGATGTATTGTTATCTCCTATTATAAAAAAGAGGGTTGGTGAGTGTTACCCCTTATAATGAAGAAATTTTGTAATCTTGTTACTATAGTGCATTCTTCTTTCATCGTGCCAATGTTTTTCCTTTAATTTTGATAGGTTTTTCATGTCAAAATCTCGTCTTAATTATTTTTTCTCATATTTGTACAATTCATTAGTGTGTTTGTGCATTGGCATACTACAACTTTTTATAATAGTTAGATAATATAAAACAAACAACATTTAATATACAAAAACTATTGAATTCATGTAAAAAAAAAGAAATTGATTTTCATGTCCTAAAATCCTTTCACATCTCTTTGTTTGCTTTTGTTTCAATTAATATTTTCTTTTTTATTTCAAAAAATTTGAAGTAAACTTTTAAAAATTACGAATGAAGTCATTCATTTGAGCTTTGAGTCATATCCTCCTACCCTAAATGTCTAATGTAAAGCTAATACGATTAGAGGGAGTATCTAAGAGAGAGAGAAATGAAAGTTCATATAAGTTTGGAGGTGAAGATCTTGCTTGAAGACTAGTGATAAGAGGTCATTCAAAGGGATATTAAAGATGACATGTTACAACTTGAGCGTCAGTGAGTCATAGCAAGAGCATCTTACACAGCACTAACTTTTTTTGAACAAATACAAGCACATACTTTTTTTCTTCGAAACTTGATAACTTAGATTAGTGCAAACCACAAATCCTAGGCACAAATCTTCGTGCCCAACTTGGTCACTCAACCTAATCTTGTAACCAAGTCCTAGTAACTGCCAGTAACACAGAAGCACCATGGAGCAAGGTGAGTCAAGGACAACAATCATAATTAGCAATTCAAGGCTAGCCAAGACTGAAACATGATAGAAACTACCAACTACTACGGTACTAGAGTTAACCTGAAAAAATTAACGAAGAAACTTAAGATAGTCCGAAGGTGGAAGATAAGATAGGACATATTATCATAGGGGAAACAACATCCAAAAACAAGGGCAAGATGACCCATGGTGAGGTCAAGGGCTGCACGGCCAAAGTCCCTGCACATGCAACCCCACCCTTTGGTCTTCACTTTGCTTGGCGTCTTGAAGGCCCACTTGGAGATGCTTCAAATGGTGGGATGGTGAGGTAAAGTCTGGTCTCCGCAACCCATGAAGGATCCAGGGACATCAAGATCATCGGCCTTTTACCCTTTCTATCCTCCTACGTAGTGGACGAAATAGAGTTCCCGTAAGAATCATTGTTCTTGTGGGTTCTAGATCTCTTCTTTGGTTCCCGCGGGGGACGGAGGCTAATACCTTCGAATGAGGAGATTTCTGGTCAATCCAATTTCTCTTAGAGACATAATTAATCGCCGCGGGGTAGAGCCTAATAGGTCAGAGACTTACAAGTAGGTGAAGGCTTTACAAATCGGCTCTAGAAGCATTGCCCTAGTTTTGGAACTCGCCAGGTAAAGGTAGGTATTTAGCCACCTTTCGTATGAGTACACTTCGTAGCCCGGGATTCATCTAAAAGGACAGACATCCGTAGCGTGGAGAAGGCGACCACACCATCCGCAGATATCAAGAAAGTCATCTTAGGACAAACAAAAGTTCCTTACCTCTAAGGAACATTGGGAGTGAACGAAGGACAAGAAAGCTAATGTTAAGCTAGATCTTCAGTCGCACAAAGCTAACACTACCAACTAAGATATCCTCCACCATTCACATGAACCTACCCACTTTCTTTGTAGTAGCTTCTACGAACCCAAATTCTGGTGAAGGTGCGGGACGTAGTAGACTCGAACCCAAAAAGGAATCCACACTAATAGAAAAACAGCCTATTTCTGCGGTTGTTTAGGGTCTATTTCGGCAGTTCTGAACCGCAGAAATGGAGGCCGCCGAAATAGGTCTGCGATCCTATTTCGGCGGTTGAACAACCGCAGAAAATAGGTACCTATTTCGGCGGTTGTTAGCTAGGAACAGCCGAAATAGGTGCGTTTTCAGAACAAAAAACACACCTATTTTGGCGGTTTCTAGCTAACAACCTCCGAAATAGGTGTAATTTTTTTAAAAAATAACTGTAGCCCCGTCTTCAACCTTGCTCACGAGAGAAGAATAGAGGCGCAAAGAAGGAATAGAGGCGCAAAGCATGTCGATTCCTTGTTCGCCAGTTACGGTTGCAAAATTGATGTGAGGTAGAGCATGTTTTCGCTCGCCAGTTAGGGTTGAAAAAATTACCGTGGGGGAGCAGAGAATGAATAGAGGCGCAGAGCATGTTGATTCCTTGTTCGCCAGTTAGGGTTGCAAAATTGATGTGAGGCGCAGAGCATGTTGTTGCTCGCCTGATAGAGTTACAAATATACTGTGAGAGGCGCAGAGAATGAATAGAGGCAGAAAAATATAATTTCGAGTATATTACCGATTTTGGAATGAAAAGCTTCAGCCCCGTCTTCAATCTGGTGAGTGAGATGCAGTAGTGGAGCAGACACAAGAAGAGAATAAAGGCAGAGGTTATGGGTTGCAAAATTACCGTGCGTGAATAGAATGAAGAGAGTGAGAGAAACGGAAGGTCGGAAAAAGAATGCGGAGGGGCGGGAATTTGAAAATTGGACGAAAAACAACCGGGAACGTGAAAAAAGAACTCAGAAATTGACCTATTTCGGCGGTTCCTATCTAATAACCGCCGAAATAGGTCCTCGATTATTTTAAAAAAATAAAAAAGACCTATTTCGGCGGTTCCTAACGAAAAACCGCCGAAATAGATGATAAAATAAAAAAAAGGAAAAATATAAAAACACCTATCTCGGCGGTTCCTTACTAGAAACCGCCGAAATAGGTCCTTTTTATTTTTTTTATTATTTATGAGGACCTATTTCGGCGGTTTCTAGTAAGGAACCGCCGAAATAGGTTCCCGACCTTTTCAAAAACCACCCTATTTTGACGGTTTTGTAACAACCGCCGAAATAGGGGCGAGGAAACAGACTATTTTTGTACTAGTGCCACTTGAACTTGTGGTCTTCATAGTTTAAGCCTGGTTGGAGTTGTTGGAGTGTGAGAAAGCTATCATTGACCATTAGAGGTCCTTGCACCAGGATTGCTTGCATCGCCATAGCAGAGTCAAATTCAAATAGGTAAAGATCGGGGCCAACCCTATTAAAGCAAAATCCCTGAAACATAACCACAAGTGGTGAACCATCACCGGAAGGCATTCATGGCACCAAGAAGTTAGGAGAAAAACTTCCCCAGGAGACATCATCCCGCCCCGACTTCAGGCTTAGCGATCATATTGATTAGATGGGAAGAAAGGCGAGTGACTTGCGGATTGAAGCAGATATTGAAATAGAGAGGGTTTGAGGAAAGCAAGAGGTTGAGGAGATGCGAAGAGACGGTGGAGCATTTAGGCGGAAATATAACAGACGAAATGTTGGGAAATGCAGAGCCTACCTAGGATTAGTTACATGCCAAAGAAACATGGGTAGATTTTGTACAAATGCTCAAGAAACCAGAGGGAGAAGGAGGGATGCGGCCGAATCACGACACGAGGAACTCCTAAGCAAACGTCCTTCTAATCATTTGATGTATTCCCAATGCATCGTGAGCGGCGATGTTCGTGTTTGATCGGTTGAGCTTCAGGCCACAAAAGAACAATGTGTCATGCACCGATAGAGTCAGGAGCCTAACCTATATGCTCTCTACTATATCTCTGTGGTGTCATTCTAACACAAGCACATACTTGAACATATAGGAGGAGGTGGGAACAATTATATGCCACATTGCTATTACTCTATATCAGTGGCGGGCCTTGACTTGCAAGGTATGTTAATACCACGTTGGTTCAGTGGTGATTGAGACTAAACTTGGTAGAGAGAACCACGGTTCGATCCCCCACAATGGCTATTGGGAGGGGACGGGAACCTATCCACCCAGAGCTGATCCACTATCCGAATGTAGTCCAATAGGGTGAACCGGGTGATAGACCAAAAAAAGTTTATTATAACTTGTGTGCATTCAGATTGAATATAGGGTATTGAGCTGCTATAATCTTAGGATATGTAATACCAAAAAAATTCACAAGCCATGTAATTTGACACACAATGGCCTAATTTGGTTCCACCACTGCTTTATGGCTCTTTTGCATGGTGTCAGACGAGTTAAGACTAGTTGGCCCCACATATAGGGTGCTCCAAACATTGTTGTAACTTGTGTTTGTATATGTCGACTTCACCATTTATTGTTTTGAGTATAATTTCAATAGGATTGTTTTTTGAAAGGTAATGTGGGAATGAAGAACAAGTTTGTGATCTAGATGAACTTTCTGAGTTTACATAATAGGAAGAAGAAATGAATGCTCAAACTTGGAAGTTGGAGTGTCTCTAACATTTATGAGGTCCTGTGAAGAATGTTTAAACAATGCCCTATAAAATTAGATATAATATGAGAAGTGCACTATGCAAACAAATTAGAGCTACAAACTAAAAAGGTGTATATATTATCAATAGTCACTTAAAAATGGAAATTCTTTTGACATTATTTGCAACAAAATTATCAACAAGGTCTTTATATGTTTAGCCCAAAAATTATTCATAATTACTAACATCACCTATCGCTTGAAGTTAGCAAGTATGTATAAAATAGCATAATCAAAGAGGTAGTGGACTGCGTTAAAAGGAAAGAAAAACAATAAGTTGTATACCTATTTTTACTGTAAATTATATGGTGCCCGGTTGGATACAAGTTACTTAAAATTTCTAAATTACTAGATAAAACAACTTTTACTAATAAAGTAAATCATTTACTTATTTGAATATTGTTAAAGTTTAATGTATTACTACTTATTTGATTGTACCCAATTTCTTACCTACAACTAAATGTAGCCAACTGGCTACATATGAGAAAGAGAGGAGGAACACGCGCGTGTTTGCATACAGATAACAGATTATTTTTTTTCATTTCTTTAACTCGCGTACGAGTAGTTGCTCTGTTTTTTTTTTTTTTGCTTTTTTTTTTATTTTTTTCATTTCCCTCGCGTACTGGTCGTGATTCGTTTCTTTTTTTTTTGCTTTTCATTTTTCATTTTTAATATTTTATTATTCTTCTATCTTTTATCATACAAATTTTAAATTGTTGTAACTTTTAATATATAAGTCCAAAATGAAAAAAATTTATATCATTGTACACCTAAATTCAAGCTCTTCAAAACAAGACCAATCATGAATATGTTTTGACAACTTTTAAAAAAAAATTATTTTACATGTATAATGCACAAAATGTAAAAAAATTTGTACATATGGTCATACAAACCTGTACAAATGTTCATTAAAACATGTACATCCACACGTAAAAACGTGTACATCATCGCAATAACTCGACAGGTTTTTAGGGTTTATAGTGGCGGGTTTAAGGTCTAACTTCGACATTTTTTAGCTATCCTAGGGTGGGTTTTGGGGTGTTTTGGGGGTAGGGTAATCTATTTGGAATTTGTTTTGTACTTTATATTGTAGCAACTAACTCGACAGGTTTTTAGGGTTTGTGGTAGCGGGTTTAGGGTCGTTAGACCCTAAACCCGCAACTGCAAACCCTAAAAATGCCTTCGACGTTTTTAGCTATCCTAGGGTGGTTTTGGGGTGTTTTGGGGGGTAGGGTAATCTATTTGGAAACCGTTCTATACTTTACATTGTAGAAACTAACTCGACAGGTTTTTAGGGTTTGTGGTCACGGATTTAGGGCCTGCCACTACAAACCCTAAAAATACCTTCAACGTTGTTTTTAGCTTTTCTAGGGTGGGTTTTAAGGCGTGTGAGGTTAGGGTAATCTATTTGGAAACCGTTATATACTTGTGGGAATGTACATATTTTAATGTGAGAACGTACATGTTTTAATGTGACGATGTACATGTTCAAATGTGAGAATGTACATGTTCAAGTATGAGAATGTATATGTTTTAATGAACATCTGTACATGTTTGTATGACCGTCTGTACAAGTGTTCTTCCTTATATGTACATGTTTTTAATTTAAGGATGTACATACATTATATACTTTAATGTGAGAATGTACATATTTTAATGTGAGAATGTACATGTTTTAATGTGATGATGTACATGTTCAAATGTGAGAATGTACATGTTCAATTATGAGAATGTATATGTTTTAATGTACATGTTTGTATGACCGTCTGTACAAGTGTTCTTCCTTATATGTACAGGTTTTAATTTAAGGATGTACATATTTAATTATTCGTACAGGTGTAGATGACTATCTATATGTTTTTAATGCGAGGATGTACATGTTTTTACGTGAGGATGTACATGTTTTAGTGAACATTTGTACAGGTTTGTATGACAATCTGTACAAGTTTTCTTTTATATTCTATGCTCCATACATGTAAAAATAACTTTTTTTTAAAGTTGTCAAAATATATCCATAATTGGTCTTATTTTGAAGAACTTGAATTTAGATGAACAATGATATAATTTTTTTTCATTTTGGACTTATATATTAAAAGTTATAACAATTTAAAATTTTATGATAAAAATTACAAAAATTTAAAAAAAAAACAAAAAAAAAAAACAAACTAAAGACAATGGCGTCGGAGGCGCTGAAACCAAAAAAAAAAAAGTGTCGGGAGCGCTCCCACGTGCTTGGATGTAGCCATCTGCCTACACTTAGTTGTAGGTAAGACAGTCTGTTGATTGTATTAATTTTATCTCTTTTAAAAAATAGATATATAAATAAAAAAAACTCTTGAAATACGGGGCCTTAAATTTTTGGGCCATTGAACAATGTGAAACAAGCCACCCATGCTTAAAAGTGAGGTTATTGGTACATGTTTGCACTACATTAGGAAGTAGGATTTCCAATTTCGGGTTTTAGGTCGAGTTGACCTAACCCAAACCTGACGTGCTCATGTTTCACCTCAAATTGAAACTGACCCGAAGTCGAAACGGGTTATGATTTTTCAACCCAAAATTAAACCGAAATTAATCCGAAATGACCCGAAATCAACCCAAAATTAAAATATTGTACTATCAATACAAATTCTATACAAAATCACCCAAGACAACATAATATAGCATATAAAACCATCAAACATAAGTGGTTACATGATTAATATATTTAGTTTCATGTCACATAACTATAAGAATATATATTTTCTTTTCTTTTTTAAAAATATTTTTGGGTTGCGGGTTGAAATCGGGTTGACAGGTGAAACCCAAAACCAAACCGGGTTTTTAGCAACCCAACTCTAACCCGACCCGAAATTGTTTCTGGTGTTGAAAATTGTAACCCAAACTGCGTTTTAGCGTGTAGGTTTTGGGTCGAATTTCGGGTTCGTGTCAATATTGAGAGCTAATGAAATCTTTTTTACCCATGCAACTGCATAATTTCAGAGATTTATTGCGGAGGTTTGGTTGAGATTATGAATAGATGGAATATTTTCCACTTATGTAAATAATAGAGAATATCGATTGCTCATAAGTTTGGTATTGGTAGTGTATGTGACTTTTTTTATAGACTATATTTTTGTTCCCTTGGTGGAAGATCACTAAAGTCATTACCCATCTTTCATTATGTTTTTGAAAACTAAAGTAAACTTCTAAAAATTTGAAGTAAAAGTTTAGAGTAATAAAAATGAACTTTAAAAAATTAGAATAAACTCTTAAAAGATAAATTAAACTTCAAACTAGTTCACCTTGCTAGATTGTGCCCCCTATAGATGTAGGGTAGGGTCTTTACACAAGGAAAAGAATATTACATTTAAACACAAAATGATTCCCTTTACAAAAATAAAAAAAAATGACAAATGTAATGATAATAAAGAGTAGACCATAAAAAATAGTTGAAAAATACGGCCTAAGGGAACAATAATGGGGAGTTCTCTTTATTGATTAAAATGGGCCAATTTTACCTATACATCTAATGGGCCAGGCCCAATTATCTTGTTAGGGGAGCATAACCAGGCTGATGAAGCCAGCAAATATAGTTTGCGCCTTTCTTTTTCTGAAGTTAGTTTTCTTTTTTAAAGTTAAGCAACTTGTATGCTCTTCCGCTAAAGTACACTAAGGGGGCGTTCACTTTGGGGTAATCAACAAAGGGAAACGGAATCATTCCCTTTGTTGTTGTTTGTTTTGTATTTTTAATGATTCTGTTTCCCCACTTCAGGTTTCAAAAACCCCCAATTTCCTTTGGTGATTCCCCCCAATATCCCAGGGAAAGGTATTCCCTTTCCTCCCTCTTACCCCTATCATCATCTTTAGCATAAACAAATATTAATATATATAATATATAATTTATATAAATACTAATATATGATACATAATTTTTATAAATATTAATATACAATATTTTTATCTAATAGAAATACAAATATTTATTTATACTTTATATAAATATAAATATACATATACATATCAATATGAATATAATATATATTATATAAATGTTAATATATAACATTTAAAATTTTAAAATAATAATATATACTATATATAATGGTAGTATATATTATTTATATTTGAAAAAATGAACAAAATAAATATATATATAATCTAATTTAATTACAAAAAATTTTGAAATCTAAAATATATATTCTTTAAATAAATATTAATATATATCCTCATTTCTCACACTTAGTTATAATTTAAATAAATATGAACAAATATTATATCTCCTATATCTTCCTATTAATAAATATTCTTTCTACTTTCCCTGATCTAAAATAAATGCTTCTCTATTTTCTCCCTTTCCCTCCCTCTTCTCTAAAAATCTTTCTCTATCTTCTTTCCCCTTTTCTTCCCTCTTCTTCCCTCTCTTCTTTAATAATTTAAATACTCTCCCCCTAAAAAATCCTAATATCTCTCGTCTCTAGTATCTCTCCTTTCTATCCCTCTTTCTTTCTCTTTGTTTACCGTTTCCCTAAATATTATCTAATATCTATTCTACCTATTTTTTTTTTCACTTAAATACTATAAAATTAAAAAATTCCTCTATAGATAAATTTTAAAAAATATTATATATAATATAAACTATATAAATATTAATATATGTCATTTATAATTTAAAAACTATTATATATGCTATGTAATTTATATAAATATTCGTATATGTTGCATACAAATTAGATAAATATAATATATATTATTTATGTGTATAGTGTAAATAAACACATTCTCTGTTTGGAACCAAACAACAAAGACACTCATTGAGAATTCTATTCTGTTTCCATGTAGAATCAAACAGACTTCTTGATTCGGGGGAATCCCTTTCCTTTCCTTTCCATCCCTTTCCTGATTCCATTCCGTTTCCTCCTTGCCTTGAAGCGAACACACCCTAACTTCTACGCAATTCTACTTTTCGAAGGTTTTACCGCGTACATAGGTTTTACATTTTGACCTATAAAAACGAGTGTATTCTACCGGATGTTATCAGGGTGGTGTAATAAAATGAGGTATAGTGTAAAATAAATTTGGATATTAATATAATTCACTCATAACAAAATGTTAAAGGAATAAATAAAAATTGGACTCCTAAATGTAGGGCCCTGTGTTTGCACAGACAGAGGATCTTTGAATGAAGGTCTGAAGTGTTTTTTTTAGTACTAGGTAATAAAAAACTTCCTTTATCATCCGTTTTGAGTCGTTTGTTTATATAGTTTTTTCACTTTTAAAAAAGAGTGAGAGAATAAGATTAATCAAATTCCTTTAACCTACCTATCTCCACCTCTCACTAGAATATGAAATTCTTTTTTCCTAGTACTGTTTGACCGGTCACCATGGCTATTGGTTGATGACCAACGGTCATTAATAGATGACTGGTGAATGTTCATTGATATTTCGTGGTCGTTGTCCGGCGGCCTGTCACCAATAACCGTTGACCGATCAGTTTTCTTTATCCCCTACAAACAAATAATTAAGAGAATCAAAGAAAACTATTTTCCATTCACCTCCAACTCTCTATTTCTTCTTTCCAAAACAAATATCCCTAATACAAATAGTAATTGATAAAGGCAAACTAGGGAAAGAGATATTAGGCTGGACTTTTTTATTGCACATATGTACTTCAACCCTAGGCCAATCAATTTGACCATATTTATACTTGTAATTAAGTGTAAGGATAGTGTTAGAATATATAAAAGTAGATCCAATGTACATATATTGTTCTATTATATCTCAGTCTAAACACATCGTTTAGACTAGTCATACGCCTCTGGTATATATATACATATAGATACATACTCTCTGTACAGATGTACATACTACATACTCATATTCTAATACATGATATTTTATTTCACGCGTCTTTCTCTGCAATACTCCATATCGCTTTCTTGTTTTCTAACATGGTATCAAGAGTAACCAGAAAAACAAGAAACTCTCATATTTCTTTCATCGTCTTCTCTTCTACGCACATATTCTCTGACGACATTCAAACTTTCAATTCATAAACCTTCTTTTCCTCCTCTGCGAGTTCTCGATGATGCCAGACACCAGCGGAAAGGAAGACACCAGCGGAAAGGATGATCAAATCTCAAAGGATAAGGGGAAAGACAAAGTACCAGACGAATCGCAAGACCCAGAAAACTCCACACCCAGCGAGCTACGATTACATTCCTCTGACTTTTCAGGAATGCAATTAGCTTATAAATACAACGGAGGAGTAGGGTTTCTAGACTGGAAACACAATTTTATGGTTGGCCTGATATCAAAATCGAAGGTAGGGTTTATCGACGGGTCTGTCAAATGAAGCGACTACAAAGGGTCAAAGCAAAAAAGAATGGGATAAGGCTAACAGAATGGTAATGGGGTGGATCTTCACCGCGTTAGAAGACATGATCCGCAAATCTGTGATATACTTCCCGACAGCAGCTACAATCTGGGCTAATCTTTGTCAAAGGTTCGACGAGACCAGCAGAACACGTCTTTATATGATTCACCAAGAATATCGTAAGCTGGAACAAGAAGAAGACAACTTGAACAATTATTACACAAAGTGGGTTCAGTTATGGAATGAGGAGCAAGAAATACAAGAACTTCCCGTCTGTTCGTGCGGGGCTTCAGAAAATTGGCAAAGATCACAGAAAATGCTAGGGTTGTTGATTTTCTTATGGGTTTGAATCCAAGGTTCCAAACAATGCGAAGCGCAATACTAGTGATGTCACCACTTCCAAACATTGAACGTGTTTACGCGATGGCAAAACAAGAAGAGAATCATAAGAACAATCAGAAATCTAGGAGCATCGAAGGAGATTCTCTCACTTTCCAATCCTCTATCAACTGAAACCCTAATTTCTCAAAGAAAGCTTCAAAAGCTAGGAACTCTAACCCTAATACCAGAAATGGAAAAATGATGATAAAAGAGCCAAATGCACGAAATGCAAGAACCCGGACACAACTATGAAGAGTGCTATTGGGTTAAGGGTTTCCCACCTCATTGGAAACACAAAAAGAAGGTAAAGCTCTAGGAAGCGCCATGGGTGAAGAGAATTTCTGCGCTCTAGAATAAGGAAATTGTCCAGTACCTGGCATGAATCAGCAACAACTTGAGGGCATAAAGGCTTATCTCAAGAATCAGACAAAAGAAGTCCCAGGTCTCTCACAAACTCAGCTTACAAGTCTAATGACCTACCTTCAAATGGATCCAGAACTACAACAAACTTCTTGAACTGATCTATATGATCAGTTCGTAGGTATGACCTTCATAACTTCTAGTGCCTGGAATTCGAACAATAAATTTTGCATGACTAAGATTCAAGGATTGGATAATAAATGGATCATAGATACGGGGGCCACTGACCATGTTTGTGGAAATATAACACTCTTTGATAGAGAAAGTTATAGAAAATGCAATCAAAAGGTTACTATGCCCGACGGACATCCTGGTCAAATTGAAGGAATTGGGAATATCCATCTGACTGCGAATTTTACCTTATTAAATGTCTTCCATGTTTCATCTTTTAATTCAATTTGCTGTTTGTGCGAAATTTCGTTCATCAATTACATGCTTGTCTTGTAACTTCTGTGAACCATTGTTATATACAGGACCGTGAAACATCCTTTTGTTTGATGCTTGCCACAGAAGAGAAGGGTCTGTACCTTCTAGATGTTTTGAGTATTGATAGATTTCTGCAACTTAGGAATACTTTGAAATGTAGCAGAAATGAAAATGTAATAGAACCCATTGCTGATAAACATGTTTTGTCTCTAATGTGAATTCTGTTTCTCTATGGCATAATAGATTAGGCCACGTGCCTCTGCAAAAGCTTTGTAAACTTGGTCTTATTAATAAAGGGAAACTACCTTCTGATTTTATATGTGATGCTTGTCATTTGGCCAAAGACCACAGACTTCCTTTTCCCCATTCTGTTATCACCACGAAGGATATCTTTGAGCTTATTCATCTCGACATATGTGGTCCGTTTAGGTAGAAGACATATGATGAAAATAGATACTTCTTAGCATAGTTGATGATTTCTCCCGTGCTATATGGATTAAACTTTTGAAAACAAAACATGATGCTTTCAGATATGTTAAGGAATTTATACTCATGGCTGAAAGGCAATTCAATAAGAAAATCAAGACTGTTCGATCTGACAATGCTTTGAATTGGGTCTTTCTGTAGAAGGAAAAGCTTTTTACAAATCATTAAGCATTACTCACCAAACATCTTGTGCTTACACTCCACAACAAAACGGAGTTGTGGAGCGCAAGCATAGATACTTAGCTGAAACACCCCAGAGCTTTGTATTTTTCTTCTACAATACCCATAGAATACTGGGGAATGCATGCTTTCTGCTACACAATTAATAAATAGACTTCCTTCAAGTGCTTTACAAGGGAAAACACCATATGAAGTAATCTATGGATATCTTCGGATTACAAAAGGTTAAAAGTTTTTTGTTGTCTTTCATATGCTGTTAATCTTGATAAAAACAAAAGCAAACTTGATCCTTGTTCTGATGCTTGCATTTACCTTGGTTTAATGGATACTCAAAAAGCTTATAAATTGCTTAGACTCAGGGATATGAAAATAGTTGTCTCTAGAGATGTCAAATTTCATGAAACAACTTCCCTTTTCACACCAAACAACTACATAATCTCCCCTCTGAAACGGCACAAAATGATATGCCTACCACATATGACTCTGATGATACAGATTTCCCTACCAAAAAAAACAACAATACTCCAGTAGGCCTTCCTGACAACACCATAACCATACATAATCCACCAGAAAATCCAGATGACCAGCCTGCTCCTAATTCTTCTACCAATCCTGAACCACCAGAAAATCTAGATCTAAGACGGTCCACCAGAACTAGAACAATCCCTTCATACCTACAAGATTATTACATTCATGATGAATTGCCTAAATCTGATTCTTTTACAGCCATAATGTCTAGTAGAATCAACTTCAACAGAAGCAATTCAACTGATAACAGTAAGCTTAATCTTTTTTCTTTAACAGACATATCTCCCAAATACATTCTGAACACTGATTGCAATGACAACTTTGAGAATATTCTTCATTTAAATGACCCAACTACCTATGAAGAAGCTTCTCAAAGTACTCATTGAACACAACAATGAAAACTGAACTAGATGCCCTCATTGCAAACCAGACTTGGGATTAGTTAAGCTTCCAAAACACAAAAACTTGTAGGATGTAAATGGGTTTTCAAAACCAAACTGAAAGCTGATGGATCTGTTGAAAGATACAAAGCACGGTTAGTTGCAAGAGGTTTTAGTCAAAGTATGGTCTCGATTATACAGAGACATTCTCACCCGTTGTTAGAATGTCCACTATTCGAACCCTTATGGCTATTGCTGTTAAAAACAGTGGATTACTGATCAACTTGATGTCAATAATGCTTTTATACATGGAGACCTTCATGAGAGTATGATATATATATATATATATATATATATATATATATATATAAAAATATATATATGCAAATGCCACCAGACCTCCATGTAGAAAGCAACATGAATGCATGCAAATTAAAAAATCTCTCTATGGATTAAAACAAGCATCAAGACAATGGTTTGCTAAATTGAGTGATTTCTTAACCCAAGTAGGATATACCAGATCTGAAAACGATTACTCCTTGTTTTAAAAAAAATCATCAATCTATTACATATCTTGCCATTTATGTTGATGACATCCTTGTTCGTGGAAATTGTTTTTCTGAAATACAAAGCTTGAAAACTCGACTTGATCAGCAATTCAAGTAAAGGACCTTGGAAAACTTCATTACTTCTTAGGAATGGAGTTTATCCATCATCCTAAAGGGCTGATAATCACACAAAGAAAATACTGTTTGGAGATTTTGAACACTTTTGATGATATAGATAGTAAACCTGCTTATGCTCCTTTACCTGTTCATACTAAACTTCACAAAAATGCAGGAAAACCTCTTGACAGACCCATCATATACAGAAGTCTGGTTGGTAAATTAAATTTTCTAGTTCACTAAAACCAGATATAGTACTGTCCAATTGCTAAGCCAGTTTCTTCATGAACCAACAGAACAACACCTTCAAGCAGCCTTATATACACGCCGATATTTGAAAGGAACAATTTCTTATGGATTATATATGAATAATGTTGCTGACTTTCGTATCTTAGCATATTGTGATAGTGATTGGGCATCTTGCCCAAACACTAGAAAATCCATTTCTGGTTTCTATGTCTTCTTAGGTGGCAGTCCTATCTCCTGGAAATCCAAGAAACAGACAAGCGTCTCACTTTCTTTTGCTGAAGCGGAGTACCGTTCGATGAGATTAGTGACCACTGAGCTCGTCTGGCTAAGCAGAATCATCCATGAGTTCGACATACCAGCAGTGCAGCCCATACCACTACGATGTGATAATAAATCTGCGATATACATCGCGAAGAACCCTATCTTCCACCAGAGAACAAAGCACATAGAAATCGATGTCCACTATGTGCGTACAAAAAATATCAGAAGAATGATCAGTACTCTTCAGTTCGTTCCAGCAGACAGCAAGTAGCAGATTTTCTCACTAAACCTCTCTGCGGCAAAGATTACGGAGATATACTACAGCACATTGGTCTCCAAACTTCTTCAAAACACAGATTAGCTTACAACACCCATGTTTTGAGGGGGCCGGGTGTGTTAGAATATATAAAAGTAGATCCAATGTACATATATTGTTCTATTATATCTCAGTCTAAAACACATCGTTTAGACTAGTCATACGCCTCTGGTATATATATACATATAGAGACATACTCTCTGTACAATATACATACTACATACTCATATTCTTTTTTTTTTATCAATACTACATATCATATTCTAATACATGATATTTTCTTTCACGCGTCTTTCTCTGCAATACTCCATATCGCTTTCTTGTTTCTAACTGATAGTCACTTTCAGAGACAATCGTATCAATAGATTGCATTGTCATTTTGATTTCTCCTTCTCATCGAAATAGACCCACTAGACTATATAGTACTACCACTTATACCTACATTCACAATTAATTTTGTTACTCTTTTAATGGAGAAAAGGAGAACATCAAATGAAAATGAAAAAGAAGATGGAGAGATCTGATGTAATCCAGATTACGGGGACATATATTCATATTATAACAATACTCCACATAGATTACGTATAAGTGAATCAAACTGTTATGGCAGTGTCCTTTCAAGATGAATAAAAATGAGGTATCTTATCAATTTATTTTTTATACGTTATATATATTAATTGACAAATCAATTTTTATTTTATTTTTCTTTTCACTTTTCAAACTTTTAAGCTTGACTTTTACAATAAAATGAGAGCTACATGTTTGAATCTAGCTACTAATTAAGATACACATAGATTCTAAAAAAAAGAAGAGGATTCTATAGCATCAGTTACTTTTTTTCTTTTAATAAGAATCTGACTAGACTATCTATACTTCTTGTCCTAAATCAGGCAGGGTAGGTAGCTACAAGGGGGGGATGGAACCACCTTTTTTAACCTTAGTTACCTTGTTGTTGAGAGGAGATGATGATCTAGTTCAGATTCTTATTAAAAGAAAAGGAAGATCTGATTGCCTATAGAACTCTCTTCTTTTTTAAAAGAATTCTATGTGTATCTTAAATTAGTAGCTAGATTCCAACATGGTTAGCTCTCATTTTATGTAAAAAGTCAAGCTAAAGTTTGAAAAAAGTGAAAAGAAAAATAAAATCAAAATGATTTGTCAATTAATATATATAACGTATAAAAAAATAAATTGATAAGATAAACTCATTTTTATATCTTGAAAGGACACTGCCATAACAGTTTGATTCACTATACGTAATCTATGTGGAGTATGTTATAATATGAATATAGTCCCCGTAATCTGGATTACATCAGATCTCTCCATCTTCTTTCATTCATTTGATGTTCTCCTTTCTCCAATTAAAAGAGTAACAAAATTAAATTGTGAAGTGTAGGGTAAAGGGTAGACTATATAGTCTAGTGGTCTATTTCGATGAGAAGGAGAAATCACATGACATGCAATCTATGATACGATTGTCTCTGAAAGTGACTATCAGTTAGAAAACAAGAAAGCGATATGGAGTATTGCAGAGAAAGACGCGTGTGAAAGAAAATATCATGTATTAGAATATGAGTATGTAGTATTGATAAAAAAAAAAAGAATATGAGTATGTAGTATGTATATTGTACAGAGAGTATGTCTCTATAGTATATAATACCAGAGGCGTATGACTAGTCTAAACGATGTGTTTAGACTGAGATATAATAGAACAATATATGTAAATTGGATCTATTTTATATATTCTAACAACCCGGCCCCCCTCAAACATGGGTGTTGTAAGCTAATCTGGGTTTTGAAGAAGTTGGAGACCAATGTGCTGTAGTATATCTCCGTAATCTTTGCCGCAGAGAGGTTTAGTGAGAAAATCTGCTACTGCTGTCTGCTGGGAACGAACTGAAGAGTACTGATCATTCCTTCTGATATTTTGTACGCACATAGTGGACACGATTTCTATGTGCTTTGTTTCTGGTGGGAAGATAGGGTCTTCGCGATGTATATCGCAGATTTATTATCACATCGTAGTGGTATGGGCTGCACTGCTGGATGTCGAACTCATGGATGATTCTGCTTAGCCAGACGAGCTCAGTGGTCACTAATCTCATCGAACGGTACTCCGTTCAGCAAAGAAAGTGAGACGCTTGTCTGTTTCTTGGATTTTCCAGGAGATAGGACTGCCACCTAAGAAGACTAGAAACCAGAAATGGATTTTCTAGTGTTTGGGCAAGATGCCCAATCACTATCACAATATGCTAAGATACGAAAGTCAGCAACATAATTCATATATAATCCATAAGAAATTGTTCCTTTCAAATATCGGCGTGTATATAAGGCTGCTTGAAGGTGTTGTTCTGTTGGTTCATGAAGAACTGGCTTAGCAATTGGACAGTACTATATCTGGTTTAGTGGAACTAGAAAATTTATTTACCAACCAGACTTCTGTATATGATGGGTCTGTCAAGAGGTTTTCCTGCATTTTTGTGAAGTTTAGTATGAACAGGTAAAGGAGCATAAGCAGGTTTACTATCTATATCATCAAAAGTGTTCAAATCTCCAAACAGTATTTTCTTTGTGTGATTATCAGCCCTTTAGGATGATGGATAAACTCCATTCCTAAGAAGTAATGAAGTTTTCCAAGGTCCTTTATCTTTGAATTGCTGATCAAGTCGAGTTTTTCAACATTTGTATTTCAGAAAACAATTTCCACGAACAGGATGTCATCAACATAAATGGCGCAAGATATGTTGTAATTAGATTGATGATTTTTTAAAACAAGGAGTAATCGTTTTCAGATCTGGTATATCCTATGGGTTAAGAAATCACTCAATTAGCAAACCATTGTCTTGATGCTTGTTTTAATCCATAGAGAGATTTTTTAATTTGCATGCATTCATGTTGCTTTCTACATGGAGGTCTGGTGGGCATTTGCTATATATAGATCTATATAATATATTATAGATATATTATATATATATATATATATCCTCATGAAGGTCTCCATGTATAAAAGCATATTGACATCAAGTTGATCAGTAATCCACTGTTTTTTAACAGCAATAGCCATAAGGGTTCGAATAGTGGGACATTCTAACAACGGGTGAGAATGTCTCTGTATAATCGAGACATACTTTGACCTAAAACCTCTTGCAACTAACCGTGCTTTGTATCTTTCAACACGATCCATCAGCTTTCAGTGGTTTGAAAACCCATTTACATCCTACAAGTTTTTTTGTGTTTTGGAAGCTTAACTAAATCCCAAGTCTGGTTTGCAATGAGGGCATCTAGTTCAGTTTTCATTGTGTTGTTTCAATGAGTACTTTGAGAAGCTTCTTCATAGGTAGTTGGGTCATTTAAATGAAGAATATTCTCAAGTTGTCATTGCAATCAGTGTTCAGAATGTATTTGGGAGATATGTCGGTAAAGAAAAAAGATTAAGCTTACTGTTATCAGTTGAATTGCTTCTGTTGAAGTTGATTCTACTAGACATTATGGCTGTAAAAGAATCAGATTTAGGCAATTCATCATGAATGTATAATCTTGTAGGTATGAAGGGATTGTTCTAGTTCTGGTGGACCGTCTTAGATCTAGATTTTCTGGTGGTTCAGGATTGGTAGAAGAATTAGGAGCAGGCTGGTCATCTGGATTTTCTGGGGGATTATGTATGGTTTATGGTGTTGTAAGGAAGGCCTACTGGAGTATTGTTGTGTTTTGGTAGGGAAATATGTATCATCAGAGTCATATGTGGTAGGCATATCATTTTGTGCCGTTTCAGAGGGGAGATTATGTAGTTGTTTGTGTGAAAAGGGAAGTTGTTTCATGAAATTTGACATCTCTAGAGAAACTATTTTCATATCCCTGAGTCTAAGCAATTTATAAGCTTTTTGAGTATCCATTAAACCAAGGTAAATGCAAGCATCAGAACAAGGATCAAGTTTGCTTTTGTTTTTATCAAGATTAACAGCATATGAAAGACAACAAAAACTTTTAACCTTTTGTAATCCGGAAGATATCCATAGATTACTTCATATGGTGTGTTTTCCCTTGTAAAGCACTTGAAGGAAGTCTATTTATTAATTGTGTAGCAGAAAGCATGCATTCCCCCAGTATTCTATGGGTATTGTAGAAGAAAAATACAAAGCTCTGGCTGTTTCAGCTAAGTATCTATGCTTGCGCTCCACAACTCCGTTTTGTTATGGAGTGTAAGCACAAGATGTTTGGTGAGTAATGCTTAATGATTTGTAAAAAGCTTTTCCTTCTACAGAAAGACCCAATTCAAAAGCATTGTCAGATCGACAGTCTTGATTTTCTTATTGAATTGCCTTTCAGCCATGAGTATAAATCCTTAACATATCTGAAAGCATCATGTTTTGTTTTCAAAAGTTTAATCCATATAGCACGGGAGAAATCATCAACTATGCTAAGAAAGTATCTATTTTCATCATATGTCTTCTACCTAAACGGACCACATATGTCGAGATGAATAAGCTCAAAGATCTTCGTGGTGATAACAGAATGGGAAAAGGAAGTCTGTGGTCTTTGGCCAAATGACAAGCATCAATATAAAATCAGAAGGTAGTTTCCCTTTATTAATAAGACCAAGTTTACAAAGCTTTTGCAGAGGCACGTGGCCTAATCTATTATGCCATAGAGAAGAAACAGATTCACATTAGAACAAAAAACATGTTTATCAGCAATGGGTTCTATTACATTTTCATTTCTGCTACATTCAAAGTATTCTAAGTTGCAGAAATCTATCAATACTCAAAACAGCTAGAAGGTACAGACCCTTCTCTTCTGTGGCAAGCATCAAACAAAAGGATGTTTCACGGTCCTGTATATAACAATGGTTCACAGAAGTTACAAGACAAGCATGTAATTGATGAACGAAATTTCGCACAAACAACAAATTGAATTTAAAAGATGAAACATGGAAGACAAATAAGGTAAAATTCACAGTCAGATGGATATTCCCAATTCCTTCAATTTGACCAGGATGTCCGTCGGGCATAGTAACCTTTTGATTGCATTTTCTATAACTTTCTCTATCAAAGAGTGTTATATTTCCACAAACATGGTCAGTGGCCCCCGTATCTATGATCCATTTATTATCCAATCCTTGAATCTTAGTCATGCAAAATTTATTGTTCGAATTCCAGGCACTAGAAGTTATGAAGGTCATACCTACGAACTGATCATATAGATCAGTTCAAGAAGTTTGTTGTAGTTCTGGATCCATTTGAAGGTAGGTCATTAGACTTGTAAGCTGAGTTTGTGAGAGACCTGGGACTTCTTTTGTCTGATTCTTGAGATAAGCCTTTATGCCCTCAAGTTGTTTTGCTGATTCATGCCAGGTACTGGACAATTTCCTTATTCTAGAGCGCAGAAATTCTCTTCACCCATGGCGCTTCCTAGAGCTTTACCTTCTTTTTGTGTTTCCAATGAGGTGGGAAACCCTTAACCCAATAGCACTCTTCATAGTTGTGTCGGGTTTCTTGCATTTCGTGCATTTGGCTCTTTTATCATCATTTTTCCATTTCTGGTATTAGGGTTAGAGTTCCTAGCTTTGAAGCTTTCTTTGAGAAATTAGGGTTTCAGTTGATAGAGGATTGGAAAGTGAGAGAATCTCCTTCGATGCTCCTAGATTTCTGATTGTTCTTATGATTCTTTTCTTGTTTTGCCATCGCGTAAACACGTTCAATGTTTGGAAGTGGTGACATCACTAGTATTGCGCTTCGCATTGTTTGGAACCTTGGATTCAAACCCATAAGAAAATCAAACCCTAGCATTTTCTGTGATCTTTGCCAAATTTTCTGAAGCCCCGCACGAACAGACGGGAAGTTCTTGTATTTCTTGCTCCTCATTCCATAACTGAACCCACTTTGTGTAATAATTGTCAAGTTGTCTTCTTCTTGTTCCAGCTTACGATATTCTTGGTGAATCATATAAAGACGTGTTCTGCTGGTCTCGTCGAACCTTTGACAAAGATTAGCCAGATTGTAGCTGCTGTCGGGAAGTATATCACAGATTTGCGGATCATGTCTTCTAACCGGTGAAGATCCACCCCATTACCATTCTGTTAGCCTTATCCCATTCTTTTTTGCTTTGACCCTTTGTAGTCGCTTCATTTGACAGACCCGTCGATAAAACCTACCTTCGATTTTGATATCAGGCCAACCATAAAATTGTGTTTCCAGTCTAGAAACCCTACTCCTCCGTTGTATTTATAAGCTAATTGCATTCCTGAAAAGTCAGAGGAATGTAATCGTAGCTCGCTGGGTGTGGAGTTTTCTGGGTCTTGCGATTCGTTGGTACTTTGTCTTTCCCCTTATCCTTTGAGATTTGATCATCCTTTCTGCTGGTGTCTTCTTTCCGTTGGTGTCTGGCATCATCGAGAACTCGCAGAGGAGGAAAAGAAGGTTTATGAATTGAAAGTTTGAATGTCGTCAGAGAAATGTGCGTAGAAGAGAAGACGATGAAAGAAATATGAGAGTTTCTTGTTTTTCTGGTTACTCTTGATACCATGTTAGAAAACAGAAAGCGATATGGAGTATTGCAGAGAAAGACGCGTGAAAGAAAATATCATGTATTAGAATATGAGTATGTAGTATGTACATCTGTACAGAGAGTATGTATCTATACGTATATATATACCAGAGGCGTATGACTAGTCTAAACGATGTGTTTAGACTGAGATATAATAGAACAATATATGTACATTGGATCTACTTTTATATATTCTAACACTATCCTTACACTTAATTACAAGTATAAATATGGTCAAATTGATTGGCCTAGGGTTGAAGTACATATCTGCAATAAAGTCCAGCCTAATATCTCTTTCCCTAGTTTGCCTTTATCAATTACTATTTGTATTTAGGGATATTTGTTTGGAAAGAAGAATAGAGAGTGAGAGTTGAGGTGAATGGAAAATAGTTTTCTTTGATTTCTTAATTATTTGTTTGTAGGGGATAAAGAAACTGATCGGTCAACGGTTATTGGTGACAGGCCGCCGGACACGACCACGAAATATCAATGAACATTCACCAGTCATCTATTAATGACCGTTGGTCATCAACCAATAGCCATGGTGACCGGTCAAACAGTACTAGGAAAAAAGAATTTCATATTCTAGTGAGAGGTGGAGAATAGGTTAAAGGAATTTTGATTAATCTTATTCTCTCACTCTTTTTTAAAAGTGAAAAAACTATATAAACAAACGACTCAAAACGGATGATAAAGAAGTTTTTTATTACCTAGTACTAAAAAAAACACTTCAGACCTTCATTCAAAGATCCTCTGTCTGTGCAAACACAGGGCCCTACATTTAGGAGTCCAATTTTTATTTATTCCTTTAACATTTTGTTATGAGTGAATTATATTAATATCCAAAATTATTTTACACTATACCTCATTTTATTACACCACCCTGATAACATCCGGTAGAATACACTCGTTTTTATAGGTCAAAATGTAAAACCTATGTACGCGGTTAAAACCTTCGAAAAGTAGAATTGCGTAGAAGTTAGGGTGTGTTCGCTTCAAGGCGAGGAAACGGAATGGAATCAGGAAAGGAATGGAAAGGAAAGGAAAGGGATTTCCCCGAATCAAGAAGTCTGTTTGATTCTACATGGAAACAGAATAGAATTCTCAATGAGTGTCGGTTGGTTGGTTCCAAACAGAGAAGGGTTAATACATATTTACACTATAAAATAATATAGATTAAGAGGGATCTAATTGTATGCAACATATACGAAAGGAGAGAAAGGACATAGCAGAGAGAAAGAGGGGGAAAGGAGAAATGACAGAGAGAAGAGGGAGAGAGGGGAGAGGAGAGAGAAGAGGGGGGAAAAAGGAGCGAGAGAGAGAAGGGGGGAAGGGGAGAGGAGGGAAGGGAAAAAAAAAGGAGGAGAGAGTTTGAGAAGAAATAGGGATATAGAGATTAATAAATTTATTGGAAAGAAAAACAATATAAATAAATAGTGATATAAATTGATACTATAGACGATATATTAGGAGTTTGTAGTTTTATAGGATTTAAATTATTAAAGAATATTAGTTTAATAATATTTAATAAAATGTAAAGAAGATATATAAATATTTGAATAATATTTATTAAATTATAAAATATAGAGATAATTTATTTTATATCATTTAAAGTATAATAATATTTATTAATATTAATATATATATATATAAATGTATTTGTTCATATTTATTTAAATTATAACTAATGTGTATAAATGATTATATATATTAATATTTATTTAAATAATATATATTTTATTATTCAAATTTTATTGTAATTAAATTATATATATATAATTATTTGTTCATTTTTTCAAATATAAATAATATATACTACCATTATTATATAGTATATATTATTATTTTAAAATTTTTAAATGTTATATATTAACATTTATATAATATATATTATATTCATATTTGATATGTATATGTATATTTATATTTATATAAAGTATAAATAAATATTGTATTTCTATTAGATAAAAATATTGTATATTAATATTTATAAAAATTATGTATCATATATTTATTTATATAAATTATATATTATATATATTAATATTTGTTTATGCTAAAGATGATGATAGGGGTAAGAGGGAGGAAAGGGAATACCTTTCCCTGGGATATTGGGGGAATCACCAAAAGGAAATTGGGGGTTTTGAAACCTGAAGTGGGGAAACAGAATCATTAAAATACAAAACAAACAACACAAAGGGAATGATTCCGTTTCCCTTTGTTGATTACCCCAAAGTGAACGCCCCTTAGTGTACTTTAGCGGAAGAGCATACAAGTTGCTTAACTTTAAAAAAGAAAACTAACTTCAGAGAAAAAGAAAGGCGCAAACTATATTTGCTGGCTTCATCAGCCTGGTTATGCTCCCCTAACAAGATAATTGGGCCTGGCCCATTAGATGTATAGGTAAAATTGGCCCATTTTAATCAATAAAGGAGAACTCCCCATTATTGTTCCCTTAGGCCGTATTTTCAAACTATTTTTATGGTCTACTCTTTATTATCATTACATTTGTCATTTTTTTATTTTTGTAAAGGGAATCATTTTGTGTTTAAATGTAATATCTTTTCCTTGTGTAAAGACCCTACCCTACATCTATAGGGGGCACAATCTAGCAAGGTGAACTAGTTTGAAGTTTAATTTATCTTTTAAGAGTTTATTTCTAATTTTTAAAGTTCATTTTTATTACTCTAAACTTTTACTTCAAATTTTTTGAAGTTTACTTTAGTTTTCAAAAACATAATGAAAGATGGGTAATGACTTAGTGATTTCCACCAAGGGAACAAAAATATAGTCTATAAAAAAAGTCACATACACTACCAATACCAAACTTATGAGCAATCGATATTCTCTATTATTACATAAGTGGAAAATATTCCATCTATTCATAATCTCAACCAAACCTCCGCAATAAATCTCTGAAATTATGCAGTTGCATGGGTAAAAAAGATTTCATTAGCTCTCAATATTGACACGAACCCGAAATTCGACCCAAAACCTACACGCTAAAACGCAGTTTGGGTTACAATTTTCAACACCAGAAACAATTTCGGGTCGGGTTAGAGTTGGGTTGCTAAAAACCCGGTTTGTTTTGGGTTTCACCTGTCAACCCGATTTCAACCCGCAACCCAAAAATATTTTTTAAAAAAGAAAAGAAAATATATATTCTTATAGTTATGTGACATGAAACTAAATATATTAATCATGTAACCACTTATGTTTTGATGGTTTATATGCTATATTATGTTGTCTTGGGTGATTTGTATAGAATTTGTATTGATAGTACAATATTTTTAATTTTGGGTTGATTTGGGTCATTTCGGATTAATTTCGGTTTAATTTTGGGTTGAAAAATCATAACCCGTTTCGACTTCGGGTCAGTTTCAATTTGAGGTGAAACATGAGCACGTCAGGTTTGGGTTAGGTCAACTCGACCTAAAACCCGAAATTGGAAATCCTACTTCCTAATGTAGTGCAAACATGTACCAATAACCTCACTTTTAAGCATGGGTGGCTTGTTTCACATTGTTCAATGGCCCAAAAATTTAAGGCCCCGTATTTCAAGAGTTTATTTTTTATTTATATATCTATTTTTAAAAGAGATAAAATTAATACAATCAACAGACTGTCTTACCTACAACTAAGTGTAGGCAGATGGCTACATCCAAGCACGTGGGAGCGCTCCCGACACTTTTTTTTTTTGGTTTCAGCGCCTCGACGCCATTGTCTTTAGTTTTGTTTTTTTTTGTTTTTTTTTTAAATTTTTGTAATTTTTATCATAAAATTTTAAATTGTTATAACTTTTAATATATAAGTCCAAAATGAAAAAAATTATATCATTGTTCATCTAAATTCAAGTTCTTCAAAATAAGACCAATTATGGATATATTTTGACAACTTTAAAAAAAAAGTTATTTTAATGTATGGAGCATAGAATATAAAAGAAAACTTGTACAGATTGTCATACAAACCTGTACAAATGTTCACTAAAACATGTACATCCTCACGTAAAAAACATGTACATCCTCGCATTAAAAACATATAGATAGTCATCTACACCTGTACGAATAATTAAATATGTACATCCTTAAATTAAAAACTGTACATATAAGGAAGAACACTTGTACAGACGGTCATACAAACATGTACATTAAAACATATACATTCTCATAATTGAACATGTACATTCTCACATTTGAACATGTACATCATCACATTAAAACATGTACATTCTCACATTAAAATATGTACATTCTCACATTAAAGTATATAATGTATGTACATCCTTAAATTAAAACATGTACATATAAGGAAGAACACTTGTACAGACGGTCATACAACATGTACAGATGTTCATTAAAACATATACATTCTCATACTTGAACATGTACATTCTCACATTTGAACATGTACATCGTCACATTAAAACATGTACGTTCTCACATTAAAATATGTACATTCCCACAAGTATATAACGGTTTCCAAATAGATTACCCTAACCTCACACGCCTTAAAACCCACCCTAGAAAAGCTAAAAAAAACGAAGGTATTTTTAGGGTTTGTAGTGGCAGGCCCTAAATCCGTGACCACAAACCCTAAAAAACCTGTCGAGTTAGTTTCTACAATGTAAAGTATAGAACGGTTTCCAAATAGATTACCCTACCCCCCAAAACACCCCAAAACCACCCTAGGATAGCTAAAAACGTCGAAGGCATTTTTAGGGTTTGCAGTTGCGGGTTTAGGGTCTAACGACCCTAAACCCGCTACCACAAACCCTAAAAACCTGTCGAGTTAGTTGCTACAATATAAAGTACAAAACAAATTCCAAATAGATTACCCTACCCCAAAACACCCCAAAACCCCACCCTAGGATAGCTAAAAAATGTCGAAGTTAGACCCTAAACCCGCCACTATAAACCCTAAAAACCTGTCGAGTTATTGCGATGATGTACACGTTTTTACGTGTGGATGACATGTTTTAATGAACATTTGTACAGGTTTGTATGACCATATGTACAAATTTTTTTACATTTTGTGCATTATACATGTAAAATAATTTTTTTTAAAAGTTGTCAAAACATATTCATGATTGGTCTTGTTTGAAGAGCTTGAATTTAGGTGTACAATGATATAAATTTTTTTCATTTTGGACTTATATATTAAAAGTTACAACAATTTAAAATTTGTATGATAAAAGATAGAAGAATAATAAAATATTAAAAATGAAAAAAATGAAATGAAAAGAAAAAAAAAAGAAAAGAAACGAAATCAACGACCAGTACGCGAGGTAAAGAAATGAAAAAATAAAAAGCAAAAAAAAAAAAAAAAACAGAGCAACTACTCGTACGCGAGTTAAAGAAATGAAAAAAAATAATCTGTTATCTGTATGCAAACACGCGCGTGTTCCTCCTCTCTTTCTCATATGTAGCCAGTTGGCTACATTTAGTTGTAGGTAAGAAATTGGGTACAATCAAATAAGTAGTAATACATTAAACTTTAACAATATTCAAATAAGTAAATGATTACTTATTAGTAAAAAGTTGTTTTATCTAGTAATTTAGAAATTTTAAGTAACTTGTATCCAACCGGGCACCATATAATTTACAGTAAAAATAGGTATACAACTTATTGTTTTTCTTCCTTTTAACGCAGTCCACTACCTCTTTGATTACGACTATTTATACATACTTGCTAACTTCAAGCGATAGGTGATGTTAGTATTATGAATAATTTTTGGGCTAAACATATAAAGACCTTGTTGATAATTTGTTGCAAATAATGTCAAAAGAATTTCCATTTTTAAGTGACTATTGAATATATATACACCACCTTTTGTAGTTCTAATTTGTTTGTGATAGTGCACTTCTCATATTATATCTAATTTTATAGGGCATTGTTTAAACATTCTTCACAGGACCTCATAAATGTTAGAGACACTCCAACTTCCAAGTTTGAGCATTCATTTCTTCTTCCTATTATGTAAACTCAGAAAGTTCATCTAGATCACAACTTGTTCTTCATTCCCACATTACCTTTCAAAAAACAATCCTATGAAATTATACTCAAAACAATAAATGGTGAAGTCGACATATACAAACACAAGTTAAAAAAGTTTGGAGCACCCTATATGTGGGGCCAACTAGTCTTAACTCGTCTGACACCATGCAAAAGAGCCATAAAGCAGTGGTGGAACCAAATTAGGCATTGTGTGTCAAATTACATGGCTTGTGAATTTTTTGGTATTACATATCCTAAGATTATAGCAGCTCAATACCCTATATTCAATCTGAATGCACACAAGTTATAATAACTTTTTTTGGTCTATCACCCGGTTCACCCTATTGGACTACATTCGGATAGTGGATCAGCTCTGGGTGGATAGGTTCCGTCCCCTCCCAATAGCCATTGTGGGGGATCGAACCGTGGTTCTCTCTACCAAGTTTAGTCTCAATCACCACTAGAACCAACGGGGTATTAACATACCTTGCAAGTCAAGGCCGCCACTGATATAGAGTAATAGCAATGTGGCATATAATGTTCCCACCTCCTCCTATATGTTCAAGTATGTGCTTGTGTTAGAATGACACCACAGAGATATAGTAGAGAGCATATAGGTTAGGCTCCTGACTCTATCGGTGCATGACACATTGTTCTTTTGTGGCCTGAAGCTCAACCGATCAAACACGAACATCCGCCGCTCACGATGCATTGGGAATACATCAAATGATTAGAAGGACGTTTGCTTAGGAGTTCCTCGTGTCGTGATTCGGCCGCATCCCTCCTTCTCCCTCTGGTTTCTTGAGCATTTGTACAAAATACCCATGTTTCTTTGGCATGTAACTAATCCTAGGTAGGCTCTGCATTTCCCAACATTTCGTCTGTTATATTTCCGCCTAAATGCTCCACCGTCTCTTCGCATCTCCTCAACCTCTTGCTTTCCTCAAACCCTCTCTATTTCAATATCTGCTTCAATCCGCAAGTCACTCGCCTTTCTTCCCATCTAATCAATATGATCGCTAAGCTGAAGTCGGGCGGGATGATGTCTCCTGGGGAGGTTTTTCTCCTAACTTCTTGGTGCCATGAATGCCTTCCGGTGATGGTTCACCACTTGTGGTTATGTTTCAGGGATTTTTGCTTTAATAGGTTGGCCCCGATCTTTACCTATTTGAATTTGACTCTGCTATGGCGATGCAAGCAATCCTGGTGCAAGGACCTCTAATGGTCAATGATAGCTTTCTCACACTCCAACAACTCCAACCAGGCTTAAACTATGAAGACCACAAGTTCAAGTGGCACTAGTACAAAAATAGTCTGTTTCCTCGCCCCTATTTCGGCGGTTGTTACAAAACCGTCAAAATAGGGTGGTTTTTGAAAAGGTCGGTCGGGAACCTATTTCGGCGGTTCCTTACTAGAAACCGCCGAAATAGGTCCTCATAAATAATAAAAAAAATAAAAAGGACCTATTTCGGCGGTTTCTAGTAAGGAACCGCGAGATAGGTGTTTTTATATTTTCCTTTTTTTTATTTTATCATTATTTCGGCGGTTTTTTTCGTTAGGAACCGCCGACGAAATAGGTCTTTTTTATTTTTTTAAAATAATCGAGGACCTATTTCGGCGGTTATAGATAGGAACCGCCGAAATAGGTCAATTTCTGAGTTCTTTTTTCACGTTCCCGGTTGTTTTTCGTCCAATTTTCAAATTCCCGCCCCTCCGCATTCTTTTTCCGACCTTCCGTTTCTCTCACTCTCTTCATTCTATTCACGCACGGTAATTTTGCAAACCATAACCTCTGCCTTTATTCTCTTCTTGTGTCTGCTCCACTACTGCATCTCACTCACCAGATTGAAGACGGGGCTGAAGCTTTTCATTCCAAAATCGGTATAATATACTCGAAATTATATTTTTCTGCCTCTATTCATTCTCTGCGCCTCTCACAGTATATTTTGTAACTCTATCAGGCGAGCAACAACATGCTCTGCGCCTCACATCAATTTTGCAACCCTAACTGGCGAACAAGGAATCAACATGCTCTGCGCCTCTATTCATTCTCTGCTCCCCCACGGTAATTTTTTCAACCCTAACTGGCGAGCGAAAACATGCTCTACCTCACATCAATTTTGCAACCGTAACTGGCGAACAAGGAATCGACATGCTTTGCGCCTCTATTCCTTCTTTCGCCTCTATTCTTCTCTCGTGAGCAAGGTGAAGACGGGGCTACAGTTATTTTTAAAAAAATTACACCTATTTCGGAGGTTGTTAGCTAGAAACCGCCAAAATAGGGTGTTTTTTGTTCTGAAAACGCACCTATTTCGGCTGTTCCTAGCTAACAACCGCCGAAATAGGTACCTATTTTCTGCGGTTTGTTCAACCGCCGAAATAGGATCGCAGACCTATTTCGGCGGCCTCCATCTGCGGTTCAGAACTGCCGAAATAGACCCTAAACAACCGCAGAAATAGGCTGTTTTTCTATTAGTGTGGATTCCTTTTTGGGTTCGAGTCTACTACGTCCCGCACCTTCACCAGAATTTGGGTTCGTAGAAGCTACTACAAAGAAGAAAGTGGGTAGGTTCATGTGAATGGTGGAGGATATCTTAGTTGGTAGTGTTAGCTTTGTGCGACTGAAGATCTAGCTTAACATTAGCTTTCTTGTCCTTCGTTCACTCCCAATGTTCCTTAGAGGTAAGGAACTTTTGTTTGTCCTAAGATGACTTTCTTGATATCTGCGGATGGTGTGGTCGCCTTCTCCACGCTACGGATGTCTGTCCTTTTAGATGAATCCGGGGCTACGAAGTGTACTCATACGAAAGGTGGCTAAATACCTACCTTTACCTGGCGAGTTCCAAAACTAGGGCAATGCTTCTAGAGCCGATTTGTAAAGCCTTCACCTACTTGTAAGTCTCTGACCTATTAGGCTCTACCCCGCGGCGATTAATTATGTCTCTAAGAGAAATTGGATTGACCAGAAATCTCCTCATTCGAAGGTATTAGCCTCCGTCCCCCGCGGGAACCAAAGAAGAGATCTAGAACCCACAAGAACAATGATTCTTACGGGAACTCTATTTCGTCCACTACGTAGGAGGATAGAAAGGGTAAAAGGCCGATGATCTTGATGTCCCTGGATCCTTCATGGGTTGCGGAGACCAGACTTTACCTCACCATCCCACCATTTGAAGCATCTCCAAGTGGGCCTTCAAGACGCCAAGCAAAGTGAAGACCAAAGGGTGGGGTTGCATGTGCAGGGACTTTGGCCGTGCAGCCCTTGACCTCACCATGGGTCATCTTGCCCTTGTTTTTGGATGTTGTTTCCCTATGATAATATGTCCTATCTTATCTTCCACCTTCGGACTATCTTAAGTTTCTTCGTTAATTTTTTTCAGGTTAACTCTAGTACCGTAGTAGTTGGTAGTTTCTATCATGTTTCAGTCTTGGCTAGCCTTGAATTGCTAATTATGATTGTTGTCCTTGACTCACCTTGCTCCATGGTGCTTCTGTGTTACTGGCAGTTACTAGGACTTGGTTACAAGATTAGGTTGAGTGACCAAGTTGGGCACGAAGATTTGTGCCTAGGATTTGTGGTTTGCACTAATCTAAGTTATCAAGTTTCGAAGAAAAAAAGTATGTGCTTGTATTTGTTCAAAAAAAGTTAGTGCTTGTAAGATGCTCTTGCTATGACTCACTGACGCTCAAGTTGTAACATGTCATCTTTAATATCCTTTGAATGACCTCTTATCACTAGTCTTCAAGCAAGATCTTCACCTCCAAACTTATATGAACTTTCATTTCTCTCTCTCTTAGATACTCCCTCTAATCGTATTAGCTTTACATTAGACATTTAGGGTAGGAGGATATGACTCAAAGCTCAAATGAATGACTTCATTCGTAATTTTAAAAGTTTACTTCAAATTTTTGAAATAAAAAAGAAAATATTAATTGAAACAAAAGCAAACAAAGAGATGTGAAAGGATTTTAGGACATGAAAATCAATTTCTTTTTTTTTACATGAATTCAATAGTTTTTGTATATTAAATGTTGTTTGTTTTATATTATCTAACTATTATAAAAAGTTGTAGTATGCCAATGCACAAACACACTAATGAATTGTACAAATATGAGAAAAAATAATTAAGACGAGATTTTGACATGAAAAACCTATCAAAATTAAAGGAAAACATTGGCACGATGAAAGAAGAATGCTATAGTAACAAGATTACAAAATTTCTTCATTATAAGGGGTAACACTCACCAACCCTCTTTTTTATAATAGGAGATAACAATACATCGCTTTAATAAGTGGTAACAATTCCCTACCCTTTTTATAATAAAGATTACCCACACTATATACATAGAATCTCTAGGAGTACATACATATTTTATTCTCCTCCTTAGATTTCTCGCTCATGGTGTGCTTCTAAGCTCACTTCTTATGTGGCTTAGTTCTCTCATAGGGATGGCAAGGGTTACGGGTGCCCGTTTCACCCGATCACCCAACCCGCTAAAACGGGTGAAAAACCCGTAAAAAATGAGTGAAAAATGGGTGACGGGTGAACGGGTTCAGGTGACGGGTTGGGTCGGGTGAAAAATTTTCACCCGGTCACCCGACCCGTCACCCGCATACATATATATATTTTTCAAAAATACTGATTTCTTGGAACTCTCTATGTTTTGAGTATGTTGTTGACATTGTTGATATGGTATGTCTTATTAACAAATATGTATGTTTTTTTAGCAAAACACTAAGCTTATATATGCTAGAAAAAAAGTGACAGGGTCACCCGTTTCACATGTGTGGGTGACGGGTGTGAAATGGGTGAGAAATACATTCTAGAAAAAAACGGGTGACGGGTTCACCCGTTTCACCCGCGGGTGACAGGTTGAAACGGGTGACGGGTGGTGCTTTTTTGGGTGACAGGTCGGGTGATGCAGGTGAAAAGCGGGTGACGGGTCGGGTGGAGCGTCACCCGACCCGTTGACATCCCTATTCTCTCACCTTTTTTTTAGGAGTTGATATTTTAGGTCAAGTTTAGATAACTATATATAGCTATCCTTGTGTCTTCTCGGCTGCGTCAAAAGGACTTTCCAGAGCCAATGAAACGGCCCATTATGGTCTTTAAAACTATTTTTCTCAAAGCTAAAGTACCATAATTAATCTCATAGGTGCCACTAAATAAAGTGGCTCAACCTTGGAATTTCTTGCATAAGTGCACCCCTCAACTCCTTCACCTACAAGTGTAAGATTATATGAACTCTAACTTCATAAAATGAATTTAAATCCTGACACTAACATTATAAATATTTGGTCTACTTCATATTGTTATAATTTTTTTCAAAGTCATACTTTCGATTTATAATTTAAGGATTACATAGGTGAGGTTGTGATAATCCTCAAAGAAAACCAGATGGGTAGTCTTGAGGAATAGGATCCACCAAGGATAACCCGAATAGTACCTAGATCTACGTTACCATTATGATGGGCTTGAACTAGTAAGAGCTTAACAAGCTCCAAGGCTGAAACTTCAGACCAACTACACTTGAGAGAACTAGAAATAGGGAAAAGAGAGCTAAAACAACAACTAGACCGTCAAACTTCACTAAAGTAGAAGCAACTTACACACTCGATAATTTATTGAACCCCAAAACTGACATTCAACATCTAATCTGCTCTATATCAAGACGTTGCAGTTGAAGGATAGTTGGGTCTACACCAGATCTGAGGTGTGTCGATCGCCGGTGGCTAGAGAATGAACGAGTGGCGGTGGCGAGTGGTAGATACGGTGGAGGTGCCGGTGAGGAAGAGGCAAAACATGGTGAAGAGGAGGCAGCGTGGACACACACACACGAAGAAGAACCCTCTCTTTTCCCATCTCTTCCAGCTTCTCCTTGTCATCCAATGGTCACAAGGTATAAGGCTAAATTGTTTTGAAATACGAGTGAATTCTCGAGTTCAAATAAAATATAACATATGATCGGTGTGGGAAGGAAGAACCTTATAATAGAGTAATTATGATAGGGATATAAAGTCTGACTCTAGGATTAATAGTAGGCCCAGGGAAGTAAAACGTTTATCTTTTTTATTCTTTTGATTACTAATATACGTTCCTTTATTTTCCCACCGACATTATTGTCTAAATATTTATTTGCATCCTATAGACTTTTTACGGTTAAATTGATCCTAAGAATTCGAATCTACCTTTACTTCCTTTTAATTAATTATTCTTAATTCTCAAGAGTTCAAATTTAATTTTACTTCCTTTTAGTAAAATATCCTTCACTTTAAGAGTTCAAGTTTAGTTTTGCTTCTCCAGAATTAATTAATTATTAAATCCTTATTCTTCTCCCGATATTTTCATTGTTAGTATTCTAGATTCTTCTAACGTTATTATATTTCTTTGCAGGAGTTCCTAATTTTGTTTTACTTATATTTTCTATTATTCCTATTTTACTCTTATACTAAATAATTACATATTAATTCCTTCCCTAAAATATTTCACTCTTTTGTATCTTGTTACAACGGCTGACTTACTTTTCTCCTATTATTTGAATATTGGGAGTTATGTAATTATTTATTTCTAAAATGATATCTGTAGAGATCGCGTTCCTTCTTCCGGCTTTCCACATCGTAAATGATTATTATATCTTTTAAATATCTACAATACTAGTTGGTAGAACTCTCCTTTAAATTATTCAATATTTTTCTCTTTCTTAAAAGCAGATTATTATTTATTTAATTAATAGTATTCCTCTTTATTTACATATTGTTTCTATTTAAAACATCGATCTTCATTTTTCTCTTCATCCTCAACGTATCGTCATTACGCTCCTTCACTTCCAACTTTCTAATTCACGCTCTTGCTCCTGATGTGTGAAATCGCTTCCCTGGTGACGGATAGGATTATGTTGGGTAAAGTGTTATACGTAGACAGTTTACTAGATTATTCGATTATGATTAGTAGTTCCTGATGTTAATTATATATATCTAGACCCCGTTTATGTCGACGGGCACTTCCAGTAGTCTTGTAGAGTTGATCTCCTGAATTGATTTGATTGTCAGGTAAATCTCTATGCTCATGTCTATTTGACGTTGTGTGTTTTGCAAATTGGAGGAAAAAGGTTTTGTTTGATTAATTCTCAATTCTGGTTTCGTAAATTGGGATTATTTCCCACGTATTGGCAATGGAAGAATTGAGATATTTGTGATGGTTTGATCAAGGTTTTTGGGAGACTTTCACAGGAATGATGTTATGTCTGGGAGCCCACAGGTGCTCCCTATTATCGTTATCTTTTGCGCTGCACGCAATGTTGCAGTTAAGCTCTATGATATACTCTATGTTATTGCTGTTTCATAGGGGGTGTGCACACTTAAGGACTTAGAGTGAGGTGGTTGTTTGACGGTCCCATAGGTGACAGTCCTAGAATTATTGTTTGGGATCCCATAAGTGACCCCGTGTTGGAATTATAGTTGGCTCCTGTTGAGAGCTCCCTATTAATTGATTGTTTATTGTGGTTTATGGAAAAGTCATTCTATTGGTCAACTCTCCCTCCCGTCTGATTAACAAGTGATAAAATGAACTTCAAAATGTATTTTACACATTGAGGTAGGATTTACTCACTTTTTGATTTGTATGATCCTTTCGCGTTTTTTGTCTATTGTTTTCTGATCGCATGTAATGGTTGCTGATACGAGGACCGGGATTGCGCTATCATGTAGAATAGGAGAATATGAGTTGTTTTGAGACAATATTTGAGTTACAGTGTTTGAGATTCAAAGTTTTGGTTTCGGTGACTACATTATTATGATTAATTGGAGCTTCCGCATATTTCGAGTTTATAAGTTTAACAGTTATTTTGGTTATTTTATTGGGTCATTAGCCTGAGCACCCAAGGGTTGGGTGTGGCGGTAATACCCTGGATGATCTATTTCCGCTGCAAATTTTGGGGGTTATATTGTTTATGATGTTTACAATTACTACTTTGGTATTTTATAGATCGTATTGAGATGATCTTATGAGGTTCTAAATACTGCTTCCATGTGTTTATGGGGTTTCTATTTGCTAACTTTGTTACTAAAGTGTTTCGCTACATATTGACATTGACTTCATAAATGTTTGGTGTTTTTCTAACTCTGTTTTGTATAGTAATTTACATCTTAGGACCTGTCTGAATGTCCGTCCGGACATCAATGTTCAGACAGGCCCCAAAAGTTTAATTTGTTTTTGCTGATGATTTGAGTATGTCCGAACATCTGTCCGAACTTCAAAGTTCGGACAATGTGCAAGGACGAATCCACATGCAAGTCTCAACTATGTCCGAATTGCAAGCTTAGACCAATGTTCGGACATTCATGGTTTTAATTCTCGACTGTGTGTCTGAACTTCCGATGTCTGGACAGAAGTTCGGACGCTTTAATTGTTCTGATTTCCTAACTCTCGACTTGTGTCCGAACATCGATGTCCGGACACAATTTCATACAATTGGATTTTCACAGTTTATTTCTTCTCGGCTTGTGTCCGAACGACAGACGTTCGGACACAAGGTCGGACAAGTCTTGTTTTTCACTTTTAGGACTCGTTTGCAGTCTGTTTTATCCCGTTTGCTCCGTTAGATTTGTATTTTCATAAGATTTCATTTAAGGTAAAATCCAGGGTGTTACAAGGTGGATCAGTGCCGTGTTTCGAAATAAGATAAGATATGATTAAACCAGATTAAAATTTGGGGATAAGCCGTTTGGGGAGTTATGTTATGCTATGATGGGTACTGTATCTACTGAGTTATATTGGATGTTTCTGTTTAAATGTGTTGGAAGGATGCACAAGGATTATTGAATGTTGGTGCTGACATATTTACATTATAGTATATATTGTTTTATGTCGACTATATGAGGGTTGAAGTCGTAAAATTTTAGTACAACTTGAGGGGTAATTATGGGAATAGAGATTGAGTTCCTTTGAATCGTGACTCGTAATCAGGAGTCCTCTTTAAGCTCAAGCAAATAGGACTGGCAGACCGACTCAACTTCACGTACAACACCAGAAGTCGAAGCCGAAGGACCAATATGGCAGCCAACGACCCGATGAGGCAACTTCAGGAGCTCGCACTGAACCTGGGGCAAATAGTCCAGAGATAGGCTCAGAGAGACAACGTGCCCGAGGACTACACCAAAAGAATCGCGAACCTGAAGCCTACTTCATTTAAGGGGAAGAAGATCCAATACTGCTCGAAGATTGGATCCGTGAGTTCGATAAGATTTTCAAAGTAGTCAACTGTCTAGCTGACAAGCGGGTGAATACGGCCGTCTACTACTTCAAGAGGAAGGCTAATATCTGGTGGTCAGCCAACAAAGACGTGCTACTGGCGGGACCTGACTTGGGTGGGATGCATTGAAGGAGGATATGTGAAGGTGTTTCTACCCAGAACATGTCCAGATGTAGAAATATCTGGAATTTTCGGAGCTCAAGCAACAGACCCGGAGTGTGAAGGAGTATCATTCGAAATTCCTAGAGTTGGCAACGTCCGCACCTACTATGGTCCCAGACGAGGCTTCGTAGGTACATAGGTTCGTGGGAGGACTCAACTGGAGTCTCCAGGAGGCCTTGAGCGTATTGACCATCTCGACCCTCCAAGACGTCTATGGGAAAGCTGCTAACCTGTACAGGGTGCAGCAGAAGAGGAGGGAGGTCAAGGCGGGCCAGAAGAGGAGATGGAGGACGGGGAAGGAAACTCCCCGGAGTCGTGACGATAGACCTTAGAGGCCGAACCAGGAGAAGTGGTGGAGGCCTAACCTAGACGAGCGACCGAGGTTTGACGGGAACCGAGAGATATGATCAGAGAAGGGGTGACCGACCTCAGGAGCAGGACTAGAGGGGAGAATATAGACGAGATAGGCACTTCCACAGCAGAAAATGCCACAAGAACCACCCGGGAAAGGATTGCAAGGGGAACTTAGTTGCATGCTTCCGGTGTGGCAAGAAGGGCCACAAAGCTTTTGAATGTTACCAGAACCGTCAGGGAGGCACCCAACACAGGGGAAACGGTGGGGACCGTACCTATAGGCCGACAGACTCTCAGTCCAGAGGCCGGGACTAGTACCAAAATTAGAACCAGTGTGGGGACGCTCCCCAGCGTGGCGATGGCGAGGGTAATAACGGAGGCAACCGAGGCCAAGGGGAGAACCGAGGAAACCACAGAGCTCCTGGGAAGATCAATGTTATGAGCCGGGCCGAGGCTGAGGCCGAAGCTGATGTGTTAGCAGGTACCTTTTATGTTCATGGTACTCCTGCTCGTGTTTGTTTGATACGGGAGCTTCGTATTCCTTTATTTCTAGAAATTTTGATGAGAAAACTAGGTTTAGTGACTAGTAAGACTCGTCCATAGCAGTATCTATACCTTCGGGGGGGCGGGTAATCACTTATAGTAATGTACTAAAAGACGTAGGGGTAGACATCAAGGGGAAACCTTTGTAATTGACTTAATTCAATTTGTTTCCCTGACTTCGACATCATCTTGGGGATGGACTGGGAGCAAATACAAAGGGAAGATAGACTATGACGAGCAGAAGATCGTCCTGAGAGGACCGTCAGGGGTAGAGAGTCTCCTACAGGGTATGGAAGAGAAGCCCAGAGTGAAGATTGTCTCAGCAATGTTAATTCTCTCTCTCAAGTAAATAAGGGGCAACAGACGTACCTCTACTACGTTCACAATTTGAGTAGAGAAGCCAGTAAATTGGAGGAGATCCTAGTGGTTAACGAGTTCCGGATGTTTTCCCGAGGAGATTCCTGGCATGCCGCCAGACAGGGAGGTGGAGTTCAGCGTCAACCTAGTGCCCGGAGCCGCACCCATCTCTAAAGCCCCATACCGAATGGCGCCGTCGGAGTTGAAGGAGTTGCAGGCCCAGTTGGAGGAACTCTTGGAGAAGGGGTACATTCGTCTGAGTGTATCGCCGTGGGGAGCTCCGGTCTTGTTCGTGGAAAAAAATGACGAGAGCATGAGGCTGTGTACAGTGTATAGACTACAGGGAGTTGAATCAGATTACCGTGAAGAACTGATACCATTGATGAGGATCGACGACCTCTTCGATCAGCTTCAGGGCGCAGGAGTCTTTTCCAAGATAGACTTGAGGTCGGGATACCATCAGCTCCGAATTGTAGAGAAGGATATCCCAAAGACTGCCTTCAGGACCATATATGGGCACTTTGAATTCCTGGTGATGCCCTTTGGACTGACAAATGCACCACCCGTCTTTATGGACCTCATGAACCGGATCTTCAATCCTTATCTAGACCGGTTTGTGGTAGTGTTCATAGATGATAGTCTGATCTACTGCAAGGACGAAGAGGAACAAGAGAAGCACCTGAGGCTAGTTATGTAGACTTTGAGGGAACAACAGCTGTATGCCAAGTTGTCCAAGTGTGACTTCTGGTTGGACCGAGTGGTATTTCTAGGCCCCATTGTTACCAAGGAGGGGATATCAGTGGATCCAGCCAAGATTCAAGCAGTAAAAGAGTGGCCGAGATCGAGTAACCTGACAGAGGTTCGTAGTTTCCTGGGCTTGGCGGGATACTAGAGGAGGTTCGTGAAGGACTTTTTGAAGATTGCTAGACCTCTCACCAATCTCATTAAGATAGTGATAAAGTTTCAGTGGAGCGATGAGTGCGAGATGGGATTCCAGACACTGAAGGAAAGGTTAACTACAACCACAGTATTAACCCTTCCAAAGAACCAGGGGATTCGAGGTATTCAGCGATGCCTCTAAGTTCGGTCTGGGATGTGTTCTGATGCAGAATAGGAAAGTGATAGCATATGCGTCGAGGCAGATGAAGGAGTACGAGACTCAATATCCGACACATGACTTAGAGCTAGCAGTAATGGGTTTGCCCTTAAGATTTGAAGGCACTACCTATATGGCGTATCTTGCAAGATCTACACCGACCACAAAATCCTCAAGTACATCTTCACGCAGAAGGAACTCAATGTGAGACAGAGGAGGTGGTTGGAGTTGATTAAGGACTATGATCTAGAGATTCTATACCATGAGGGGAAGTCTAACCTGGGAGCAGATGCGCTGAGCAGAAAGAGGAGTCACTTAGTGAACTCGATGTGGGTTCTTCCAGACGAGTTGGTTCGTATTCCAGAAGCAGAATTTTAGAGGTGATGGACTCCAGAGGGGTGGAGCAGGAGGTAAAGCTATTTCAGATGAGTGTCTCTTCTGATAATTATGGGGAGATACTCAAAGGACAGCCCGGTGATGTGAAGTTGGAGCGTAATCTGGAGAAGATGAGAGAAGGAAAGGCAGAAGGTTTTGAGATCCATAGCGATGGTAGCCTTAGATTCAGAGGCAGATGGTGCGTGCCTCAGAAGTGTGCAGATGTGAAGGAAAAGTGGATGAGGGAGGCTCACAAAACCCCTACTCAATTCATCTTGGTGGCGACAAGCAGTATAAGGATCTTAAGAAGCAGTTCTGGTGGCTGAAGATGAAGAGGGACGTGGCGGAGTTTGTGTCGAGATGCCTCACCTGCCAGAAGGTTAAGTTCGAACATTAGAGGATGAGAGGTTTGCTGTAGGCTCTGGATGTCCCGAAGTGGAAGTGGAACTCAATTTCGTTGGATTTTGTGATGGGACTACCACCGGCAAAGGGAGGAGTCAATCAGATTTAGGTGATCGTGGACCGGCTCACCAAGTCTGCACAGTTCATACCCATGAAGAATACATGGTCGATGAGTCAGCTAGTGGACACGTATATCAAGAATGTGGTGAGATATCATGGGGTACCCGAAAGTATTATTTCAGACCGTGACTCGAGGTTTCTGACAGCAGTTCAGAAGGCGATGGACACCAAGCTAAAATTGAGCACAACGTTCCATTCAGCCACTGATGGTCAGATAGAGCGAACCATCCAGACGTTGGAGGATATGCTTTGTGCGTGTGTGATGGACTTCTAGGGTTCGTGGGCAGATATGCTACACCTAGTTTCTCGTACAACAACAGTTACCACGCCAGCATCAAGATGGCCCCCTACGAGGCACTGTATGGGAGGAAGTGCAAAACCCCATTATGCTGGAGCGACATTAGCGAGACTGTTGTGTTGGGGCCACAGTTGATAGAGGAGACCATGGAGCAGGTCCGGATTATTCAGAGTCGGATGAAGGCAGCCCAGGATAGGTAGAAGTCCTACGCCGATCTTAAGCGAAGACCGGTAGAGTTCGAGGTGGGAGATAAGGTCTTCCTGAAGGTGTCTCCTGTGAGAGGGGTAACCAGATTCGGGAAGAAGGGGAAGCTCAGTCCCAAGTTCGTAGGACCTTATGAGGTTTTGGAGAGGATTGGGGAGGTGGCATACCGATTGGCGCTTCCTTGTGAGCTGGAGAAGGTTCATAATGTCTTCCATGTATCCCAGCTAAAGCGGTATATCCCCGACCCTTCGCATGTGTTGCAGCCAGAGGTTTTGGAGCTAGAGCAGAACCTATCCTACGAGGAGTACCCTATTAGAGTCTTGGACACCAAGACCAGAGAGACCCGATCGAAGTCCACTCGTATGGTCAAGGTCCTATGGTCTAATCATGAGACAGAAGAGGCTACGTGGGAAGTAGAAGAGGAGATGAGGAAGAAGTACCCATAGCTCTTCAATCAGGTAATAACTTAAGTCAGTGCAAACTTAGTTTTCGTTGCTTTATGGGGGAGTCTTAGCTTCGAGGATGAAGCTTTCTTTTAAGGGGGATGTGATGAAATACCCGTGAATTCTCGAGTTAGAATAAAATATAACATATGATCGGTGTGGGAAGGAAGAACCTTATAATAGAGTAATTATGATAAGGATATATAGTCCGACACTAGGATTAATAGTAGGCCCAGGGAAGTAAAACGTTTATCCTTTTTATTCTTTTGATTACTAATATACGTTCCTTTATTTTCCCACCGACATTATTGTCTAAATATTTATTTTGCATCCTATAGAGTTATTACGTTAAATTGATCATAAGAGCTCGAATCTACCTTTACTTCCTTTTTAATTAATTATTCTTAATTCTCAAGAGTTTAAATTTAATTTTACTTCTTCTTAGTAAAATATCCTTACTTTAAGAGTTCAAGTTTAGTTTTGCTTCTCCAGAATTAATTAATTATTAAACCCTTATTCTTCTCACGATATTTTCATTGTTAGTATTCTTGATTTATCTTCTAACGTTATTATATTTCATTGCTGGAGTTCCTAATTTTGTTTTACTTCTATTTTCTAATTATTCCTATTTTACTCTCATACTAAATAAATACATATTAATTCCTTCCCTAAATATTTCACTCTTCGTATCTTGTTACAACAGCTGACTTACTTTTCCTATTATTTTGAATTGGGAGTTATGTAATTATTTATTTCTAAAATGATATCTGTTAGAGATCGCGTTCCTTCTTCCGGCTTTCCACATCGTAAATGATTGTTATATCTTTTAAATATCTACAATACTAGTTTGTAGAACTCTTCTTTAAATTATTCAATATTTTTCTCTTTCTTAAAAGCATATTATTATTTATTTAATTAATAGTATCCCTCTTTATTTTACATATTGTTTCTATTTAAAACATAGATCTTCTTCATTTTCTCTTCATCCTCAACGTATCGTCATTACGCTCCTTCACTTCCAACTTTCTAATTCACGCTCTTGCTCCTGACGTTGTGAAATCGCTACCCTGGTGCCAGATAGGATTAGGTTGGGTAAAGTGTTCTACTTAGATAGTTTACTAGATTATTTGATTATGATTTAGTAGTTCCTGATTGTTGATTATATATACCTAGACTCCGTTTACGTCGACGAGTGCTATCAGTAGTCCTGTAGAGTTGATCTCCTAAAGTGATTTGATTGTCAGGTAAATCTCTATGCTCATGTCTTTTTGACGCTGTGTTTTGAAAATTGGAGGAAAAAAGGTTTTGTTTGATTAATTCTTAAATTATGGTTTCGTAAATTGGGATTATTTCCCACGTACTTGCAATGGAAGATTGAGATTTTCTGGTGATGGTTTGATCCAGGTTTTTGGGAGACTTTCACAGGAATGATGTTATGTCTGGGATCCCACAGGGGCTCCCCATTATCATTATCTTTTATGCTGCATGTTGCAGTTAAGCTCTATAATCTACTCTATGTTACTGCTGTTTCATAGGGGGTGTGCACACTTAAGGACTTAGAGTGAGGTGGTTGTTTGACAGGTCCCATAGGTGACTATCCTGGAATTATTGTTTGGGGTCCCATAAGTGACCCTGTGTTTGGAATTATAGTTGGCTCCTGTTGAAAGCTCCATATTAATTGATTGTTTAATGTGGTTTCTGGAAAAGTTATTCAATTGGTCAACTCTCCCTCCCGTCTGATGACAAGTGATAAAATGAACTTCAAAATGTATTTTACACATTGAGGTAGGATTTACTCAGTTTTTTGATTTGTGATCCTTTCGCGTTTTCTGTCTATTGTTTTCTGATCGCAGGTAATAGTTGCTGATTTCGGGACCGGGATTGCGCTATCACGTAGAATAGGAGAATATGAGTTGTTTTGAGACAATATTTGAGTTACAGTGTTTGAGATTCATAGTTTTGGTTTCGGTGAGTACATTACTATGATTAATTGGAGCTTCCGCATATTTCGAGTTTATAAGTTTAATAGTTATTTTCGTTGTTTTATTGGGTCATTAGCCTGAGCACCCAAGGGTTGGGTGTGGCGGTAATACCCTGGATGATCTATTTCCGTTGCAAATTTTGGGGTTATACTTGTTTTTGATGTTTACAATAACATACTTTGGTACTTTTTAGATCGTATTGAGATGATCTTATGAGGTTTTAAATACTGCTTCCATGTGTTTATGAGGTATCTATTGCTAACTTTGTTACTAAAGTGTTTCGCTACATATTGACATTGACTTCATAAGTGTTTTGGTGTTTTTCTAACTCTGTTTCCGTATAGTAATTTGCATCTCAGGACCTGTCCGAACGTCTGTCCGGACATCAATGTTCGGACAGGCCCCGAAAGTTTAATTTGTTTTTGCTGATTTGAGTATGTTCGAACATCTGTCCGGACTTCGAAGTTCGGATAGCGTGCGAGGACAAATCCACTTGCAAGTCTCAACTTATGTCCGAACTTGCAAGCTCGGACCAATGTTCAGATATTCACGGTTTTAATTCTAGACTTGTGTCCGAACTTCCGATGTTTGGACACAAGTTCGGACGCTTTAATTGTTCTGATTTCCTAACTCTTGACTTGTGTCCGAACGTCGATGTCCGGACACAAGTTCAAACAATTGAATTTTCATAGTTTATTTCTTCTCGGCTTGTGTCCGAACGTCAGATGTTTGGACACAAGGTGGGACAAGTCTTGTTTTTCACTTTTAGGACTCGTTTGGAGTCCGTTTTTGATCCTGTTTATGCCGTTAGATTTGTATTTTCATAAGCTTTCATTTAAGGTAAAATCCAGGGTGTAGTAGTTTTACCCTTGGTTAGAGAATGATGACACTATTCCTTTGACCAACTTCTCATCACACCATCATATCTGCATCCCCCACTATTCTTGAGGATCCAACATACAAGGAAGCACTGAAATACAATGAAGGACGTCAGGCTATGCTACAAGAATTTACTTCCCATCAATAGACCAAAACATGGAGCCTTGTTCTTCCCAAACCTGCCACACGTGTTCTATGTGTCAAATGGGTGCTCAACACTAAAAGGCATTCTAATGGCACTATAGAGAGGCGCAAGGCCAGACTAGTGGCCAAGGGCTATACCCAAGCTACAGGTATTGATTACACAGAAACCTTCAGCCCTGTAATCAAGCCCACTATAATTTGCCTAATTCTAGACTTGGTCGTAGCTTAGTACTGGCCCATTGAACAACTTGACATATAAAATGCATTCTTGCAAGGTGACATCACTGAGTAGATTTACATTACCCAGCCCTTGGCTTCATTTAACCAATGTTTCCTAATCATGTTTTTCAATTGCATAAATCCCTCTATAGTCTTAAACAAGCCCCGAGGGCCTGGTTCTTGAAACTATAAAACTCAGTGACACTCTCATTTCCTTGGGATTTCACAGCTCTAGGACAAACCAATCTCTGCTTATCTATACCAGTGGACCTGAAATCATGTATGCCTTCATCTATGTAGATGATATTATTATTACTGGAAATTCATCCTCTCTGGTTACCATGTACATCACCAAACTAGCCAACCATTTTCTAGTAAAACCATTTGGTCCCCTCCATTACGCTTGAGGTATTTAGGTCCACCACACATCAAATGGTCTCTATCTTTCTCAACAATAATATATCCTCAACATTCTGTCCAAAGCCAAAGTTCTGAAGACTAGACCTGTAGCCACACCTCTAAGCTCTACTTCTGCCCTATTTGATCCATCTTCTCCCCCACATACATATATTACCGAATTCTATAGCATTTTGGGGGCACTTCGATATCTATCGTTTACCATGCCCGACATTAACTATGCCGTAAATAAATTATGTCAAAATATGCATCAACCTTGTGCAATGCATTGGAAAGCTCTCGAGAGAACCTGAATACGACCCAATATCTCTTTTCTTCATCTATGTCCATTCTCCACTGTAACTTTCTACGTTTTCTAATGCTGACTGGGTGGAAACCAAGAGGACCATCGTTCCACAACAGGATTCTATATCTATCTCGGAGTCAATTTGATTCCCTGACAATCGAATAAACAGCCGACAGTTTCCCGTTCTACCACCGAAGCCGAGTATCGCTCAATGACGCATGCTGCATGTGAACTCATCTGGATTCAGCAACTCCTTAGTGAACTAGGAGTATGGCTTCGTTGTCCCCCAATTTTATAGTGAGATATACTTGGTGCCATCTATCTTGATGCCAATCCCGTTTTTCATTCAAGGGCGAAACACTTAGCGCTTGATTTTCACTTTGTGCATGAACAAATTATAAAAAATTCTCTCATAATATCTACATTCACATAACATTCACACCAAATCCCTAGCCACAACTCGATTTAATTTCTTCATCCAAAACTTCATTTGTGCATGTTTCGAACTCGGAGGATAAAGGGCAATATCGACCCACACTTACCATTGACCAGAAATATGCCCACACATCATTATAATACAATTGTTAGTCTGACCCAATTCTAGTTCAGGATTGTGTAGGAAGTCCATTACAGATTGTACAAAACTTTCTATAATAGAATCCAGTTCCACTTTACAAAACCCTATTTCAATGTAATAATCATCCGCCTTTCATCTTAAACTTTCAATTTCCCCACCTTTATGGGATGCAAGGTCTTCATATCCTTCAGATATATACCTCACCTACAGCAAAACACAGTTCAAGTAATTCACCCCTAAGATCATGATCACAACCACAATATAGGGATGTCAACGGGTTGGATTTGGGTTGGGTGACACTCCACCCGACCCGTCATCCCTACCATGATGTGACTTGTAGAATTATTTTCCTCAAAGATACGCCTTCGATGACCACCAAATTAATATGTTGAAAAATTCAATATGAACTTGATTATTTTTAATAGCTATGGATAAGGAATCTCATTTCCAAGACTCAATCAGTCCTTTAACATATGCTAAATTTTGTCATTATCCCCACAAAACTTTCTTTTTATTTAACTCTTGTTCCAAGATAATTGATCTCACTCCAAACGTGTGTAGTTAGTTCACCATCATATAAAACACCAAAGCTGAGATTCTTAAATGCGACGTGGTGGGTAGATAAGTGACCCTTCAGATCCATTTTCCAACCATTAGGGACAAAATATAATTCTTTGAACTCTCCATTTTTAGGAAAGAAATTAAAACTATTTGAGGTAGACGATATTTTTCTCTTTATCTGACTTCGTAAATCATGACATCAACAGCTACTAGAAATCTTTGAACTAAGAAGGAAAAAAGATTCATATTTTGAGCTAATAAGTCAAGCTTTGCGTTCATCTATGTATTCATTAACCAAGGCGGCTTCAAAATCAAATTCGTTTTGAGGACAATTTTTTGAACAAGTAATGATGATATAATAGAAATTTAATTCTACAATAAAATAACATCAATTTGATCTAATGTCAAACAAGAAATGAGGGTTAGTGTCCAATCAACTACTCACTTATCAAAAAAAAAAATATCATGGAATGTGAGATCCGCACGGGGTTGGTTATTACTTGGATTTAGATAGCAGCTTTATCGAAGTTGACAATAAAAATATTTCATATTTTACAGGCAGTTGTCTAAGTCAACATTATATTATACAGTTTCATTATTTTTATAAGGTGAAAGCTATCACGTTAACCAATCTTATATATCAACTGTGATTTAGTGATGGTAGATCTGATTGGTAGATGTTTTCGTATCTTGAAAGTGAAAATACATATGTAGAGGAATGTGATGCGAGTATTCGAGTAAACTTTGGTGTATATACATACGATCCCTTCAGTATACTAAAACATCAACACAAGTCATTGTAGATTTGCAAAACAAAGACTTTGTTCTTGACATAATAAATTAGCTCGGCAAAATATCTCTGGTTGGCTTGGCAAACGTATTACCCAATAAAAAGGTGACAACTGTTATAAGTGCTAATTATCTCCGGAGGGAAGCAAGTTATAAGTGCTAATTATCTCCTAAAAAAGGTGACAACTGTTGTATAGAGTTATTGGTATTCTATAATGAATAATATAATGTAGGGTTTTTATCTCAATGATTGGCCGCACTGTATTGATGTATTTGTAGTCCTATTTATACTAAGGACTGTACAATGGACTTGAGTGAATTCTGACCTGGACTATTAACATATAAGAATGGGCCTGTATCTATTTATTTACAATGTTTGGGCTGAACTAAAACTATCAGGCTTGTGCCCTCTGTTATCCCCCCGCGAGTCAATGGTTCTTGTAATAGGAAGCTTTGACCGAAGATTAAGAAAAGCCGATGGAGATAATGGTTTGGTTAAACAGTCTGCAAGTTGATTACTCGCAGAGACATGTTCCACCTTCAAGCTTCCATTTCGCACTCTCTCTCTACAAAATGATAATCAAGCTCCAAATGTTTAACCCTACTATGAAGTACCGGATTTGACGCAAGGAACGTGGCGCTCAAATTGTCACAATGAACAACCGGAGCGGTAGAGAGATTCAGCCCTAATTCTGAAATTAGGGTTTGCAACTAGAGAGCTTCTGCCGTCCCGCTAGCCAAGGCTTTGTACTCGGCCTCCGTCAATGATCGAGAGACTGTTGGTTGTTTCTTCGAAGACCAAGAAATGAGATGCGGGCCTAGAAAGACCATGTACTCAGATGTCGAACGACGATCCAGAAGGTTGCCACCCCAGTCTGCGTCGGTGAAAACCCGAAGGGGACCAGCACAGTGGGCTGTGAAGAACAGACCGTACTCTCTGGTATGATTAAGATACCGTAATATTCGTTTTACAGCTTTCCAATGATTTTCCCTTGGTGCATGCATATGTTGACAAACACGGTTCACAGAGTAACTTATGTGAGGCCGAGTGAAAGATAGATACTGTAAACTTCCCACACAACTTCGATAGACAGTAGGATTGGGAAGGAGAGGAGAGTCGATAGTGTCTAGGTTTTCAGAAATCGCCATGGGTGTGGATATAGGCTTAGAATGAAGCATGTTAGCTTTGTGTAGTATGTCCAGAATGTATTGTTTTGAGATAACAACATGCCCTCCTTACTTCGGGTGACAGAAATACCCAGAAAAAAATTAAGATCACCACAATCTGTGATAGAGAAGGCATAGGCTATGGTTGACTGAAATTCTGTAGTAAAATGGGTGAGGATCCAGTGAATAAAATATCATCCACATACACAAGTACATAGACAATATCATGACCTTGCTTGAAAATAAACAGAGAATGATCAGATTGGGACATAGTGAACCCGAGCTCCACCAGATAGGTACTTAGTTTAGCATACCAAGCCCTTGGGCTTTGTTTCAGTCCATATAAGGACCTTTTTAGGCTGCAAACATGATTTGGGTACTGAGAGTGAATGAACCCAGGAGGTTGTTAGGTGAAAACTTCCTCCTCCAAATCCCCATGTAAAAAAGCATTCTGGACATCAATTTGCCTTACTCTCCAATTATAGGCCACTACAATGGATAAAACTAGCCGTATGGTGGTTTGCTTTACAACTGGACTGAAAGTCTCAATGTAGTCAAAACCAGGAGTTTGGGAAAACCTTTGTGCTACAAGCCTTGCTTTTCTTCTGTCTATCTTTCCATCAGATGTCCTTTTTGTTCTGAAAATCCATCTGACCCCTAAAACATGCATGTTTGGTTTATAAGGTACAAGATCCCATGTGTCTTTGCTAGGGCGGAGTAAGCTCATTTTGCATAGCTTGGGTCCATTCAGGATGTTGTAGGGCCTGTTTTAGAGTGGGATCATCTGGGATGGGTTTAATCTCTGTGTTATTGATGCAATAAGGTATAGTTCCATCTATTCTGATAAGTGGTTTGAGGGAGTTTGTTTTTGATCTGGTGATCATGGTGTGTGTAGGTAATAGAGGTTGAGGTGGTGAGGTGGTAGTGGTAGTGTGCTCAGTGTTAGATTCTGGTAGAGTGTGATCAGATGCTGATAGTGGGAATTGTGTAGTGGAGATAGGAGAATTAGGCTGACTTGGAGATGGTGAGGTAGGTGGACTGTGTGTTGGAGAGCTAGGGATGAGGGATGAGGGTGATGATAGGGAGTAGGTTTGATGATCAGGAGAGAAAGCATTAGAAGTAGTGGTAAAGGAAGTGGAATCAGTGAGGTTGGGTATGAGCAAAGAGTAAGTTCTGAGAGTGTGATCAGTGGGGGTAGTGGGTTTCTTGTAGGCAAAGGGAAACAAATCTTCATTGAAAACAACATCCCTTGACACATAATGTCTGTTGTTGAAAAAATCAAATAGAGGTAGCCATGATGTTGATTAGAGTAGCCAAGAAAAACGCATAATGTGGATCTAGGGGCAAGTTTGTGCTTTTGGTATGGTCTTAGATTGGGATAACATGCACATCCAAAGACTCTGAGAAAGATGTAATCAGGGTCATGCTGAAAGAACTGTTGAAAGGGAGATTTTTTTTGCAAAACTGGGGTTGGGGTTCTGTTTAGGAGATATGCAGCAGTTTTAAATGCATAGGACCAGTAAGTGAGAGGTAGACTTGCTTGAGCTAAGAAAGTAATACCTCTGTCAACAATGTGTCTGTTTTCAACTGCTCCATTCCAAGGACGTGAATGAGGGCATGTCAACCTGTGTAGAATGCCCTTGTCGCTGAAAAATGAGGAGATAGCAATAAACTCTCCTCCACCATCTGTTTGAACTGCTTTAACAGAGGAGTTATGATGATTTTCAACCAGATTAACAAATATTGTAAAAATCTGTTTCACATCAGACTTGGCTCTTAGAGGATAGAGCCACATGTACTTGGCTATGTTTTATCATTAATTGTAATATTCATGTATCTTCGGTTTATGGTTTCAAGAACTTATAGTGGAGGTTTTAAGAACTTAGAGTCCCAATTAGCTTGGGATTAAACCGTTGATCAAACGCTTTAAAAAAGGAATTTCTTATTTGTGAGTGATGTTATTTTTCCTCGGAATAATTACCGATATTTTTTCTTAAACTATTGTTTCTAAAGATGCAATTTAATTTTATCCATACAGAACATGCATCCAACAATTACAATAGTGAGAAGAACTTGAGTACATGATCAAAAGATCTTTTTTTTTTTAAAAAAAAACCCTTAAAGATCAAGTTGATAGGAGTTAATAAGCCCGATTTTGATCTATCAGCTACAATTTTGGCTAGCCAAATAGAATAAGATCTGGAGAAAGTAATAGTGCATAAGGAATTCAAATTTAAATTGACGTAGCTCCTTAGAAGCCAAAAACTAAAACTCTCACTCCCACAACCCACCTTGACTATTGCAAGATTCTACCTCGAGAAGTTTGGGTCCATTTTAGGCATGCATCCTTATGAATTTAGCTAAATGCATCTCTTCAATTATGTAAATAAGGTTGGGTTTATGGCTAAAGGTATCACTTTCATTTTCTTACTTTTTTTTCTTCCTTTTTCTCAAAGTGTGACTTAGTTTTTTTTTTTTTTGGAAATTTCATGAAATTCTACTATATTTTTGGCTAATTCATGAAATGCCACTAAATAAAATAAAGTCACGAAATACCATTATATTTTTGTAAAATTCCACAAAATATCACTATAGTCATTGACCAGAAGGAAAAATGACAAAATACCCTTACTAATTAACAAAGTGTTTTTGAAGTTCACAATATGCCATAAGTGTTAAAAAATTCACCAAATTTCAAAAAAAAAATCACAATACTATAAAAATAAAAAATATCTTTAGAAATTGAAAAAAATGAAAAAAAGATTAATAAATCATAAAATATTTTAAAAAATAAATATTTTATAGATATTTTAAAATTATTCAGTACCATAAAAAATAATATAGAGTTTTGAACACATAAGTTATATCAATCTTTCTACTAATTTATACCAATTAAGTATCATACCATTTTTAAATTAATTAATTACATTTTAAAGATATTAAAATTTAAAAAAATTATATTCTATATTGATAATGTTTTATAGATAGCAAATATGTCAGAACGTTACTACAAAATAAAATATAAAATTTTAAAATATTTTTTAATATTAGTTTTAAATATAATTTAATTTACTCTGAATAAATAATTCAAATTGATAGGAAAAAAGATAATTATTATTTTTATGGCACAAAACAATTTTAAAAATTATTTTTTTTAATATTTTTATTTATTTTTTAATCTTTCAATTTTAAATTTAGATATATTTTTACAGTATTTTGATTTTTTTGTGAATTTTTTAACACTGTTGTGAACTTTAAAGTACTTTATTTACTAGTAGAGGTATTTTTGTCATTTTCCTTTCTGATCAAAGACTATAATAATATAGCATAAACTTTTACAAAAATATAATAATATTTTTTAACTTTCTTTTTTAATAGTATTTCATTAATCAACCAAAAATATAATGACATTTCATGAAATTTCCCTTTTTTTAAAGACAAAGTGTGGGTGGCCTCGTGGCGAAACAAGGAATATATAACTAAACAAACTACCAACCCATTTTGCTAGAATACTACCGTCATTCCTATTTTGCGACCATTCTTCCGGGTTTCCGTACAACAAGGCACCTTCCTTGCGAGTTGCGATTTACCTCTCTTGCCATTAACCTTGAGCTCGTTCATCGCGGGCAGACCAGCATTTGTTGCGTTTTTTTTAATCTCTCTATAGTTAACGACCAGTGTGTTGTCATTTAACCATGAGTCAGTATTTTATCCAACCAAAATTTAATAAGTGTGTACTACTTTTTGAAAAAATGGCATTATTATTTCATTCATCACTATGAACGGGTCCTATAACCCCGTTTGCTCAACGCAGGATATCCTGCGTTATAGTAAAGCTCACCCTGGTTAGCTGCAGTTAACCAACAAAGAGCTGCCAAGTATACTTTAATAAAGTAATGCTCCGATGAATGAGTGACACTATTCTCAATAAAGTAACTACCGAACGCCCCCTAAATCATAGTAGCACTTTTCCCTTGCTATGTTTATCTCTCCTATAATTGCTTAAAGAGTTCTTGAATCCAAATGACCCAACATTTCTAACTGCTCGTTTTCTTTCATTCTCACTAGCTAGACTTGGACATCATAAGATGGCTAGGAATTATATTTTCCCCAATAATCTCCTCTTATTCTTTCTTGGGAAATTTCATGAAATTCCACAAATTTTTTGGCTAATTCATTAAATACCACTAAAAAAACAAAGTCATAAAATGCTACAATAATTTTACAAAAGTACATGAAATACCACTATGTCATTGACCAAAAGTTAAAAAGACAAAAGACCCCTACTAGTTTACAATGTACTTTTAAAGTTCACAATATGCCCCTAAAAGTTAAAAAATTCACTAAAATTCTCAAAAAAACAAAATACTATAAAAATATCGATAACTATAAAAAAATATTGAAAATATTATAAAAAATTATAAAGTAAATAAAAATATATTAAAATATCATAAAACATTAAAAATATATATTTCTTAGATTTTTTTTCAAAATTATTTAGTACCATAAAAATAATATAGAATTTTAAACACATAATTTATAGTACTAATTTCTCTACAAATTTTGACCAATATAGTACCATAATTTACACCAATTAATTACGATAATTCATACAAATTAATTACCATACAATTTTAAATTATTTTTTCTACCAATTTAAATTATTTATTAAAAAATATTTTAATTTTTAAATTAATTTTTGGAAAATTATTTTTCAAAATTTTATTCTATTTTGCATATGACTTTAGGACATAATATAATTTATTTCGAATAAATAATTTATTTAAAAAAAACAAAAATAATTTGAAAATGTATGGTACAAATTATGACTAGTACTAAGTTTTCTAGCAACTAAGCACCATAACTTGGAAAAAAGTTCTAAAATAGCACTAAAAAATACCCATATTAACCTCCCTCCCAAAGTAATTCCTGAAATAACACTCCCGATTGAACTCGTCTCTTGAAGAGACGATTTCATCAATTATAAATTAAAAAATCGTCTCTTTAAGAGACGATTTCACCTATTCCCTATGCCATGTCGGCGTTGACTCGGCGGGACGGAGGGGAAGGAGAAATCGTGTCTTGTAAAGATGAAATCGTCTTTTCAACAGACGAATTCTTCAGTCGTAGGCGGGCGCGACAAATTTCTGCAATTACTTGTGAAATCGTTCTTTCAAAAGACGATTTCATTATCAAGGCAGAAATCATCTTTTGTAAAGACGATTTCACGGGTTCCATATACTTAGCCGAATTTTTCCCCTTTCCCTTCCTCATTCTTCCTTTTCCCCTCGGTCGATCGAAGTCTCCCAAGCAGCAGCAAAAATAAAATCGCCACCGCCCCACCTCCGCTCTTGGTTGCCGGAAAATGCATCCTCCGCCGCCAAGCTCCGGCGCCGCTGTAACACCCCTACCGCTAATTACACCATTAACTCGTAATCATCCCGTTCATTATTACAATCGCATCGGAGAAATTCATAAACAACAGGGGTGATAAAATGCCGTTAGCCACCCATGTGACTAACAAGGCCTAAACAATAACAGTACCGGTCTGATGGACCGGAATACCCGAGTACTTAAACAAATACAAACATCTTTCATTTCTAAACCGAGTCTTATACAATCCTCAATCAATACAATACTTACAATCCAAATATACCGAGACTCATACCATTCGTTGCCGAATACAGTTTCGGTCTTACACTACTAACAATTACAAATACAAATGTAATTTAATCAACTACCCATACTTATCAGCAACCCCGTCCTACTCTCGAATGGTAATCTGCTCTATCGTACTTGAAAATAGAATGGGTGTCCCCAAAGGTGAAATACCCCTAAATTAATTTAAATTAATTTAGGGGATTTCTTTTATTAAAAATTAAATTATTATATGGAATTATGAATATTAAATTATTATATGGAATTGTGAAATTTATTTAGGGGTTTTCTCCTATTTAACCCTAATTATTATACATTATTATATAGTATTATGAATTTAATAATAAGATTTATAAGTCAATAAATCTTGGGAAAATTTCTAAGCACTTCAAATATATTATAAAGATTTTAGGAAGTGTTGGAACATTGTTTTGAAACATAAAAGTCAATATAAAATTCTAGAAACCTTAAAGCTTATTAAGCCTTGCTAGAGTTGACTTTTTGAGAATGGTCAAACCAGGCCATGAAACCTATACCAATAAATAGGTTATGGAAAACCATGAAGATCGATAAAAAGAACGTCAAAAACGGATCATCCTAGCCAAAGTTATGCTAGATTGAAGTTTTGAATCAAAATTTTAAGAGATGCCACGTGTCACTCTGTAATGGGTCGCCCACACTTAGCCGATTCTTTCCCTAAATTTCGGTAACTGATTCCAGTGTTTTGACCTAACTTTAGACGGCTATAACTTCTTCATCTTTCCATATTTTTCAATGTCGTCTTCTTTGTTGTCTTCTCCTACATTCCCTCTAAACAACTATAACACATACAAACCCTAACTCCTTCTGAATCAACCGGAAAATCGAGTCAAAGTAGCCACCTTGCGAAACGTGTTTCCAGAATTCCAGATTCTCTTCGTTTTCAGGTAACTTGCGTCGATCATAACTTCTTCGTTACTCAACCAAAATTCGATTTCTTTAGCTCGTTGTAAAGATCTCTAATCCCTCTACAATTTTCGTGTTTATGCCCAAGTCCGATTCGTAACCTGTAACACCCCTACTGCTGGTAATGTCATTACCGTCCAATCTCCTTATACGATCCAGACTCACGCAGCGGATACTTACATACATACAGTGGGTGATACAATGCCGTTAGCCACCCACGTGACTAACAAGGCTACCACTACTACTGCTACATACAGCATCGATCTGATGGACCAGAATATCCGAGTACTACACACTTACAGTACATACTCCAATTACCAAATCAAATACTAGAACCTTCATTCAATACAATACTCCAAGTACAATACGATATAATCTACATACCGAGTTTACTAGGTTCCAAATCAAATACAATACTTCTCCCAAGTTCATACATACTCACTAAGAGTCTACACCTACCCATTCCTCACAACTACTTACTTCCTAAGTACAAGGGGTGTGCCGATTAGTACCCCTCTACATTCTACTACTACTATCCAAATGTAGTCACCGGTCTCGTGCCTTGACCATATCCTCTTCGGGTACCTGCACACTAAAAACGTTCCCCCGAAGGGGTCAGCTTTCGCTGAACATGATAACCGCATACCCCGCGTACTAGTGAGGGTACGCCGACCACTTGGTCGAATACATGCAGTTCATTTCATTCAAACATACATGCATACATGCTCTTAAATACGATACTACAATACTTACTCAGGAGTACACGAATACATTCCAACACATACCAAGAAGTTATACAAATCCAACAATACTTACTTACCTTCGGTATTCACGATACATGCACAATACATACTCATTACATACTCAATCCATACACAATACATATACAATGTCCAATACTTTGTTAGCTTCATTTGTCCACCCGGGTTAATCGGGTGGAGATTACTCTTTTACTCGTTCCACAATACTTACGCATACATACTCATACTCATACATACTTACGGATCCATACTTACTTACTCTTACTCTTACTCATGTTAAGTCGTCGGGACCTCCGGCCCGGGGACTACTCCGTCCCACCACCGGGATTTACTTGACTCACCAATCCGGGATGCTACCCATTTAAGGGATTTGGGCCGCGGACCAGTTTAAGAGTCAGGAATTACAGCCAACCTCTTGTGACTCCGCATCCTCACGCGTGGCCGAAGCTATATCGGACTTCTACTCATTCCAATTTACTCACTTAAGTTAGGAGTTAGGTAGTTAGGAATTAGTAGAAGTCAACATCCAACCACATACACAAATACATTATTCATATACACATCCATACAAATACAATACAATATACAAGTACACTACAAGGTACAATTACACATCATCATCATTCATATATTTCATGAATTATACGAACTATTGTTCAAGACAAATATCGAGAACAATGTAAACAAGCACAAGTAAGTGCAATATAATCCGATTCATGCATTTATCTTATTAGGTGGTCAAATAAGCACACAAATCGGGGTAACCAGATTAGGATACAGGGCATGAAGAAATCATACCTTTCACCGTTGATCTTGGACTCACCGACTCTCTTCGGTGTTCAACTATTTGAATCCTATCACATACATACATTTGGATGGTTAATTATCCATAATTAACCTTACTGATTACTTCCCTAAAGTTTCCTAGTTTATACTTACTATCTCTTTGTTACTTAAATACATTCACTTATGTTACTTACTTAGAATTATTTCCTAAGCTTGTTTATGGCCTTAATGACCTTTAAACATCATTAATCATGTCTTAATCATCTTATACTACCATTACCCATCATTACCCATCCTTAACTAAGCTTTAAAATAGTTTCTGGAAGGTTTTTGTGTTGGTCCGGGTTGTTGTCCGGGTTTACAAACCCGGACCAACTCGCTGGAATAACATACGGGTATGAAAAATGCATGGTCCGGGTTTACAGCCTAGTATACAAACCCGGACCACTTGATTTTGTGAGTTACGGGTGCTTTTTATGCATGGTCCGGGTTTGTTATTCCTTTGCAAACCCGGACCACTTGTTTTGGTATGTTACGGGTATGTTTTTGGGGTGGTCCGGGTTAGTGTCTTGGTTTGTAAACCCGGACCATCCCTCTGTAAAACTTTCTGTCGTTTTTTCATGCTAGTCCGGGTTTGTGTGCTGGTTTGCAAACCCGGACTAGTTACAGTATTGCCATTTATGTAAGTTTTTGAACTTGTTTTAATTCCAAACTTCTTCCAATCTCTCCCCTAATATTCCCACATATAATTTAGCATGTTTTGACATTGATTAAGCATTTTAAACTAGCCTAATCCCACTCTATAAAATCTGTTACATTACACACTCATCTATCAGTTTTTCACTTCCTGCTACAATTTTTCCTAATCCACTAATGCTATAGATTTTCTTTTCTTCTTCCCACCAACTCAATGGATCTTACACTGGCCTAACTTAGTTTGACAACTCCCAATACACCATTTACAACTCCACTCAACTACATCCCCTTTTCCTGTTACAAACCAAAGTAATAACCACATATTTTCCTCTCTGAACATATCCATGTTCTTTCCTCTGCAGCAGCACACAAGTCCCTAAATTCCTAACCAAAATTTGACAGCGTTTCTCCACATTCTTAAGTATTCTCACCACATCAATTTGCTCACTCACACACACAGTTTACATCCCTGCTCAATATATACATTACTCACACAATTCTAAATACTTACCACACTCTTAATACCCACACTTAGTACTCTATTTACTTATTTCCAAAAGCTTTTGATTACCAACACTACCGATACTAATATACTCGCTTCTTTCCTACTGTTACAATGGTTTAACCAGTGCTAAGGGCATGCACTTATTTTTACATACATATTAAAATCTGTACAGAGGCATTACCTTAGTGCCTTACTTCCTTTTCCCTTTTCTCTCCTTCTTCCCTTCTTGCTCCTCTTTCCTTCTTTGTTCTTGATTCTTAGTTAGGCCAGGCTACAGCCGTTCCATGGAATACACACACACAAAAGCTAGTAAACTTCTAACGTAGGTATTAAACCCTAGCTTGTGAGAAATTACCTAAAACTCTTAGAAAGTCTTACCTTGACTTCTAAATGGGGTTTTGGATAGTGAAATGGAAGTGCTTCAGTCCTCACGGTGGAATGTCAAAATCGACTGAGCAATGGAATAGTGTACGCACGTGAGTTTTTGATTTTTACAAGAGAAGATGGAAAAGAGATGAGCTTTGGTCTACTTCTTACCTTAGAACATGGAGAAGAAGGTAGATCTTGAAATGGTGCTCTTGAAGCTCTCAACCGATAATGCCCTCAAAACTAAAGTTGGTGGTTTTAGATTTTTGAAGGGTGGAGAATTATCTCCTTGGCGATACGAATTCAACGGTATGGTTTTTGTAGCATTTGGTGGTGATTTGAGGATTCAAGGGTGAAGAGGAAATGAGCTCTGTGGGGGATCTCAAATCGCCATGGTTGGAACCAGAGAGGAAGAAGAGAGGATGCTGTACGTGGGTTTGTGAGTGAGTAAGGAGAGAGGTTTTACTTTTTTGACTTTTTAATGGTTTTGCCTTTGTGCAAATAAGGAGAATTAAGAGAGGGGTATGGCTAGTAAGTCAGCCGGCTGCACACATCTCACATGGGGTTTTAAAATATTAATTGCAATAGTGGACACACTCATTTATTTTATTTACACTTTTACCCCACAACTTCCCGTTTTTGACAGTTTTTACTATTTCTCGTTTTATTGATTTTATTGGTTCTAAAGCTTCACTAATATTTATTAATGATTATTTAGTTGACCAAAATTGTTACGAGTCTATTTGACCCGCTTAAAGACGCGTTTTCCCCGGTTACCTCGAAAAACGCGCTTTAATGCTCATTAGTGTTTTTAATCCATTTTAAGGATCCGTTTTCTTCGGGATTTGTTCTCTACTATTTATTTAGGCTTAATTAAGCCTTTAGAATCCTTATAATACGCTAACCGAGGTCTAATACCTCCTATGGTTAGTTAACGCTTATTTAGCGTCTTTCGCTTTTAAGCGTTTCTTTATTTCTTTTGGATTTATTTTCCCTTACCAATATTTCTTAATCATTATTAGGCTCTTAAATACCTATTAGGATAATTAAATCGCCATATTTAAGGTCGGGGTATTTCAATCTACCCCCTTAAGAACTTTGTCCTCAAAGTTGTTCGAGGTTACAGGTTTACAATACTTGCTAATTCATACTCGTCTATGCCAAAGGTCGTACATTCTTCCTCCTTATTGATTCTCAAATCCATTACTCAAGGTTTCTACTTTCCATACCCTGCCAATGTACAATCATTACTCGAATTCGCATTACTACCAACCATCCAGTTCCTCATTACCAATTTATATCTACATACAATGCAAAGCTATTCCCAAAGTAATGCAATACACATACAATCCCGCAGACACTCAGGTCATCTAGACACAGGACTCCTCTATGTCCCGCTGCCCTTGGAATAATACAACCTGCTACACTACTATCTTCTCCGGTATAAGCTTCTAACCAAGTCCTTATTCTCAGTCTAAGGAAAATTGAAATACCCCGAACTTAAATATAGGGATTAAAATTAATCTAATACGTATTTAAGGGCCTAATGACGCCTAAGTGATATTGGTAAGGAAAAATAAATTCAAAAGAAATAAAGAAACGCTTTAGAAGCGTAAAACGCTAAATAAGCGTTAAGTAACCATAGGAGGTAGGAGACCTCGGTTAGCATATTATAAGGATTCTAGAGGCTTAATTAAGTATAAATAATTATTAGGGAACAAATCCCGAAGAAAACGGATCCTTAAAACGGATTAAAATCACTAACGAACATTAAAGCGCGTTTTTCGAGGTAACCGGGAAAACGCGTCTTTAAGCGGGTCAAATAGACTCGTAACAGTTTTAGTCAACTAATATTCATTAATAAATATTAGTGAAGTATTAGAACCAATAAAATCAATAAAACGAGAGATTAGTAAAAACTGTCAAAAACAGGAGGTTGTGGGGTAAAAGTATAAATAACACAAACTTATGTGTCCACTTTGAAAATAAAAAGCAAAAGTAATGTGGGGGTGCTGTGTGTGACCGATGGGGACTCCCCCTCTCACACTCTCTCACACACTCCCTCTTATACACAAACAAACAAATAATAAACACTCACCTTTATTCTACTCTCTCTCCTCTCTCATTTTTCCCCCTCACGTGAAACCCTTCCCCCTCACTCTCTCTTTTCCTCTCTTCTTCAACCCATGCGACATTAATGGAGATTTGAGCAAGCCACACAAGAACACTAGCTTCTCTCCTTTGTAACTCCCTCAATACTCTTCCAAAAATTATAAAAACACCACCATTGTAATCCTCTCACCAAGAGCTACACTTTCATCCTTTCAAAATTCGAAAACAAGCAATTTCGTTTTCATGGGTATGTCCCATTTGGAGTTTCAACACCACCATTAGAAGGCCCTCCTTCTCCTTGTTCTTCTAAGGTAAAAATATTTCGAAAACTCCTTCGTTTTTCTTGTCTCATGGGCAAAACGAAAATCTAGACTAACCCTTGGTTGGTCTCTTGTTCTATAGCCGATTTTGGCATCTTGGTGGAGTTGGAATTTTGTTATTGAGCCACTCCAAACAGCACTTGAACCATTGGAAGGTAATAAATGTTCTAAACCCTAGAATGTGCATTAGAACTTAAGTAATGTATGAGTTTAGTTTTAGTATTGAAAATATGTATGTTGGTGGGCTAGTATGTAGTATTAGATTGTTGAAGTACCAAAACCGGTAGAGAGGGAAGGAAGGAGAAAGAAGAGAAAGAAATCTAGAAGGGAAAACAAGGTAAGAATTCTCATTGTGTAGTCTTGTATGTATTGATATATGTAACAGATTTTTAGAAGTAAAAATGTGTAGTGTAAAATGGTATTGTATTAGTAGTGTAATGTGTAAGAGGATATGAGTGTTTTAAACCTTTAAAAGATATGTAAAACTTATGGGAAACATAGATGGGAGTCAATGTTTGAGTGCAGGAATTTTTATGAGAATTTTAGTATTGGTATTGTAAAAGAGCTTGTATATTTTTGGTTGTTGAAACAGGTGAAATAAGTGTTGAAATGTGGACTAGAATAGGTGGTGAGAGTTAAAAATATAGGGGAACCTCTGCCCAAATTTGTATGGAAATAGGAGGACTTAGTTGTGTAAGAGAAGAAAACTACCTAGGAAATTACTTGGTGTATTTGGAGAGTTTAAGTGAGTAGTTTAGTACTTTGTAACAAATTTAGAAGAGGATTTAAGTAAAGGGAGGGAGGAGGGAAAGGACAGGGAGGGAGGAACTAGGATTGAGGCAATGCATTGAGGATTTGTAGGAGTAGCATTAGTAGATTGAGGAGTTAGAGTAGCATTAGTAGAGGGAGTATTGAATGGTAATGAGGAAGGGAAAAATCTGTAACACTTGTAGGAGAAAGAAAGTTGCAACAGAGGAGAAAAATGTAACAGTGGAGTGTTAATGTAACAGATTTTTGTAGTGTGTTTGGGCTAGTTTAAAATGCTTAAAACAAGGTTTAAAACATGCTAGATTATATGTAGAAACATTAAGGGAGAGATTGGTAGAAGTTTAGAATTTAAACAAGCTCAAAAAACTTACATATATTACCATACTGCAACTAGTCCGGGTTGCAAACCAGAATGCAAACCCGGACTAGCCATAAAATTAGACAGAAAGTGTTGCAGTGGGATGATCCGGGTTTAAAAACCAAGAGGCTAACCCGGAACATCCCAAAAACATACCCGTAGCTTTCTAAAATGAAATGTCCGGGTTTGAAATTGGGATGTAAACCCGGAACAATGCAAAAATTCACCCGAGAGCAAATATCTGTATTGGTCCGGGTTTGAAAATAGGGAAGTAAACCCGGAACACACACATTTTTAACCCGTAAGTTACTCCAGTGGGTTGGTCCGGGTTTGTAAACCCGGACACTAACCCGGAACATGTCAAAACTTGTACAGAATGTATTTCTAAGCTTAGGTAAGGATGGGTAATGATGGGTAATGATATTACAAGATGATTAAGACCTAATTAATGATGTTTAAAGGTCATTAAGGCCATAAACAAGCTTAGAAAATAATTTAAGTAAGTAACATAAGTACATGTATTGAACAACAATGAATTAGTAAGTAAAAACTAGGAAATGTTAGTAAAGTAATAAGTAAGGTTAGTTATGGATAATTAACCACCCAATTGTATGTGTATGTCATAGGATTCGACTAGTTGAACACCGAAGGGAGTCGGTGTGTCCAAAGTCAACGGTGAATGAAGTGAAATGTGTTTATGATTTCTTCTGCCCTGTATCCTAATCTGGTTACCCCGATTTGTGTGCTTATTTGACCACCTAAATAAGATAAATGCATGAATCGGACTATATTGCACTTACCTGTGCTTGACTTATGTTGTGCTTGATATTTATTGTCTTGAGCACTAGTTTGTATAATTCATGAAATATATGAATGATGATGAATGGTATTCGAACCTCGTATTGTACTTGTGTAAGGTATTGTGCCTCGTATGTATGTGTATAGGTGTATTGTATTATTGTGGCTTGGATGTTGACTTGTGCTAATTCCTAACTATCTAACTCCTAACTTAAGTGAGTAAATTGGAATGAGTACAAGTCCGATATAGCTTCGGCCACGCGTGAGGATGAGGAGACACGAGAGGTTGGATCCGATTCCTGGTTCGTAACTGGTCCACGGCCCAAACCCTTAAATGGGTAGCATCCTGGATTAGTGAATCAAGTAAATCCCGGTGGTGGGACGGAGTAGTCCCCGGGCCGGAGGTCCCGACGACTTAACATGAGTAAGAGTAAGAGTAAGTAAGTATGGATCCGTAAGTATGTATGAGTATGTATGTGTATGTATGTAGTGAGTAAACGAGTAAAAGAGTAATCTCCACCCGATTAACCCGGGTGGACCAATGAAGCTAACAAGAGTTGTATATTGTGTATGTACTGCGTATGTGTATTTCGGAAGAAGGTAAGTATGTAATGATGGTATATTGTATTCCTTGTATGTGATGAAGTGTATGTATGTATGCCTTGCGTAAGTATTGTTGCATTGTGTATAAGAGCATGTATGCCTGTATGTTGAGTGAAATCAACCGCATGTATTCGACCAAGTGGTCGGCGTACCCTCACTAGTACGCGGGGTATGCGGTTATCATGCTCGGCGAAAGCTGACCCCTTCGGGGGACATTTTTAGTGTGCAGGTACCCGAAGCGAATGTGGTCAAGGCGCGAGACCGGCGATTACATTGGATAGTAGTAGTAGAATGTAGAGGTGTATCAACTAGCACACCCTTGTATTTAGAAGTAAGTAGCGTGTGAGGAATGGGTAGTAAGTAGCCTCTTAGTGAGTATGTATGAACTGGAAGAAGCATTGTAATTGTATGGGAACCTAGTAAACTCGGTTAGTATATTGTATTGTATGGATTGAAGAGAGTAGTATATGAATGAGTATTTTGTAATTGATTGATGAATGGAGTATGTATTCTAGATGCGTAGTACTCGGGATTCCGGTCCATCAGACCGATGCTGTATGTAGAGGTAGTAGCCTTGTTAGTCACGTGGGTGACTAACGGCATTGTATCACCCATTGTATATAAGTATATTTCCGCTGCGTGTATTTGATATGTATGGAGATTGGACAGTAAGCACTGTACTAATGGTAGGGGTGTTACAAAAAAGTGGTATCAGAGCGAAGTATCGCTCTGATGACTGGAAATACCGAGTTTAGGAATACCGAGTTAGGAATTAGAAGCTTAGGGCTAAGGGCTGAGTGATAGCATTAGTGATATGCTAGTTAGGAACTACCGGTGAGTACCGGATGCCTACAATACCAGTCCCCCCGCCGCCAACCCCACTGTATAACTTGGGAAATGACGCCAGAGAGAAGGAAAGTCCTCTCATACTCGGGAAACCCGATCTGGCAGTTGTGAACCAACCACACAGTAAACAAGAACCGACATATAGTAAATTTGAAGGATTGGAAGCCCGGAAATGGATCCCGGTTAAACACAATACCCGCACTCCGTGGCGGTGGAACGAGCACTCCAACCACGAGGAGGCTACAACCTACAACAGCATGGGGCGACGTGCTTAGCAGTCGCAAAACCTAGCTAGTCAACCAACAGCAGGAAAAGAAGCGTTAAACGTACAATGAAATGGAAAAGGAGCAGTAATGGGACCCGAGACACAAGTCTGCGGGACAACAGTAACAGCCAAGCAGCACCACCAACGGCATGCTAGCTGGCTAAGAACATAGTCAGAAGCGATTAACTCCAAATTACAACGCCAAAAGGCTGCAACACCTGGCCAATACGGCTCAGACAACTACAAGGACAACCATGAGATATAATTCAATAGGACTACAAGAGTAGTGCCTAAACAAGGTAGGCTCAGTAACCACCACAAGAGTGTGGGAACGAGCCACAAGGAACAACTCTAAACCAGATAAAGCGGGAATCTCCAAGGATTGGAGAAGTACCCAGGTCTACGACAGCCATGTCTAGACCACCAAGAAGCCACCTAAAGGACCGAATAGACCAATTATAGATCAATAAGATCAATGGAAAAGTCAACACGACTAACAAGTATGAGTGGAAACCATACCGTGATCGGTATATGATTACTCAAAAACCACCAGTACCACGCACTTGCCACAGCAAGTGCAGTAAGTAAGGACAAATATGTACAGGAACTCTAACACACACAGGTACATAGTAATGTACCGGCTGCAAGAAGCGACTACAGGATCACACATCCTAACAACCGGACGTATGGAACCTTGGAAAGGCCTAACGGCCCGACCACCGTATTTTAGTACATACCAGTCAGCGGGAAGCTAGACTTGGTCAAGACCTCGAACATGGCTATGCCATGAGAGACTTATTTTAACACCGAACTGTTATTTTTCAAAACCAAGTTTTCTTTCAAAACCACAAACTTTCTTTTAAAACCTTGGAATTTAAAACCAAACCAACAGAATTACGGTGAGTATCATAGAATGATACAAGAGGAGTTGACAATAGAATACTTCACCTAGGCGTGTGACGAACACTACAAGTGTACCCAATTACGGGATGTGGGACAACCGCACTCCGAAGGAGCTTGCGGGCCTGACATGTAGTCGGGTAAGTGGTAACGTATCAACATGGTACCCCACGTATGTATACATGTAGTGTACGACACACGGGAAGTAGTCAACTCCGTTCTACGGATCATGAGTGAATTCAACCAGAACAGCTGGACACCTCAGACGAATAAATACAAAGGAACTCAAAGAATCCATCTGAAGATGAGGAATAAGAACTAGAAAGTGCAAAGAGCACATACTAGTCAGTATAGACATTGGACATGTCTCAATGACATCAAGCAGATACCTGACAGCTGGAAAGTGTATCCAGCCTAAACACAGTAAGGCAATCGCCTAACATGAACACCACGACGATGCTCAACAAACGGGACAGAACTCCCAAGAGCAATCACGAGATTACCATAAAGTAAAATCCATCATTGAAGGGAATATTAAACCTAGTCTCAAGCGCTAGGAACAAGTATAAACAGTCTACCCAAGAACGGGAGATGTTATAACCCTAAAGGAGATGACTCAAATGCAATACCACAAGGAGGTATAGTAGACACGACATGTCATAAACATGAGCCGGATGTAACGGCATAACCAACAACACCCAGGAGCAATCCTTGAAGGGTGTCTAGATTAACAGCAGCTGAATGAAGCATCATAATAAAAGCGCGGAGCTGGAATGCACACTCGGCTAAGACACCGAAGGGATTTCACTTGACAGGAAATGCCCTAAATTACTAAGAGGCACCGACTAACACCAGAATGCCTAAAGGTCTCCTATGAACGGAAGCGTGATGTCACGACTTGCCATGGAGCCTAGTAATACCTCAACCTATGGGGTACACAAGGAGTGGAAACGGATATAAGCAGCTTGCAAGAGCATAGCTCGTAGCAATACGGCTTAAAAGCCATCAACCAACTATGTTATGTAAACCTTAAGGTTGCATAACCCATACCATTTGGTAACAAGACTTGCAAGAGATATTGTCTCATACGACAAGGAATCAACAACTGGACCATGAATTCAAACCCAACATCCTGAGTGGCTTGGAGTAATGGCCAACGCAATGTCGCTGTCACTAGAGCATCAGTCTAGTATACAGTTGACAAGCTTTAATCACCCTCATGCCTTCTGTAGCAATGGTAGCACAGAGACATAAGAATCATGATAACGCCAACAATGGCCTAGTCCACACTTGGACACTACGAGAACCCAAGGGAAAGTACCCCTCGTTAACCGAAGACCACCAAGGTGGTGAAGATGTGAATCCTTATAAAGGCTTCCATCTATTATAACAGTTAAGCCTACGCATATAGATGCTGCCAAGAGGCGATCGAACAAGGAAAAGACATTCCAAACCATTACGACTTAAAGGAGTAAGTATACTTCACATGCACCCAAGCATGTGTGAACCATTGTATAAATACTAACATAGCAAACCTTGGCATTAGACCTATGAGCATAAACAAGCCTCTCAACTAGAACTTCAATTATCAATGATAGAACGGGACCAGAAAACCCTTGAAGTTTCTTGGGATGTCCCGGCGATGTACATACAAGTAGAACTACACAGCTAGAGCCTATACCCAATGCTCAGCACAGAAAGACAATAATTGTCAAAACAGTCAACGGGAATGCACATTGCACACCATGAATGACTAGCGCTCAAGAGAGCTTGTAACCCGATAAATTACTTCATCCATTATCAACCAAGATACTTGGTAAATTGTATCACAAATGATGATAGAATGTGAGGTAAGCTAACCTACACATAAAACCTAAGTTGAATAAGACATCTCCACACTGGGAAATAATCACATTGCGGTATGCTACAACAACCGTCATACACACGAACAGGGGAAACCCTCAGTGTACACACCATAAGGAAATGGTGCCAATGACAATGGCAATAAGTAAAAAGGAACTATCACAGTAACAAAAACAGTAAAAACGATGTTGTATAATGAGTAAGAATACGGTGCGCAACAAGCGATCGATATGAGGAAGTAGCAGATAATGACACGGAGTATAAGTACGAGATGACAGGCATAAATATTCTTTCCTATCACATAAGTGACTTACTGCCAAGCGTTTACGCCTCTGCACTCTGTATGACTGAGTGTTTTGGTATTGCACTGGTGCAGCTAATGATCTAATGGGGTAGCTAAGGATATGGAGAATGTAAACCGTAGTAAACCCTTCTTTTCACCAACGAATATGGCATAAGCCAGTTAGGCACACTTAGCAACAAACCGTGCGGCCTAAGGCCAGGGAAGCACGAAGAGTGTATAGTACACTAACAATCACAAAATGTGAATTCCAATGGAATAAAGAGTGAAAAGAGACTTAAGAAAGTCACAAGGACCGACGCATTGAAAATGCAAGGTCATACAAGTAAAGGACACTTGTACTGAACCAGAAGAACTGGTATAATTCAGAAGCTATTGACAACAGAGGAAGCACTACAACTAAGTAGTGACTTAACCTCGCCCGACAATAAGTCGGAGGAACTTAGTAAATAATCGTGGGAGTACGAATAGCATGTGCAGTAGATTACCAGAGAGCTGGTTACAACCTAAAACTCATCGAGTTCGAACACGGTAAAAGAATACCAAATTCGTTTAGTAAACCTTATTCCCATAATAGACGGATAAAAGGTTATGTATAGCACATTAAGGATAACAAGAAGGGTGAATAACCCAAGTTATCAGGGTCGCGCAGCAGAAGCTAGTGGGCCCCAGCTAGGAGATTAATGTACCTAGTGAGTATAATAGAATGGCTATTAATGCCTTGAAGCCGGTTAGGCTAGAACCGAACTAATTATGAGTTAAATAAACTCATATAGGAATTCTTGGTGCAAAGACTAAACCATTGGTATGGTTAGGACCCTTTGACCAGAGCATATTGTATAGTATACCGTAGGGAAGCTAAACGCTTCAGATTGCCCAAATTGATTAAACCAATGTTTAATAATAATAAATATGGTAGATTACGTGGGCGTAATCCCTTTTGGGGGGTAGAGCGAAAACCGCTTAATGTGAATTTTATAAATAAAACTCATAAACTATAACGTGCATAGCACAAACGAGAACCAAATTGATGAGTGGTACTATGTCAAATAAACATACGTACCCATTCATATCGTAATTATGGTAATTAAGCATGAGAGATGCAAATACCTTAGGGCGAATATACCCATCTTGTAACACCGTGTAAGAGTATTAGTAAAAGAAAAGTAATGAATAGTGGACGGAACTCCACAAGTATTGTAGCCCGTGAAGAAGTAGTACGAAGTAAATGATAGTAGTAGATGAATGAATTCTAAGAGTAGTGTATTCGTAAGTAAAATTATCGGAAGTAAATCGAGAACAATTAAACTCTACAAGTATGATAATTCCTAGTTAGAATATGTGAAACAACGGAGAGTAAGGGATGAAAGTAGTGAAGGTTGATGAAATGAGCATTTAGGTATTGAACCACGGAGCAAAGTATTTTGGAAATAGAGTGAGGATGATTGATGGATTGAATCCATCCTTTGGAGATGTATGAATGACTAGGAAGAGTAAAAAGATAAAACATGGAAATAATTGGATTAATTGCTTGTTTGAAACTGATGTGGGAAGTCGAACTTGATCCTGATCAGATCAAGGGAAACCGAACACAACTTGGGTGGGAAAGATAGTTCAACACTGATGATGATCACATCAGGGTCGAATGATTCTCGAAGCTCCCCTTAAGTGGTCACAAAAATAACACATAGGATAGAAGTAATGTATATAGATTGGACCTGGGAGCTATGTGTTTTAGAAAATTCTAATTGGTAGTAGTGAAGTAATTCTCTTAGACTGAAGGTTAAGAATTTGTGAGAAGCTTGTACCGGAGAAGATAGTAGTGTAGTATGTTGTATTATTCCAAAGGCAACAGGACATAGAGGAGTCCTGTGTCGAGATGACCCGAGTGCCTACGGGATTGTGATGTGTATTGCATTGCTTTGGGGATAGCTTTGCACTGTATGTATGTATGAAGTTCGTAAAGAGGAACCGGATGGTTGATGGTAGTATGGATTGGAGTAAGTATTGTACATTGGTATGATAGGGAAAGGAGAAACCTTGAGTGATGGATTTGGGAACTAGTAAGGAGGAAGAATGTATGACCGCGGTATTAGACATGTAAGAATGAGTAAGCATTATAAACCCATAACCTCGAACAACTTTGAGGACAAAGTTCTTAAGGGGGGTAGATTGAAATACCCCGAACTTAATATAGGGATTAAAATTAATCTAATACGTATTTAAGGGCCTAATGACGCCTAAGTGATATTGGTAAGGAAAAATAAATTCAAAAGAAATAAATAAGAAACGCTTTAGAAGCGTAAAACGCTAAATAAGCGTTAAGTAACCATAGGAGGTAGGAGACCTCGGTTAGCATATTATAAGGATTCTAGAGGCTTAATTAAGTATAAATAATTATTAGGGAACAAATCCCGAAGAAACGGATCCTTAAAACGGATTAAAATCACTAACGAACATTAAAGCGCGTTTTTCGAGGTAACCGGGAAAACGCGTCTTTAAGGGTCAAATAGACTCGTAACAGTTTTAGTCAACTAAATATTCATTAATAATATTAGTGAAGTATTAGAACCAATAAAATCAATAAAACGAGAGATTAGTAAAAACTGTCAAAAACAGGAGGTTGTGGGGTAAAAGTATAAATAACACAAACTTATGTGTCCACTTTGAAAATAAAAAGCAAAAGTAATGAGGGGGTGCTGTGTGTGACCGATGGGGACTCCCCCTCTCACACTCTCTCACACACTCTCTTATACACAAACAAACAAAATAAAAACACTCACCTTTATTCTACTCTCTCTCCTACTCTCATTTTTCCCCCTCACGTGAAACCCTTCCCCCTCACTCTCTCTTTTCCTCTCTTCTTCAACCCATGCGACATTAATGGAGATTTGAGCAAGCCACACAAGAACACTAGCTTCTCTCCTTTGTAACTCCCTCAATACTCTTCCAAAAATTATAAAAAACACCACCATTGTAATCCTCTCACCAAGAGCTACACTTTCATCCTTTCAAAATTCGAAAACAAGCAATTTCGTTTTCATGGGTATGTCCCATTTGGAGTTTCAACACCACCATTAGAAGGCCCTCCTTCTCCTTGTTCTTCTAAGGTAAAAATATTTCGAAAACTCCTTTGTTTTCTTATCTCATGGGCAAAACGAAAATCTAGACTAACCCTTGGTTGGTCTCTTGTTCTATAGCCGATTTTGGCATCTTGGTGGAGTTGGAATTTTGTTATTGAGCCACTCCAAACAGCACTTGAACCATTGGAAGGTAATAAATGTTCTAAACCCTAGAATGTGCATTAGAACTTAAGTAATGTATGAGTTTAGTTTTAGTATTGAAAATATGTATGTTGGTGGGCTGTAGTATTAGATTGTTGAAGTACCAAAACCGGTAGAGAGGGAAGGAAGGAGAAAGAAGGAGAAAGAAATCTAGAAGGGAAAACAAGGTAAGAATTCTCATTGTGTAGTCTTGTATGTATTGATATATGTAACAGATTTTTAGAAGTAAAAATGTGTAGTGTAAAATGGTATTGTATTAGTAGTGTAATGTGTAAGAGGATATGAGTGTTTTAAACCTTTAAAAGATATGTAAAACTTATGGGAAACATAGATGGGAGTCAATGTTTGAGTGCAGGAATTTTTATGAGAATTTTAGTATTGGTATTGTATAAAAGAGCTTGTATATTTTTGGTTGTTGAAACAGGTGAAATAAGTGTTGAAATGTGGACTAGAATATGTGGTGAGAGTTAAAAATATAGGGGAACCTCTGCCCAAATTTGTATGGAAATAGGAGGACTTAGTTGTGTAAGAGAAGAAAACTACCTAGGAAATTACTTGGTGTATTTGGAGAGTTTAAGTGAGTAGTTTAGTACTTTGTAACAAATTTAGAAGAGGATTTAAGTAAAGGGAGGAACTAGGATTGAGGCAATGCATTGAGGATGTTAGGAGTAGCATTAGTAGAGGGAGTATTGAATGGTAATGAGGAAGGGAAAAATCTGTAACACTTGTAGGAGAAAGAAAGTTGCAACAGAGGAGAAAAATGTAACAGTGGAGTGTTAATGTAACAGATTTTTGTAGTGTGTTTTGGGCTAGTTTAAAATGCTTAAACAAGGTTAAAACATGCTAGATTATATGTAGAAACATTAAGGGAGAGATTGGTAGAAGTTTAGAATTTAAACAAGCTCAAAAAACTTACATATAGTACCATACTGCAACTAGTCCGGGTTGCAAACCAGAATGCAAACCCGGACTAGCCATAAAATTAGACAGAAAGTGTTGCAGTGGGATGATCCGGGTTTAAAACCAAGAGGCTAACCCGGAACATCCCAAAAACATACCCGTAGCTTTCTAAAATGAAATTGTCCGGGTTTGAAATTGGGATGTAAACCCGGAACAATGCAAAAATTCACCCGAGAGCAAATACCTGTATTGGTCCGGGTTTGAAATAGGGAAGTAAACCCGGAACACACACATTTTTAACCCGTAAGTTACTCCAGTGGGTTGGTCCGGGTTTGTAAACCCGGACACTAATCCGGAACATGTCAAAACTTGTACAGAATGTATTTCTAAGCTTAGGTAAGGATGGGTAATGATGGGTAATGATATTACAAGATGATTAAGACCTAATTAATGATGTTTAAAGGTCATTAAGGCCATAAACAAGCTTAGAAAATAATTTCAAGTAAGTAACATAAGTACATGTATTTGAACAACAATGAATTAGTAAGTAAAAACTAGGAAATGTTAGTAAAGTAGTAAGTAAGGTTAGTTATGGATAATTAACCACCCAATTGTATGTGTGTCATAGGATTCGACTAGTTGAACACCGAAGGGAGTCGGTGTGTCCAAAGTCAACGGTGAAAGGTATGATTTCTTCATGCCCTGTATCCTAATCTGGTTACCCCGATTTGTGTGCTTATTTGATCACCTAATAAGATAAATGCATGAATCGGACTATATTGCACCTGCTTGTGCTTGCTTACATTGTTCTTGATATTTGTCTTGAACAATAGTTTGTATAATTCATGAAACATATGAATGATGATGAAGTGTATCATACTTGTAGTGTACTTGTATATTGTAATGTATTTGTATGTAAGTGTATATGGGTATTGTATTATTGTGGCTTGGATGTTGACTTGTACTAATTCCTAACTATCTAACTCCTAACTTAAGTGAGTAAATTGGAATGAGTACAAGTCCGATATAGCTTCGGCCACGCGTGAGGATGCGGAGTCACAAGAGGTTGGCTGCAATTCCTGACTCTTAAACTGGTCCGCGGCCCAAATCCCTTAAATGGGTAGCATCCCGGATTAGTGAGTCAAGTAAATCCCGGAGGTGGGACGGTGTAGTCCCCAGGGCCGGAGGTCCCGACGACTTAACTTGAGTAAGAGTAAGAGTAAGTAAGTATGGATCCGTAAGTAAGTATGAGTATGAGTATGTATGTGTATGAAGTAACGAGTAAAAGAGTAATCTCCACCCGATTAACCCGGGTGGACCAATGAAGCTAACAAAAATCGTATAATGTGTATGTAATGAGTATGTGTATTTCGGAAGAAGGTAAGTATGTATTGGATGGTTTATGGTATTCCTTGTATGTAATGTAGTGCATGTAGGTATGCCTTGCGTAAGTATTGTTGTATTGTGTATAAGAGCATGTATGCATGTATCTTTGAATGAAATCAACCGCATGTATTCGACCAAGTGGTCGGCGTACCCTCACTAGTACGCGGGGTATGCGGTTATCATGCTCGGCGAAAGCTGACCCCTTCAGGGGACATTTTTTAGTGTGCAGGTACCCGAAGCGAATGTGGTCAAGGCACGAGACCGGTGACTACATTGGATAGTAGTAGCAGAATGTAGAGGTGTATTAACTAGCACACCCCTTGTATTTAGAAAGTAATGTAGTAGTGAGGAATGGGTAGTAAGTAGTCTCTTAGTGAGTATGTATGAACTGGGAGAGGTATTATACTTGTATAAGGAACCTAGTAAACTCGGTATGTAGATTATACTGTATTGTACTTGGAGTATTGTATTGAATGAAGATTGTAGTAGTATTTGGTAAACGGAGAACGTATTGTAGACTTGTAGTACTCGGGATTCCGGTCCATCAGACCGATGCTGTATGTAGAAGTAGTAGCCTTGTTAGTCACGTGGGTGACTAACGGCATTGTATCACCCATTGTATGTAAGCATATATCTGCTGCGTGTATCTGATATGTAAGGAAATTGGATGGTAAGCACTGTATTAATGGTAGGGGTGTTACAAAATCCTTCCCAACAGCTAATTAGAAATCTTTCTAAAGCATCCAGCTCCAAGTTCCAATTTATATTCATTACTTCTATCCTATGTGTGATTCTTGTGACCACTTGAGGGGAGCTTCAAGAATCATTCGACCCTGATGTGATCAGCATCAGTGTTGAACTATCTTTCCACCCCAATTTGTGTTCGGTCTCCCTTGATCTGATCAGGATCAAGTTCGACTTCCCACATCAGTTTCAAACAAATAAATAATTTAATTGTTTCCATTTTCTATCTTTTTACCCTTTCTAGTCGTGATACGGATTCATACATCTCCAAAGGATGGAATCAGTCCATCAATCATCCTCACTCTACTTCCCAAATGCTTTACTCCGTGGTTCAATGCCTACTACCTCATTTCATTGACTTTCGCTACTTTCCTCCATTACTCTCCATCATTTCAATTATTCTAACTAGGGATTACCATACTTGTAAAATTTAGTTGTCCTCAATTTACTTCCAATAATTTACCTAGGTATTCACTACCCCTAGACTTCATTCATCTACTACTCCATTTCGTACTACTTCTTCAAAGGCTACAATACTTGTGGAGCTCCGTCCACTACTCATTACTTTTCTTTTACTAATACTCTTACACTGGGGTTACACGATGGGTATTTTCATCCTATGGTATTTGCATCTCTCATGCCTAGTTACCATAATTACAATATGAATGAATACTTATGTTTATTTTAACATAGCATCAATCATCATTTGGTTCCATTTGTGCTATGCACATTATGGTTTATGTGTTTTATTCCACGAAACTTGCATTAAGCGGTTTTCACTCTACCCCCCCCCTTAAAAGGGATTACGCCCACGAAATCTACCATATGTTATTATTATTAAACATTGGTTACTAAGTTCGGGCACTCTGAAGCGTTTTAGCTTCTTTACGGTTTATTACATAATATACCCTTGTCAAAGGGTCCTAATCATAAAAATGGTTTAGTCTTTGCACCAAGGATTCCTATATGAGTTTATTTAACTCATAATTAATTCGGTTCAAGCCTAACCGGCTTCAAGGCATTAATGGTCATTCTATTATACTCACCAGGTGCATTAATCTCCTAGCTAGGGCCCACTAGCTTCTGCTACGCGACCCTGATAACTTGGGTTATCCACCCTTCTTGTTATCCTTAACGTGTTATACATCACCTTTTATCCGTCTACTATGGGAATAAGGTTCATTAAACAAATGCGGTCTTCTTTTACCGTGTTTGAACTCAATGAGTTTAAGATTTATAACCAGCTCTCTGGTAATCTACTGCACATGCTATTCGTGCTTCCCCGATTATTCGTTTGTCGGGCGCGGTTAAGTCACCACTTAACTGTAGCGCTTCCTCTGTCGTCACTAGCTTCCAAATTATACCAGTTCTTCTGGTTCGGTACAAGTGTCCTTTACTTGTATGACCTTGCATTTTCTATGCGCCGGTCCTTGTGACTTTCTTAAGTCTCTTTTCACTCTTTATTCCACTGGAATTCACATCTTATGATTGTTAGCGTGTTTTACACTCTTCGTGCTTCTTTGGCCTTAGGCCGCACGGTTTGCTGCTAAGCTTGCTTAACTGGCTTATGCCATGTTGTTGGTGAAAAGAAAGGTTTACTACGGATTACATTCTCCATATCCCTAGCCATCCCATTAGGTCATTAGCTGCACAAGTGCAATACCAAAACACCAAGTCATACAGAGTGCAGAGGTGTAAACGCTTGACAGTAAGTCACTTATGTGATAGGAAAGAATATTTCTGCCTGTCTTCTCATACTTATACTCCGTGTCATTATCTATTACTCCATCATAGCGGTCGCTTGTTGCGCACCGTATTCTTACTCATTGTACAACATTGTTTTTACTGTTTCTGTTACTGTGATAGTTTCTCTTTACTCATTGCCATTGTCATTGGCACCATTCCCTTATGGTATGAATACCCTGGGGTTTCCAATGTTCGTGTGTATGTCGGTTGTCGTAGCATACCTCAATATTAATATCCTCCCAATGTGGAGATGTTCTTCCATTTTAGGTTTTGTGTGTAGGTTAGCTTACCTCACATTCCCTCATCATTTATGATACAACTCACCAAGTATCTTGGTTGCCCGAGGATGAAGTGGTTTATCGGGTTACAAGCTCTCTTGAGCGTTGGTCATTCATGGTGTGTAATGTGCACACGCATTGATTGCTTTTGACAACTATTATCTTCCCAGTGCCGAGCATCGGTTATAGGTTCCCGCTGTGTAGTTTTACTTTTGTATGTATATCACCGGGACATCCCAAGAAACTTCAAGGGTTTTCTGGTCCCGTTCTCCAATTGAGAGTATTCTATCTCTGATAAATGAAAGTTCTCGTTGAGGGGTTTGTCTCCACTCATAGGTCTAATGACAAGGTTTGCTATGTTGGTGTTTACACAATGGTCCACCACATGTTTGGGTGCTTATGGAGTATGCTTACTCCTTTAAGTCGTAATGGTTTGGAAATCTCATTTCCTTATTCCATCGCCCCTTGGCAATATCTATTGCGTGGGCTTAATTGTTAGTAGGTGGAGGCCTTTTCTAAGGTTCACATCATCACTGCGTTGGTGGTCTTCGGTTAACGAGGGGTACCTTCCCTTGGGTTTCTCGTAGTGTCCAAGTGTGGACTAGACCAATGTTGGCATTATTACGATTCTTTTGCCTCTGTGTTATTACTGCTACAGTAGGCATGAAAAGTAATTAAAAGCTTGTCAACTGTATACTAGACTGGTGCTCTAGTAATAGTGACACTGGGGTGGCTATTACTCCAAGCCACTCAGGATGTTGGGTTTGAATTGATGGTCCAGTTGTTGATTTCTTGTCGTATGAGACAATATCTCTTGCAAGTCTTGCTAACCAATGGTGCCGGTTTTGCAACCGTTTTAGTTGTATAACGTATTTGGTTCACGGCTTCTGAGCCTTATTGTTGTGAGCTATGCTCCTTGCAAGCTGCTTATACATGTTTCCATTCCATGTATACCGTCATAGGTTGGAGATATTATTGGGCTCCATGGTAAGTCGTGGCATCATGCTTCCGTTCATAGGAGACTCTTAGGCAATCTGGTGCTGATCAGTGCCTTCCGGTAATTTAGGGTATTTCCTGTTAAGTGAAATCCCTTCGGTATCCTAGCCGAATGTTCGTTCTAGCTCGTGTGCTTTTATCATGACGCTTGTTCACTTGTTGTTATCTCAGACACCCTTCGAGGATTGCTCCTAAGTGCTGTTGAATCATGCCGTTACATCCGGCTAACGTTCATGATATGTTGTCCACTGTACCGTCTGGTGGCATCGTACTTGAGTCGTCCCTTTTTTGGGTTATAACGTCTCCTGTTCTTGGGTAGACTGTTTACACTTGCTCCTAGTGCTTAAGACTAGGTTTGACATCCCCTTCAATGATGGACTATACTTGTGGTAATCTTGGGGTTGCTCTTGGGAACTCCGCCCCGTTTATTGAGCGTTGTTAGGTTCACGTTAGGCATTCGCCTTACTGTGTTTAGGCTGGGCATTCCATCCAGCTGTCAGGTAATTGCTTGGATTATTTGAGACATATCCAATGTCTATACTTACCAGTATGTGCTCTTTGCACTTCCTAGTTCTTATTCCTCATCTTCAGATGGCTTCCCTGAGTTCCTTGATACTTGATCGTCTGAGGTGTCCAGCTGTTCTGATTTGAACTCACTCATGGTCCGTAGAACGGAGTTGACTACTTCCCGTGCGTCGCACACTACATGTATACATACGTGGGGTACCATATTGATACGTTACCACTTACCCAACTATATGTCGGGCCCGCAAGCTCCTTTGGAGTGCGGTTGTCCCACATCCCGTAACGGGTACACTCGTAGTGTTCATCACACGCCTAGGTGAAGTATTCTATTGCCAACTCCTCTTGTATCATTCTATGATGCTCACCGTAATCATGTTGGTTCGGTTTTTAAAATCCAAGGGTTTAAAAGAAGGTTTGTGGTTTTGAAAGAAACTTGGTTTGAAAACTATGGTTCGGTGTTAAAAGAAGTTCTTCATGGCATAGCCATGTTCGAAATCTTGACCAAGTCCAGCTTCTCGCTGACTGGTATGTTCTAAATACAGTGGTCGGGCCGTTAGGCCTTTCCAAGGTTTGATTCCTCTAGCTTCCAGGATTTGTGATCCTATAGTTGTTTCACTGCTGTCACGGTACATTACTATGTACCTGTGGTGTGTTAAAGTTCATCTACATGTTCCTGTTCTTACTGCACTTGCCGTGGCAAGTGCGTGGTACTGTTGGTTTTTGGTTAGACCTATACCGGTCTTGGTATGGTTCCCACTTGTTTTTAATAGTCTTGTTGACTCTTCCCTAGATCATATTGATCTATGTTTGGGATACTCGGTCCTTTTGAGTAGTTTCTCATTGATGTTGACATGACTGTCATTGATCGGGATATTTATCCAATCCTTGGAGACTCCCATTTATTTATCTTGTGTTTTTCCTCGTTGCTCGTTCCCACTGGTTTACCGTGGTTATTGAGCCTTAGCTTGCTTAGGCACTACTCTTGTAGTCCTAGCGGATTATATCCCGTGGATATCCTTGTAGTTGTGTAAGCTATGTCGGCCAGGTATCATAACCTTCATGGCGTTGTAAGTTTGGAGTTAACTACCCCCGACTATGTCCGTAGTCAGGTGGTGTACCATTGGTGGTATTATTTAGCTGTTACTGTTGTCCCGCAGACTTGTGTCTCGGGTTCCATTACTGCTCCTTTTCCATTTCGTTGCACGGTAAGTGCTTCTTTTCCTGCTGCTGGTTGACTAGCCAGGTTTCGCGACTGCTAAGCATGTCGCCCCATGCTTTTGTAAGTTATAGTCTCCTTGTGGTTGGAGTGCTCATTCCACCGCTATTACGTGCGGGTATTGTTGTTCCACCGAGATCCATCCCCGGGTCTTCCATTTCATGGAATCCACTATATGTCAGGTTCTCTCCTCTTGTAGGAGCATCTCATTACTGCCAGATCGGGTTTTCCCGAGTATGAGAGGGCTTTTCCTCTCTCTGGCATCCTTTCCCAAGTTATACAGTGGGGATGCGGTGGGCGGGACTGGTATTGTAGGTATCCGGTACTCACCGGGAGTTCCTATATAGCATATCTCTAATGCTAACACTCAGCCCTTAGCCCTAAGCTTCTAATTCCTAACTCAGTATTCCTAAACTCGGTATTTCCAGTCATCAGAGCGATACTTCGCTCTGATACCACTTTTTGTAACACCCCTACTGCTAATACTGTCATTACCGTCCAATCTCCTTATACGATCCAGACTCACGCAGCGGATACTTACATACATACAGTGGGTGATACAATGTCGTTAGCCACCCACGTGACTAACAAGGCTACTACTACTGCTACATACAGCATCGGTCTGATGGACCGGAATATCCGAGTACTACACACTTACAGTACATACTCCAATTACCAAATCAAATACTAGAACCTTCATTCAATACAATACTCCAAGTACAATACGATATAATCTACATACCGAGTTTACTAGGTTCCAAATCAAATACAATACTTCTCCCAAGTTCATACATACTCACTAAGAGTCTACATCTACCCATTCCTCACAACTACTTACTTCCTAAGTACAAGGGGTGTGCTGATTAGTACCCCTCTACATTCTACTACTACTATCCAAATGTAGTCACCGGTCTCGTGCCTTGACCATATCCTCTTCGGGTACCTGCACACTAAAAACGTTCCCCTGAAGGGGTCAGCTTTCGCTGAACATGATAACCGCATACCCCGCGTACTAGTGAGGGTACGCCAACCACTTGGTCGAATACATGCAGTTCATTTTCATTCAAACATACATGCATACATGCTCTTAAATACGATACTACAATACTTACACAGGAGTACACGAATACATTCCAACACATACCAAGAAGTTATACAAATCCAACAATACTTACTTACCTTCGGTATTCACGATACATGCACAATACATACTCATTACATACTCAATCCATACACAATACATATACAATGTCCAATACTTTGTTAGCTTCATTTGTCCACCCGGGTTAATCGGGTGGAGATTACTCTTTTACTCGTTCCACAATACTTACGCATACATACTCATACTCATATATACTTACGGATCCATACTTACTTACTCTTACTCTTACTCATGTTAAGTCGTCGGGACCTCCGGCCCGGGGACTACACCGTCCCACCACCGGGATTTACTTGACTCACCAATCCGGGATGCTACCCATTTAAGGGATTTGGGCCGCGAACCAGTTTAAGAGTCAGGAATTGCAGCCAACCTCTTGTGACTCCGCATCCTCACGCGTGGCCGAAGCTATATCGGACTTCTACTCATTCCAATTTACTCACTTAAGTTAGGAGTTAGGTAGTTAGGAATTAGTAGAAGTCAACATCCAACCACATACACAAATACATTATTCATATACACATCCATACAAATACAATACAATACAAGTACACTACAAGGTACAATTACACATCATCATCATTCATATATTTCATGAATTATACGAACTATTGTTCAAGACAAAATCGAGAACAATGTAAACAAGCACAAGTAAGTGCAATATAATCCGATTCATGCATTTATCTTATTAGGTGGTCAAATAAGCACACAAATCGGGGTAACCAGATTAGGATACAGGGCATGAAGAAATCATACCTTTCACCGTTGATCTTGGACTCACCGACTCTCTTCGGTGTTCAACTATTTGAATCCTATCACATACATACATTTGGATGGTTAATTATCCATAATTAACCTTACTGATTACTTCCCTAAAGTTTCCTAGTTTATACTTACTATCTCTTTGTTACTTAAATACATTCACTTATGTTACTTACTTAGAATTATTTCCTAAGCTTGTTTATGGCCTTAATGACCTTTAAACATCATTAATCATGTCTTAATCATCTTATACTACCATTACCCAATCATTACCCATCCTTAACTAAGCTTTAAAATAGTTTCTGGAAGGTTTTTGTGTTGGTCCGGGTTGTTTCCGGGTTTACAAACCCGGACCAACTCGCTGGAATAACATACGGGTATGAAAAATGCATGGTCCGGGTTTACAGCCTAGTATACAAACCCGGACCACTTGATTTTGTGAGTTACGAGTGCTTTTTATGCATGGTCCGGGTTTGTTATTCCTTTGCAAACCCGGACCACTTGTTTTGGTATGTTACGAGTATGTTTTTGGGGTGGTCCGGGTTAGTGTCTTGGTTTGTAAACCCGGACCATCCCTCTGTAAAACTTTCTGTCGTTTTTTCATGCTAGTCCGGGTTTGTGTGCTGGTTTGCAACCCCGGACTAGTTACAGTATTGCCATTTATGTAAGTTTTTGAACTTGTTTCAATTCCAAACTTCTTCCAATCTCTCCCCCAATATTCCCACATATAATTTAGCATGTTTTGACATTGATTAAGCATTTTAAACTAGCCTAATCCCACTCTATAAAATCTGTTACATTACACACTCATCTATCAGTTTTTCACTTCCTGCTATAATTTTTCCTAATCCACTAATGCTACAGATTTTCTTTTCTTCTTCCCACCAACTCAATGGATCTTATACTGGCCTAACTTAGTTTGACAACTCCCAATACACCATTTACAAATAACCACATATTTTCCTCTCTGAACATATCCATGTTCTTTCCTCTGCAGCAGCACACAAGTCCCTAAATTCCTAACCAAAATTTGACAGCGTTTCTCCACATTCTTAAGTATTCTCACCACATCATTTGCTCATCAACACCGTTTTACATTACATCCTGCTCATATATACATTACTCACACCATTCTAAATACTTACCACCTCTAATACCCACACTTAGTACTCTATTTACTTATTTCCAAAAGCTTTTGATTACCAACACTACCGATACTAACTCGCTTCTTTCCTACTGTTACAATGGTTTAACCAGTGCTAAGGGCATGCACTAATTTTTACATACATATTAAAATCTGTACAGAGGCGTATTAAAATCTGTACAGAGGCATTACCTTAGTGCCTTACTTCCTTTTCCCTTTTCTCTCCTTCTTCCCTTCTTGCTCCTCTTTCCTTCTTTGTTCTTGATTCTTAGTTAGGCCAGGCTACAGCCGTTCCATGGAATACACACACACAAAAGCTAGTAAACTTCTAACGTAGGTATTAAACCCTAGCTTGTGAGAAATTACTTAAAACTCTTAGAAAGTCTTACCTTGACTTCTAAATGGGGTTTTGGATAGTGAAATGGAAGTGCTTCAGTCCTCACGGTGGAATGTCAAAATCGACTGAGCAATGGAATAGTGTACGCACGTGAGTTTTTGATTTTTACAAAAGAAGATGGAAAAGAGATGAGCTTTGGTCTACTTCTTACCTTAGAACATGGAGAAGAAGGTAGATCTTGAAATGGTGCTCTTGAAGCTCTCAACTGATAATGCCCTCAAAACTAAAGTTGGTGGTTTTAGATTTTTGAAAGGTGGAGAATGATCTCCTTGGCGATACGAATTCAACGGTATGGTTTTTGTAGCATTTGGTGGTGATTTGAGGATTCAAGGGTGAAGAGGAAGTGAGCTCTGCGGGGGATCTCAAATCGCCATGGTTGGAACCAGAGAGGAAGAAGAAAGGATGCTGTACGTGGGTTTGTGAGTGAGTGAGGAGAGAGGTTTTACTTTTTTGACTTTTTAATGGTTTTGCCTTTTTGCAAATAAGGAGAATTAAGAGAGGGGTATGGCTAATAAGTCAGCCGGCTGCACACACCTCACATGGGGTTTTAAAATATTAATTGCAATAGTGGACACACTCATTTATTTTATTTACACTTTTACCCCACAACTTCCCGTTTTTGACAGTTTTTACTATTTTCTCGTTTTATTGATTTTATTGGTTCTAAAGCTTCACTAATATTTATTAATGATTATTTAGTTGACCAAAATTTTTACAAGTCTATTTGACCCGCTTAAAGACGCGTTTTCCCCGGTTACCTCGAAAAACGCGCTTTAATGTTCATTAGTGTTTTTAATCCATTTTAAGGATCCGTTTTCTTCGGGATTTGTTCCCTACTATTTATTTAGGCTTAATTAAGCCTTTAGAATCCTTATAATACGCTAACCGAGGTCTAATACCTCCTATGGTTAGTTAACGCTTATTTAGCGTCTTTCGCTTTTTAAGCGTTTCTTTATTTCTTTTGGATTTATTTTCCCTTACCAATATTTCTTAATCATTATTAGGCTCTTAAATACCTATTAGGATAATTAAATCGCCATATTTAAGGTCGGGGTATTTCATAACCAGTTGGGAGATATAGAGGTCTAAAGTTTCGGTCTCGCCAGCACATAAAATAACATCGAAACAGAGATGTAAACTCGTGATTTGCGACTTCAATTTCTTTCTGTATAGTGCGAGTTAGGTTTAGTTCTTGCTGTCAATACGTAGAGCTAAGTTTGCCCTTTCCAATGAGCCATTACACATAGTCTAACTCGTTTTGTACTGCTAGTTATAGATCATCAAAGTTGGCTCCACGAACTGCTTAAAGTTCGAGTTTTTCCCAGTTTTCCGAATTGGAATTCACACAATTCGCACAATCCGGTGAGTCTCCGATCAAATTTCTCCGATATTGTTGTTCGTAGTCATGTTTTCGATCTAACCCATGTCTCAATTTAGTCAATTACATGTTAGATTAGGAGGATTTGTTGGAATTGTACCCGAATCGCATTCTGAAACCGAAACAAACCCTAACATTCGAACTAAACTCGAATTCCATCGTATAGTGCATTATAATTGGGGAAACCGGTATCAATAGAACCGAAATTCGATTTTGAATCCATAGAAACAAGAATCACTCGATTTCGTTCTGTAGATTAGGAGAAAATCAGGATTTAGTACTCGAATGGGTTATTGAGTTCGATGATGAACTAGAGACTCAGGGACCGTCCGATCGCAGTTTAAAGGAACAGACGGCCCAGATTAGATCGTGGGAATATAAGAGTATATTAAGTTTATAAAATTCCAGTAAATAGTCCTAACTTGTTGGGTTAATTTAAATATCTTCCCGAATGTATTTTGGCATGAAATTTTAACCATAGATTCCTTATTTAATCTAGTTTATTTTGATGTAAATTAATGTGGTTTTGGAGTTTTTTAGTTAAACGTAAGTTATGATTTTGCAAGTTACGGGTTTTCTGGAATTATTTGGCTAAATTAAAAAGATATTTTATGAAATAAAAATTTTATAATATGTCTAAAATGTTATAGTTACTGTATTAAATTTGGGAATTTTTGGGCAATGGTAAAAGGTTTTAAAAATTGGTTTATGAGTTTTTCATAAGAATAACCTATAATATAAGGTTTTTAATGTAACCAAAAATTAAAGTATGGTTTGTTAATTAACTTTTAAGCTGGGGAAAATAAAGGAAACTAAATTAACATTTTATAACAGTAAGTTTATAAATGTTTTTGGTATTAGCTTTTAAGAGAAGTGAAATTATTTACATATATGTATATATACTTATTTAAGTAGAAACTTATGTAAATCAAGGAATTTAATTATCTTACGTTTTGGTTATTATATTATATGGGAGTTAATAGTTTTAATTAAAACTAAGGGAAATATGAATATATATATATATTTACATATATATAAAAGGGAATAAAGTAGTAACTTAGAGTAAAGCAAGGAACTAATAAATTAACACTTATAATAACTAAATATTATAAGAGCTAGTATCCTAAGATATAGTTAAAGGAAATACTTTATAGAACATACATGGGATGCAGTTAGTAATAAGATAGTTTAAATATAATAAGTTACATAGGGAATGTCTTAATTAAATTCTAATACAGGTATACTTATATATATTAAAGGGAAACACTTTATTTTATAAACCGTATATCGGTTGTAGTTATGCCTAAAAGTTTTTAAACATAATTAAATACAATAAATTACATAAATAATGTTTTGAACAAATCCTAGTATATATAAATATATATAAAAATAAAATTAGTTACCTTATAGGAAATATAATACGAAGGAATTAGTAAGTTAAACTAAACCTCTACATAATACTAATGGCAGAATATTATATGAGGTGGTATTAGATTATAGTTATGTATTAGGCTTAAGAATTACCTTTGAGTTTCTAAGGTTTATATATAACCATATTAAAATGCGTGTATAGTATTATTTGTCAATAACCAGGATGTAAATCTAAAATTGGGATTAAGTAATTAATAAGTTAAAACTTAGGAAAAATTGTGATTAGATTACATAAAATGTTGCACAAATAGATCTTATTCTATAATTAATGATAAACAAATGTAGTATGATTACATCTAAATATTCTTAATATATAAACCATAATAAAATAAGTAAATACTTTTACATCTAATGTGAGGTGGATTAGTAAGTCTAGATTTAATCATTTCTTAACATTTATGGTAGTGAATATAACTTAATGTTTTAAGATAGGATCATTAAAAAGGATTGTGATATAATCTATATTAAATGATGATTTGGGAATTTATCTAAATAATTATCCTTAAGTTTCTTAGAATTAGATAAGCCATATAAAATACATTTATTACCAATATTCAGGGGTGAGTATACAATTAAGTGGGGATATTTAGTAGTTAGAGTTTATAGGAGGTTTATAGATAGGAATTTGATACTTAAAACCTTTGAACCTTTTTATTAGATAAAACTAAGTTACATAAGATATTATATTGATATACTTTACGGTAATGGGAAATAATGATATGTTGTTTTGAATATAAAATATGAGAATTTTCATAATGGTTTATCTTATTAAATAATTAACAATTTCACTGCGAACCAGAATTTAATTCTTTGATAAATACTACTCTGTGTAGATATATTGTCCATCCTAAATATAATAAAGGAAATTAATTTATTAAGTTATTCCTTTGAAACCTTAGGTTTTGTGAAACAATTTAAAACGTATTTAAGGCTTAAGTTTATTGAAGTTTAGTACAAAAGGATTATACATAGTCTATAGAGTGAATGGGTGTAAAAATAAAATATTTAGGAGATTAAAGGTAAGTAAGGATACATAAAAGGTTATATTTAAACACCTTATTATATAGGTAATAATTAAGCAAATAATGTACCTTGTGAATACTAAATGTAAGAGTTCGATAAGTCTAAGTTAACTATAATATAGTTGTTTCAAGATGAAAAGTAATTTAACATCTTATGTCAAGATTATTAGCTGGATGTAATAAAAAGTCTTTCTGGACTAAAGATAAGATAAATGAGTTAGTAACTCAATTAGGTTATGATATAATGTAAACACATTTATGATATAGAGGTCTCAAAAGTCTTGAATGTGAGGATTGTGGTTAAGTATGAATAAAGTGGATAGGAGTGGACAATTAGCGAATGTTGATCGAATACATTCCTTGATCTTACCACCTTGGGCTATACAACGTTCTCAGATAACACAAAGATTATACATAACATTTAAGTGAGGGCTTAAAGGATAATTGAGACTTTGAAATAAGAGTAAGGAGTTTATTTAAGCGTAACATAGGCTACAAGTGGTTGATGATAGATTACCTTTAATATTCTTCAGAGTACTGTTGATTGTTTGCGCAAGTTGATTAGAACTGCTACAGCGTTACCCAGGTACGATTTCTCGTACTCAGCTTGTTGTGTTTTGGACTCTATGGAATGTTTTGTATGATTTCTCGTACTCCGATCTTTTTGCTGATTGACTTGTGGAATGTTTTGGAAAACGCTAACTGACTTAAAGAGGAATTTCTAAAAAGGAATTGGTTGTGTGACTAACTCAGCTTGTGTGACTAACTGAGCCTTGGATGCGAAACTCTCTTGGGTATTGGTTCCTTCTATTTGGTTGTTCCATTAGACATTGACTACTTAGGGTTTACGCTTCTGCACTCTGTAGGACTGAGTGTTTTGGTATTGCTCTGGGTAGTTAGTGATCTGGTGGGAATTTGGAAAAGGTCAATCTTGGAATTCTTCTTTTGACTCTGGATATCGTTTCATCCATGGGCTGGTTCTTGAGGTTTCGACGTGCGCGCGTCTTCAATGGTAACAGTGAGGGGCTGTATATCCCCTGTCCCAGAAAGGGACGTGATAGACAGTGAGGGGCTGTATATCCCCTGTCCTTAGTGGATGTGATAGACAGTGAGGGGCTGTATATCCCCTGTCCTTAGTGGACGTGGTAGACAGTGAGGGGCTGTATATCCCCTGTCCTTAGTGGACGTGATAAACAGTGAGGGGTTGTATATCCCCTGTCCTAAAAGGACGTGATTGGCGGTGGGGGCCATCTCTCCCAGTTGAAATTATTCCACTCTTGAGTTCTTGGTTCTTGGATCTGTTTTATCATTCCTAGTCCTTTGTGACTATCTGAGTTTTTCTACTCCTAATGGGAATTGGGTTTAACTAAGGAAATGGATGTTCACTAACACATGATGTGATTTTGTTTCACTAAAAATGCAATCCTTTAAAAGCTAGTACACATGTTCCTAGAACTTTAAAGAATACCTTTGGTTGGAAATAGTATACTAATGGAGCTTTGAATAACTAAGTGATAAGTACTTCAACTTCTCTAAAGCTTGAAAATAAATCTCATGAACTACTTGGTATCAATTTATTACCTAAGATAATGTTTAAGATAAATCTTAAGTCTAGAAAATTATTAAGCTAACAAGAACTAGTAGCGTATTAGAAAAGATCAACATCTGAACTTGTAAAACACATTAAAACTCTATGTTAACTTTAGAAAGAAAACACATAAACCTAACACCCTCCGGGAAGTGCCTGGTGCGACGAACTCCTAGGCTGAAAGTAGTGGGGGTGCACACCCACTTCTAGAAGTTTAGGGGCTAGACAAGCCTTGTCATCTAACCGTATATAATCTTCTACGCAGGTGATGGATTGTGTTGAACTTGAGGGGAAGTGGTGGTAAGACGTTACCATCATGAAATCTTGAGCTAGGCATATTTCATTACTAGCCACAATGAACAATTCAAAACTTATATATTAAGATCCAGTACTAAATTTATACATGTAAAGAGTTTACCGAGTTAAATCCTTGGTGAAAAATACTTACCTATGGAGTGAAAACACATGAGTAATAATAAACTAAATATTATTGAGCCTTAAATACTTGGAGTATTGAGTGTCTAGTGAAAAATTGAGAGTGATTTAAAGATTTGGAAATCCTCATGTTTATTTAGAAGTTTAACCTTATACATAGATAAAATCTTAGAAGTCACACTAAGAGTGATATTTACAGAAGTCACCATTGTCTAAGGGAGTACTAAGATTTAATAATCAGGAGAATACTTACATAGAACAAACCTTAAGAAAAATAATTATCAAGAGTGAGTGAGTTTTCATTAGACTAGCTCACTTGACTTAAAATTTTATATAGAGTCCCTACCTTAAAAAAAATAATATATAAATTTTAAGATAAAGGAATCAGATTTTGGAAGAACTTCCTAATTCTGCCTTGGGTGAAGTTATATAATAAGTAAATTTTATAAAGTAAACACTGAATGAATCGTCTAAAATACGATAGTTAATTATAAAAACAATTGAAACTTGAAAAGTCACAGAAAATATTTATCTTATAGAGTTTTAACATATGGTTGACTAATAAACCTTTGAAGATAATTTTGGAAGATTATTGAGGATTATTAAATGATCGGGAATATTATGTTAAACTACTCAAGTGTGTTACACCTGAGTAGTAGCTTGTTAATATAATTGATATAATAAAATGAACATATAATGGACATATAATGAATGGATAATAATCATAAGATAAAATTTTATAACCACCAAGGAAATACAAATACATAACAATCAAGAGATACAGATATATGTAACGATCCTAGATAAAATCAACGGTGCAGTAAATTCACAACAAAGCTGGTTAATAAGGTGTTGAATTCTTTGAATGTGCTGTTAGTAGCGGTACGAGGGTACCTTAGCTCTTTTAAGGGGGATATGCTGGCATACTCCTCCTTCGTTATCTCATCCGGATTATGCCTCGTTGCATTGTTAGTAAAGGGAGAACAGTATTAGTAGTATGAGAGGTGTATGTATGTACGTAGTTTTACGTTGTGGCACAGTACTTTGTCACGTTTGTGTTGTGTTTTGTTTCAGCTTATATTTTGATTCACTTTGATTTGATTTCGGTACTCTCGAGTGGAATGTTGAAATGGTAATGGAAATAAAGGATTGGAATGGTATGGAATTTCATTGTAATTATTATTGTCTCAGCACACCCGAAGCGGTGTGAGTGCCTATTAGTTGATTGTTAAACTTCGAGGCGAAGTTTCTTTTAAGGGGGATATACTGAAATACCCCTAAATTAATTTAAATTAATTTAGGGGATTTCTTTTATTAAAAATTAAATTATTATATGGAATTATGAATATTAAATTATTATATGGAATTGTGAAATTTATTTAGGGGTTTTCTCCTATTTAACCCTAATTATTATACATTATTATATAGTATTATGAATTTAATAATAAGATTTATAAGTCAATAAATCTTGGGAAAATTTCTAAACACTTCAAATATATTATAAAGATTTTAGGAAGTGTTGGAACATTGTTTTGAAACATAAAAGTCAATATAAAATTCTAGAAACCTTAAAGCTTATTAAGCCTTGCTAGAGTTGACTTTTTGAGAATGGTCAAACCAGGCCATGAAACCTATACCAATAAATAGGTTATGGAAAACCATGAAGATCGATAAAAAGAACGTCAAAAACGAATCATCCTAGCCAAAGTTATGCTAGATTGAAGTTTTGAATCAAAATTTTAAGAGATGCCACGTGTCACTCTGTAATGGGTCACCCACACTTAGCCGATTCTTTCCCTGAATTTCGGTAACTGATTCCAGTGTTTTGACCTAACTTTAGACGGCTATAACTTCTTCATCTTTCCATATTTTTCAATGCCTGAAATACCCCGTAATTAAAAATAGTGATTAATTAGGCTAATGAATAATTTAGAGGCTTAATTAAGTATAAATAATCGTAAGGGAACAAATCCCGAAGGAAACGGATCCTTAAAATGGATTAAAACCACTAACGAACCTTAAAGCGCGTTTTTCGAGGTAACCGGGAAAACGTGTCTTTAAGCGGGTCAAATAGACTCATAACAATTTTGGTCAACTAAATAATCATTAATAAATATTAGTGAAGCTTTAGGACCAATAAAATCAATAAAACGAGAGATTAGTAAAAACTGTCAAAAACGGGAAGTTGTGGGGTAGAAGTATAAATAACTAAAACTTATGTGTCCACTTTTAAAATAAAAAGTGAAGTTGTGTGTGTGTGTGTATGCCAGCCGATGGGCTCCCCCTCTCACTCTCACACACTCTATTAATTCTCCTTATTTACAAACAAACAAAACAATAAAGTAAACCCCCTCTCCTTTATCACTTTACTCCCTCACTCACAATTCTCTCTCCTCTCATTCTCTTCTCCACGTACAGGCCCCCATCCTCCTCCTCTCTATTTCTCTTCTTCTCCAATCGGTTGCCATGGGAGCTTGAAGAAACTCACAAAACTACCACTTCTCTCCTCTTGTTACTCTAGCAAACCTCTCCCAAAAATTGTAAAAATTACACCATTGTCTTCCTCTCACCAAGAGCTACATTTCCATCTTTCCAAAATTCAGAAACCTACATTTTCGTTTTTATGGGTATGTCCCATTTGGAGTTTCAACACCACCATTAGAAGGCCCTCCTTCTCCTTGTTCTTTTGAGGTAAAAACATTCTCAAAACTCCATCTTTTTCTAGCCTTAAAAGCAAAACGAAATTTGAGCTAAACTCTTGCTTGCTCCCTTGTATTCTAGCCGATTTTGGCCTCATTGGTGGAGTTGGAATCTTGTGTTTGAGCCACTCCAAGCCTTGTTTACACTCTTGGAAGGTAATATAATTTCTAAGCCCTAAAACCTATATTAAAACTTACATAATGGTTAGGGTTAAATTGTGTATTAGAATGGTGTATTGAAATGTGTATATCAATGGGTTGTAGAGTAGAGAATTTGTGTTTGTTGAACCGGTGGAGAAAGAGAGGAAGGAAGAAGCAAGAAGAGGAGGAAACTAGAAGAAGAAAACAAGGTAATTAAGCTCATCTTGGTATAGCTTGTAAATGACTATGTAACAGATTTTTAGAAATGAAAATGGGGATTGTGAAAATGGTATTGTGTAGTAGTGTAATGTACAAGAGAAAATGAATGTTTGAACCCTTGGAAACAATTTAAAACTGTTACAAAACAGATTGGGAATGAGATTGTCGAGTGCAGGAAATTTTTGATGCTATTTAAGTATTGGTATGGTGTATGGGAGCTTGTGTATTTTTGGTTGTTGAAAACAGGTGAGATAATGTAAATTATGAATGAAAACAATGTGGTGAGAGTGTCGGAATAGTTCTGGGTCGGACAGGGTAAATTTCAGAGGACGAACTCTACTGGAATGGTCCGACCCAGGGCTTGGGTCGGACGGTGGGTCGGACGGCCCTATACTTACAAAAAAAAAAACAGTAAGCTTATAACTAGTATATATATATATGTATACCCACCTATACATATGTATATATATATGTGTATGTAAACCATGGACAAGTAATGGAAAGTAAGTAAAATGAAATATAAGTGTAAGGAATGTAAAGGCTTAGTGAATATGGATTAGTGAACACAAAAGTAGTTGAGTTAAGATTAATAATAGTTAGATTAATCATTCAATTGTATGCATATCATAGGATTTGATTTGTGACACCGGAAGGACGTTTGGAAACACGTACGACGGTGAACGGTATGGATTCCTCATGCCCCGAATGCTATCTCGGTTACTCTGATTTGTGTGTTGTGTGCTAATTGATCACCAAATAAGATAAATGCACGAATCGGAGTTATCATGTTTACTTGTGAATATGTAGTGTTGTATATTGTGGTATATGTTCTTTAACTCTCAGTTTGTATAATTCATGAAATGTATGGATGATAATGAATGTGTGTATGTGTGTTGTATTGCATCGTGACCGATTATTTGTGTGAATGGACTTCTAACTTATTCCTAACAAGCTAACCATTCTAACTTAAATTGGTAATTAAATTGGAATGAGTAGAAGTCCGATATAGTTTCGGCCACGCGTGAGGATGCGGAGTCACGAGAGGTTGGCTCCAACTCCTGACTCTTAAACTGGTCCGCGGCCCAAATCCCTTAAGTGGGTAGCATCCCGGATTGGTGAGTCAAGTAAATCCCGGAGGTGGGACGGAGTAGTCCCCAGGGCCGAGGTCCCGACGACTTAACTTGAGTATAAGTAAGTAAGTAAAATGAGTAAGTAAAGTAAATGAAAGTAAGTAAGTGCAAGTAAGAAAGAGTAATAATGAGTAAAGAGTATAGCATTCCGATTAACCCGGATGCATAATTTGGCTAACATTGTGAAGGTAAGTAGATGCGTGTTTACTGTATTGTTACCTTGGAATGTGTAATGTATTGAGCATGAATGTATGATGTATGTAAAGCATGTAGGTATGAAAATAATGAACAACATGTTTAGTGGACGTCAAATAGTTGGCGTGCCCTAGCTAGCACGCGGTATATGCAGAGTTTATACGCAACGTTTGCTGAGCCCCTTGGGGCACCATTTTTACTACACGCAGGTACCCGCGAGGGATGAAGAAGTGAAGACTAGTCTATTTCCTGTCTTTCTTTTTGGATTGTAAACAGTGAATTTATGATTGGTGTACTGAGTAGTACATGGCTATAGCTTTTGATTAGCCGGTGTACCATTGGGTACACCTTTTTGGATTTTGATAGGATGGGAATTGGTATAGATGAGTAGCCTTAGAAACTCATTCTTTTGGTAAGCTTGAAAGGTTGTAATTGAGTATACTTTAAATACTCGGTGATCCAGGATGTAAGTATTTGGCATTTGATATTTTGGTAAGTAATTTAGTAGCTCGGTACATTATGTTCATCAGACCGTTACTGTAAGTGGCATCGCCTAGCTAGCCGTATGGGCGGTTAGCGGCGTTGTACCACCCGCCGTAGTAAGTAGTAATATTCCGCTGCGAACTCGTAGGATTAACAGAACGATTAGACGGTAAGCGTAGGATTAGCGGTTGGGGTGTTACAAAAAGTGGTATCAGAGCGTAGTTACGCTCTGATGTCCATAGTACCGAGCATAGGGATTACCAGTTAGGATTTCAACCGTCTTAAGATGAATACTTAGAAACCTAACTAGGAACTACCGTTGTTAACAACGGATACCCTTGACGTTCTTAGGAACGATACTTTACTTAAATTCCAAGACCCTTGAGTCATATCTTGCAAAGCCTAATGTAACTGTTAAATATTCAGATGTCAGGAAGAGGTCCAGGTCACCCTAGAGGAGGGGGCAGTGACGGACCTGGCGCGCAGACGATAGCTGAGATCTTCGCCGCCACAGTAGCGCAGATGCTACCACAAGTAATCCAAGCTGTGCAACAGACTCAGCAAAATCAACAAACTCAAGCGGGGCCAATCCCTCCCCCACCACCCAGAGAAGCGAACTGGGTAAAAGCTGTAGCGGAACTCCGCCCTCCCTGCTTTAGGGGCGAGAGTGATCCGGCTAAGCTCGAGGCCTACATCTCCGAGATGGAGACGGCTTTCGAAACCCTCGAAGCTCCTGCTGGAGTTCAAGTCAGAGTAGCAGCCTACTACCTCAAAGATGCTGCGATGGATTGGTGGAAGCTAGTCAAGCATGAGCACGTCAGCGACCCCACATTCGATTGGGATTCCTTCGCATCTCTCCTCCGTTCAAAATACTACCCCGAGCATGTTAAAACAAAGAAAAGGCTAGAGCTAGACGCCTTAAAGATGACGGACAAGATGACTGTCGACGAGTACTACCGCACCTTTACCTCCATCCTCCGTCTCCTCCCTGATCTAGGATACACCGGCCAGGTGTTGGTCGATCGCTTCTATGGCGGTCTGAGCCATCGCCTTCGGTACGGTATGGGCTACACCAGATTTACCTCCCTTCAGGTAAATATCAGTTAACCCTTAGTATCATTTCAATTCCTTAAACTCCTTGAATTCTTTAAATCTTTCCTTATCCTTTCCTAAATGGGAATCCCGGCTAATACCTGAAATTTCAGGAGTGTTATCACGCGGCTTCTCGCGTTGAAATCACTTGCCAATTAAGGGATGAAGAAACCGCGCTGAAGCGCAAAGCCAACAACAAAAACACCAGTACTGAGGAGCAGAACCAGGGGAAGAGTTGGAAGAAGAAGAAAGGGAATTTCTTTCAGCAATCCCAAAAGAAATCCCAGGGTGAGAGCAGTGCCCATGCTGAGCAGGGCAAGCCAGCTGAGCTTCTTCAGCTTGGTTATTCTGCACCGGTGGCAGCAAAACCACTGAGATCACACCCACCTAAGGGTAAATTCCTAATCCAATCTGTATTCGTATAAGTAATGTATCTAGTATATCCACGCACACATGTGCTAACCCTCTAACCTCAGGTTCTAGCTCCGGTGCCGCCAAAACCTTCGCCGATGGCCGCACCTATGTGTGCAGAAAGTGCAACCTAGACCATCCCGGCAAGGACTGCTATGGGAGAGACATCAAATGCTATAACTGCCAGAAGCTGGGACACACAGCGAACAAGTGCCCAGAGAGTGGGAAGCAAAGGGGGAACTTCCAGAACTACAAACAGAGGGAAGGCAAGGAGGTTGCACCTGGTGATGCACCAGCCCAGCAGGCACCACAGGGACAGGGATCCCGGGGACCTCCGAGGGGTGCACCTCAGAGGCAGCCTGTCCTTCACGTGATTGACCGTGATGGGTCCGGTTCTAAGTCCGGCCCAGGTAATAATCTCAACCTTTAATCCTTGAAGTAGCATGTCTAAGTATTAGAGTAACTGTATGAGTGAATGCATGAGTAAATAAAATGAAGTGTGTATTAAGCGTGAAATAAAGTAGTTGAAACTAGTACTCACCGTAGATGAAATTTATAACCATAGGAAGCTTTAGTATCTGTTATCCGATACCGGTAAACTTGAATCAAGAAGAGATCGACATCACCAACCACGACTACACCAACAAACAGTGTCAGGTCATCCGACCAGGTATGATCTTATTAAAGGGATACCTGACACCCGAAGCGTAAATCTCAATCATTCGACGATGCAACGAGCTAGGAACGGGTCAAGGTGGATTTTACACACCCGAATTCCCCGGTGGAGCGAAGATGAAGCTGAAGATGATGTGCTTGGGAAAGGACTGGAACCCTTATACCAAGACATACCAGGAGACACGAACACGAGATGGAGCGACGCCACCGACAATACCACCAGAGTTTCAGACACTCGTCACACAAGCAGTGGAACTAGCACAACAATGCGAACCTGAACCGATCCCCGCACTTGAAGCGGATCTCTGTATCGTCAACTTCTATGAGAAAGAAGGACGACTTGGGTTACACCAAGACAAGGACGAGACAGCGGAATCTCTTGAACAAGGAGTGCCCGTAGTGTCTTGGTCCATTGGTGATGACGCCGTATTCCTGTATAGCGAGCAAAAGCGTGTGGACCTCGCACAGAAACTGGTATTGAGATCAGGAGATGTCCTAATCATGGGTGGAAACTCTAGGATGCTGTATCACGGGATCAACAAGATCAAGTTGAATACGGCACCGCCGGCAATAATCAATGCCACACACATGAAACCAGGACGCCTGAACCTTACCTTTAGAAAGTATTAAATTCAAAGTATCATGTAATCTATTAGTAACGTGTATTAGAGACACGGTTTGTATGATGGTTGGTTTATCAATAAAGAGCAGTGTTGATTTAATTCCACTTGTGTCCACCATCAATACTTATCCAATTGTGAATCCAATAGGTTGTGGACTCGGTACCGAAGGTAACCTGAGCATCCTCACCGAAGCATAAGCCGGCAGAAGCGGCACCATCCTAACGGGAACATTCCCAGTAAATGGCATTGATGCCAATGTGTTATTCGACTCCGGCGCCTCTCACACTTTCGTATCACCATCCTTTGTGAAGAGGTTGAAGCTAGATGCGGATGAGCTACCGAACTTCATGGTTACTCTCCCATCGAAGGGGCAAGTAAAGTGCACCAAGTACTATCAATCAGCCACAATCCAAGTCAAAGGCGAATCGTTTCCCATTTCCTTCATCGAATTCAATGGATTGGGATTCGACTTAATCATCGGAATGAATTGGTTGGAGCGGCACAAGGGTAGAATCCTCTGCGCCGAGCATCGTTTGCTGCTCAAAAGTCATTCTGGGGTTACCGTATTGATAAGTGTCCAAATGAGCATGTTTTATAGGTGTAATTCATATATAATACTAGCACTTTTCTTGCTCATTTCTCCACTTCGGTTAGTTTTCCTCTAGTTTATGTTTTATTGTTATCTCACAAATTTATTGTTTAAACATGAGGAAAACCAAGATGGAAGTAAAGTAGACGAAGAGACGAACACATAGACGCAAACGGCTCGAAAAACGGAGTCCAAACGAAGAATTTAGAGCCAGTCAAAGTTTGAAGGAAAATAGGTCACGGCACACTTGTGACCGCCTGAAGAACCTCCTGATTCACAGGCGGACAAGAGAGCACAATGCAACCGCGCCACTCACAGGCGGTTGTGCAGGCGGACGGCCAGGAGGACGGCGGGACTCGCGGGCACAAAGAGCAACCGCCTTGTTCCTGGGCGGTTATGCAGGCGGACGTCAGGCGCAGAGCAAAGGCAACCGCCTCCCAGACAGGCGGACGCTGAGGCGGACACGTGTAAAATCCAGATCTGAAATTAACGCGAGCGAGCTTATCTTCTTCGCCCGTCGTCGTCTCCAACTTGCCTCGCCGACTCTCTGCAACTCGTCCACTGTCTGCTTATCCATCTACTCTGCACGCTCTGTCCCCTGCAATAAATGAGAGCAATCAATTGAGCAATCAATTGAGCAATCAACTGGCACCTCCTTATCTTCACGCGTGATCCAGCTTTTCTCCTTCCTTCCTCTTCTTCCTTTCTCTATTTAAACCCACGCCCTCTGCTCAAATAAATTAATTCCCTTCCTGACAATCCAAAGCAGTAGACGTATCATCCCATCCAGTAAATAAACCATCGCTCACTCCCACGATCCATTCCATCCTCTTATCTCCCATTTCTCCATTTTAGTTTTATTCTTCATTCCACCACGAAGCAGAAACACGATAAGAAGAACAGAAGAAAAGGGAGCTGGAGCAGAAGCGAATCGCAGTCCAGTCTCCGCCGGCAGTCTCCAAATTAATGGCTATTTCTGTTTCCTTTTTATTACTGTTAATGTCTGAGTGATTTTACTCGTATCCTAGGATGGGGTTGACCTTAAATAATTCAGACTTATTATTAATACCAAGTTTGCTTATAAATATTTGTTTTGTCTCTCTAAATTATTAAATGCTTAAGAACTGATCATTTTTATGCATTTACGGTTTCTCTTATTTCAATGATTTTGTAAATCTGAGAATAGACCACAAAGAGGGATAAACGTTAGATATTATTCTCCTTGATTAGCAGATAAAATCCATCGCTGTTTTTAAAAGAATTCTTGCTTAATGCTAATTAATGATTTAGACTTCTTCTGATTGCAAGAGTCTACTGAATTAATTAAGAGTTGTCCTTATCTATGATTTAGGAAGGCCACAAGATAAAATTCTTAACAGACAAATAAGAGCAAATTAGGATTATAATTATTGTCTGTACTTAAATAAATACTTATCACCTGTTTCACTTATTAAACTTGTTTTAATTCCTTTCAGCAAATATTGTTAAATGCTTATTCTGACAAAATACTGCATTTATTTGGTAGCTATCAATATATGATTTTGAGATAGTCAAAGTACCACAAAGGAATTAATCTTGGTATTTACACTCCGGATTGAGCAGGAAAATACTAAGGCTATTAATAGGAGTTCGTAACTGACAATTATTAACTCTAATAGGCAATAAATATTTGAGACAGGATTATAAAATTGTTTAAGTAATTTAGGAAATTCCCCCGCTATCCTAGGATACCTTTTTCCATCCATTTACTTTATTTTACTGTATTTATTATTTCTGTACTAATTCTGAAAATCAAGCTTGCCTCCGGCTAAACCCCAATTTACATTTTATGTTTTTATTTGCCTTTTTGTACATTTGCTAAACTGGATAATTAATTAGATAATTGCGAAGTCTCTGTGGATACGACCTTGTTGTACTACAAAGATTGGGTTCACTGCCCATAATTAGCAAGATAGTTTAACTACTATTTTGCCCTACACGTATCTTACCGCCAGAGACCGAGAGAGCCTTCGACCACACTCATATCTGCCATGGCTATGTACCGGAAGCTCAAAAAGGGCCACGAGGTGTATCTATGTTATGTGCAAGACCTGGAGCGAGACCCAGAGTTCAGTGATGAAGTACCCATTGTATCCGAATTTCCCGACGTATTCCCTAAGGAGCTACCCGGCATGCCACCACCGAGAGTAGTGGAATTCAAAATTGACCTTTTGCGAGGTACCGATCCCATTGCTAGGGCACCGTACCGCATGGCACCCACTGAAATGACCGAGCTAAAAGAGCAGTTAAGAGACCTTCTAGACAAAGGGTTTATACGCCCGAGCGTATCACCCTGGGGAGCACCGGTTCTCTTCGTGAAGAAGAAGGACGGTAGCCTCCGACTTTGCATTGACTACCGCGAGTTGAATGCGGTCACAGTCAAAAATAAATACCCATTGCCACGCATCGACGACCTATTCCACCAGTTGAAAGGAGCCTCAGTCTTCTCCAAGATCGACCTCCGTTCAGGGTATCACCAAATCCCTATCAAGGAGCAAGACATCGAGAAAACGGCATTCCGTACCAGATATGGCCACTATGAATTCACAGTGATGCCATTCGGTTTGTCAAACGCACCAGCTAAATTCATGGACCTCATGAACCGTCTATTCAGTGAGCAGTTGGACACTTCAGTGGTTGTCTTCATCGACGACATACTCGTATACTCCAAATCACCAGAGGAACATGAAACCCATTTGAGGAAAGTGCTTGAGACACTGCGCGAGAACCAGCTGTATGTGAAGTTCTCCAAATGCGAGTTTTGGCTTGATCAGGTATCATTCCTTGGACATGTCATCTCGAGCGCAGGTATCTCGGTTGACCCTTCTAAGATAGAAGCTGTACGATCATGGCCTAGACCCAAGACTGTTACCGACATTAGGAGCTTTCTTGGTCTAGCCGGTTACTACCGGAGATTTGTAAGGGACTTCTCGAAAGTCGCTAAGCCCATGACTACATTGATGAAGAAAGATGCACCGTTTGTATGGACACACGAGTGCGAACTATCATTTCAGAAACTGAAAGACTCATTGACCTCAGCGCCCGTCCTTACTCTTCCAGAGGGCACAGAGGGATTTGAGGTGTACTGTGATGCATCAGGCAAAGGAATGGGATGCGTACTCATGCAGCATGGCAAGGTTGTTGCTTATGCCTCCCGCCAGCTGAAAAAGTATGAGGAGAATTACCCGACTCACAACTTAGAGTTAGGAGCCATTGTCTTCGCCTTGAAGATATGGCGACACTATCTCTATGGGGTAAGCATCACCATCTACTCCGACCATAAGAGCTTACAGTATGTATTCACACAGAAAGAACTGAATTTGAGACAGAGAAGATGAATGGAATTTCTTTCAGATTATGACATCAACTTGCAGTATAAGGAAGGGAAGGCAAACATCGTAGCCGACGCCCTGAGCCGTCGAGCACACTCGCTCCATTCACTACTCGCTTCTTCTAGCTTGGTTGACGAGGTGCGAGACGCTCAGTTGAGCGACCCTTACCTAACCGAAATCAGACACAAGATCGAGAATGGTACATTTGAGAAGAAGAAGTATGACTTCAAACTACATGAAGATGGTTTGATTCGGTTGAATGGCAGGCTATGCGTCCCCCGAAGCAATGCTGAGCTAAGGGATCGCATCCTGCGAGAGTCACACTGTTCCACATTGTCAGTCCACCCGGGAGCCTCCAAGATGTACAAAGACATGAAGAGGTACTTCTGGTGGTCTGGAATGAAGTCAGATGTGACAGAATTTGTATTGAGATGCTTGACATGCCAAAAGGTGAAATTTAAACACCGTAGACCGGGCGGAATGGTACAATCGATGCCAGTTCCGGAGTGGAAATTTCATGATATCTCCATGGATTTTGTTGTAGGACTCCCACCTACTAGGGGAGGACCCAACATGATCTGGGTTGTAGTAGATCGCCTTACCAAGGTTGCCAGATTCATACCGATGAAGGACACTTGGAAGGTAGTAAAGGTAGCTGAGCTTTTCGATAAGGAGATTATCAGACACCACGGAGTCCCTAAGACCATAGTATCTGACTGTGACACCAGATTTCTTTCGAGATACTGGAGAGCTACAAGGGAAGCGTTGGGTACGGAATTGAAGTTGAGTACCGCCTTCCATCCTCAGACCGACGGTCAGACAAAAAGGACCATCCAGACACTGGAGGACATGCTTCGGGCATGTGCCTTGGACTTTCAGGGGAGTTGGTTAGATAAGCTTCATCTTATCGAGTTCTCGTATAATAATAGTTATCACGCCTCGATTAAGATGTCGCCCTTCCAAGCTCTATACGGTAGACCTTGCCGTACACCCTTGTGTTGGGATGAGTCAAGTGAAGCGGTCCTAATAGGACCGGAGTATCTTGAGCAAGTGCAAGCTGAAGTGCAGCAGATCAGAGCTAACATGAAGGCAGCCCAAGATAGACAGAAATCCTATGCGGATGTGAGACGACGTGACCTTGAGTTCGCCGTGGGCGACCAAGTGTTCTTGCGCGTTTCACCTATAAAGGGTGTCTTCAGATTTGGCCAGAAGGGCAAGCTGAGCCCAAAGTTTGTAGGGCCGTACACTATCACCGAAAGAGTTGGATCCGTAGCCTACAGGTTAGCACTACCTGAGGACTTGGGGCGTGTCCATGATGTATTTCATGTCTCACAACTCAAGAAGTATATTGCTGATCCTTCTCATGTGTTAGAGCCCAAGCACTTATCCATCGAGCCGACTATGCGATATGTTGAAACCCCAGTGAGAATCCTGGATAGGAAGACCAGAGACACTCGCCATAAGTCTATACGAATGGTGAAGGTCCTATGGTCAAACCATGATGTCGAAGAAGCGACATGGGAGTTGGAAGATGCCATGAAGGCTAAGTACCCACAGCTGTTCATAGACTAGAGAGTCTAGTATTTAGCAATACGGGTACGGGTCGTACCTCTTTTAAGGGGGGTAGAGCCCTTTTGCTTTTGCATTGCTTCGGGGTAAGCATTGCTTAGTGTGTAAGTGTCGTAATAGACTTTTGTATGGCACGTGTAGTGCAAGTGAACTTGGTATGTGTATGTATGTATGTGTAATGTATTTGTGTAATGTGTATGGCGAATTGTAACGGTGTATTGTGCATTGTGGAATGGTATGTATGGAAATGTTGGATTGTGTATGTGCATTGTGTATGATGCTTGAACCGTGTATGCTTGTAATGTGGAATGAAGTGAACACCTCATAGGTGGTAGTAAGACACATTAGTGCAAGTGGTTTGCCTAATGAGTAGAATTACCTAAACCATTAACCTTGAGCAACTTTGAGGGCAAAGTTTCTTAAGGGGGGTAGATTGAAATACCCCGTAATTAAAAATAGTGATTAATTAGGCTAATGAATAATTTAGAGGCTTAATTAAGTATAAATAATCGTAAGGGAACAAATCCCGAAGGAAACAGATCGTTAAAATGGATTAAAACCACTAACGAACCTTAAAGCGCGTTTTTCGAGGTAACCGGGAAAACGTGTCTTTAAGCGGGTCAAATAGACTCGTAACAATTTTGGTCAACTAAATAATCATTAATAAATATTAGTGAAGCTTTAGGACCAATAAAATCAATAAAACGAGAGATTAGTAAAAACTGTCAAAAACGGGAAGTTGTGGGGTAGAAGTATAAATAACTAAAACTTATGTGTCCACTTTTAAAATAAAAAGTGAAGTTGTGTGTGTGTGTGTATGCCAGCCGATGGGCTCCCCCTCTCACTCTCACACACTCTATTAATTCTCCTTATTTACAAACAAACAAAACAATAAAGTAAACCCCCTCTCCTTTATCACTTTACTCCCTCACTCACAATTCTCTCTCCTCCTCTCATTCTCTTCTCCACGTACAGGCCCCCATCCTCCTCCTCTCTATTTCTCTTCTTCTCCAATCGGTTGCCATGGGAGCTTGAAGAAACTCACAAAACTACCACTTCTCTCCTCTTGTTACTCTAGTAAACCTCTCCCAAAAATTGTAAAAATTACACCATTGTCTTCCTCTCACCAAGAGCTACATTTCCATCTTTCCAAAATTCGAAAACCTACATTTTCGTTTTTATGGGTATGTCCCATTTGGAGTTTCAACACCACCATTAGAAGGCCCTCCTTCTCCTTGTTCTTTTGAGGTAAAAACATTCTCAAAACTCCATCTTTTTCTAGCCTTAAAAGCAAAACGAAATTTGAGCTAAACTCTTGCTTGCTCCCTTGTATTCTAGCCGATTTTGGCCTCATTGGTGGAGTTGGAATCTTGTGTTTGAGCCACTCCAAGCCTGGTTTACACTCTTGGAAGGTAATATAATTTCTAAACCCTAAAACCTATATTAAAACTTACATAATGGTTAGGGTTAAATTGTGTATTAGAATGGTGTATTGAAATGTGTATATCAATGGGTTGTAGAGTAGAGAATTTGTGTTTGTTGAACCGGTGGAGAAAGAGAGGAAGGAAGAAGCAAGAAGAGGAGGAAACTAGAAGAAGAAAACAAGGTAATTAAGCTCATCTTGGTATAGCTTGTAAATGACTATGTAACAGATTTTTAGAAATGAAAATGGGGATTGTGAAAATGGTATTGTGTAGTAGTGTAATGTACAAGAGAAAATGAATGTTTGAACCCTTGGAAACAATTTAAAAACTGTTACAAAACAGATTGGGAATGAGATTGTCGAGTGCAGGAAATTTTTGATGCTATTTAAGTATTGGTATGGTGTATGGGAGCTTGTGTATTTTTGGTTGTTGAAAACAGGTGAGATAATGTAAATTATGAATGAAAACAATGTGGTGAGAGTGTAAAAATATAGGGGAGGTTATGTCAAAATTTATATAGGATTAGAACACTTAGTGAATTTTAAACTAGGTGACTAATGTGAGTGCGTAACAGATTTTGTTCGAGTTAGATAGGGGGTAAGTTGAGAGAGATAGTTAAGATAGTTACAGTGCGTTGTAAGTTTTAAAAATGACATTATAAGAGGGAGCTAAAGATGTAGAAGATGAGAGTTAAAATTTGTAGCAATTGCAACTAGAGAAGAAAACAATGTGAGTGTTGAATGAGAACTTAGAAATTGGGTGTGTAAGTTAGTATAGGATTGTGTAATGAGTTAGGAAATGAATTAGCATGATTTAGGGTGTTTAAATTGCACAAAAACATGTTAGGATGTATGTAGGAAGATTGGGGAAACAATGGGTGAAATTGGGAAAGAAAAATAAAATCTGTAGCAAGGTTCTGACTCCGTCCGACCCAGACGGTGAGTCGGACGTGGGTCGGACGAGGCTTGAGAAACGAAAACCAATCTTTCTGGAATGGTCCGACCCAGAGCCGTGAGTCGGACGTGGGTCGGACATGGCTTAAACAACGGACTATGGACTTTCTGGAATGGTCCGACCCAGGACCGTAGGTCGGACATGGGTCGGACAAGCAAATATTTTTACAATGTCGAAGTTTCTGACTTCGTCCGACCCAGACGGTGAGTCGGACGTGGGTCGGACGGAGCTTGGACGACAGGACCAAAACCTTCTGGAATGGTCCGACCCAGAGAGTATGGGTCGGACGGAATAGTTCTGGGTCGGACAGGGTAAATTTCAGAGGACGAACTCTACTGGAATGGTCCGACCCAGGGCTTGGGTCGGACGGTGGGTCGGACGGCCCTATACTTACAAAAAAAAAACAGTAAGCTTATAACTAGTATATATATATATGTATACCCACCTATACATATGTATATATATGTGTATGTAAACCATGGACAAGTAATGGAAAGTAAGTAAAATGAAATATAAGTGTAAGGAATGTAAAGGCTTAGTGAATATGGATTAGTGAACACAAAAGTAGTTGAGTTAAGATTAATAATAGTTAGATTAATCATTCAATTGTATGCATATCATAGGATTTGATTTGTGACACCAGAAGGACGTTTGGAAACACGTACGACGGTGAACGGTATGGATTCCTCATGCCCCGTATGCTATCTCGGTTACTCTGATTTATGTGTTGTGTGCTAATTGATCACCAAATAAGATAAATGCACGAATCGGAGTTATCATGTTTACTTGTGAATATGTAGTGTTGTATATTGTGGTATATGTTCTTTAACTCTCAGTTTGTATAATTCATGAAATGTATGGATGATAATGAATGTGTGTATGTGTGTTGTATTGCATCGTGACCGATTATTTGTGTGAATGGACTTCTAACTTATTCCTAACAAGCTAACCATTCTAACTTAAATTGGTAATTAAATTGGAATGAGTAGAAGTCCGATATAGTTTCGGCCACGCGTGAGGATGCGGAGTCACGAGAGGTTGGCTCCAACTCCTGACTCTTAAACTGGTCCGCGGCCCAAATCCCTTAAGTGGGTAGCATCCCGGATTGGTGAGTCAAGTAAATCCCGGAGGTGGGACGGAGTAGTCCCCAGGGCCGGAGGTCCCGACGACTTAACTTGAGTATAAGTAAGTAAGTAAGAACGAGTAAGTAAAGTAAATGAAAGTAAGTAAGTGCAAGTAAGAAAGAGTAAGTAATGAGTAAAAGAGTAAAAGCATTCCGATTAACCCGGATGCATAATTTGGCTAACCTTGTGAAGGTAAGTAAGATGCGTGTTACTGTATTGTTACCTTGGAATGTGTAATGTATTGAGCATGAATGTATGATGTATGTAAAGCATGTAGGTATGAAAATAATGAACAACATGTTTAGTGGACGTCAAATAGTCGGCGTGCCCTAGCTAGCACACGGTATATGCGGAGTTTATACGCAGCGTTTGCTGAGCCCCTTGGGGCACCATTTTTACTACACGCAGGTACCCGCGAGGGATGAAGAAGTGAAGACTAGTCTATTTCTTGTCTTTCTTTTTGGATTGTAAACAGTGAATTTATGATTGGTGTACTGAGTAGTACATGGCTATAGCTTTTGATTAGCCGGTGTACCATGGGGTACACCTTTTTGGATTTTGATAGGATGGGAAATGGTATAGATGGGTAGCCTTAGAAACTCATTCTTTTGGTAAGCTTGAAAGGTTGTAATTGAGTATACTTTAAATACTCAGTGATCCAGGATGTAAGTATTTGGCATATGATATTTTGGTAAGTAATTTAGTAGCTCGGTACATTATGTTCATCAGACCGTTACTGTAAGTAGCATAGCCTAGCTAGCCGTATGGGCGGTTAGCGGCGTTGTACCACCCGCCGTAGTAAGTAGTAATATTCCGCTGCGAACTCGTAGGATTAACAGAACGATTAGACGGTAAGCGTAGGATTAGCGGTTGGGGTGTTATAATGCCGTCTTCTTTGTTGTCTTCTCCTACATTCCCTCTAAACAACTATAACTCATACAAAACCTAACTCCTTCTGAATCAACCGGAAAATAGAGTCAAAGTAGCCACCTTGCGAAACGTGTTTCAAGAATTCCAGATTCTCTTCGTTTTCAGGTAACTTGCGTCGATCATAACTTCTTCGTTACTCAACTAAAATTCGATTTCTTTAGCTCGTTGTAAAGATCTCTAATCCCTCTACAATTTTCGTGTTTACGCCCAAGTCCGATTCGTAATCAGTTGGGAGATATAGAGGTCTAAAGTTTCGGTCTCGCCAGCACATAAAATAACATCGAAACAGAGAGGTAAACTCGTGATTTGCGACTTCAATTTCTTTCTGTATAGTGCGAGTTAGGTTTAGTTCTTGCTGTCAATATGTAGAGCTAAGTTTGCTCTTTCCAATGAGCCATTACACATAGTCTAACTCGTTTTGTACTGCTAGTTATAGATCCTCAAAGTTGGCTCCACGAACTGCTTAAAGTTCGAGTTTTTCCCAGTTTTCCGAATTGGAATTCACACAATTCGCACAATCCGGTGAGTCTCCGATCAAATTTCTCCGATATTGTTGTTCGTAGTCATGTTTTCGATCTAACCCATGTCTCAATTTAGTCAATTACATGTTAGATTAGGAGGATTTGTTGGAATTGTACCCGAATCGCATTTTGAAACCGAAACAAACCCTAACATTCAAACTAAACTCGAATTCCATCGTATAGTGCATTATAATTGGGGAAACCGGTATCAATAGAACCGAAATTCGATTTCGAATCCATAGAAACAAGAATCACTCGATTTCGTTCTGTAGATTAGGAGAAAATCAGGATTTAGTACTCGAATGGGTTATTGAGTTCGATGATGAACTAGAGACTCAGGGACCGTCCGATCGCAGTTTAAAGGAACAGACGGCCCAGATTAGATCGTGGGAATATAAGAGTATATTAAGTTTATAAAATTCCAGTAAATAGTCCTAACTTGTTGGGTTAATTTAAATATCTTCCCGAATGTATTTTGGCATGAAATTTTAACCATAGATTCCTTATTTAATCTAGTTTATTTTGATGTAAATTAATGTGGTTTTGGAGTTTTTAAACGTAAGTTATTATTTTTGCAAGTTACGGGTTTTCTGGAATTATTTGGCTAAATTAAAAAGATATTTTTATGAAATAAAAATTTTATAATATGTATAAAATGTTATAGTTACTGTATATTAAATTTGGGAATTTTTGGGCAATGGTAAAAGGTTTTAAAAATTGTGCTTATGAGTTTTTCATAAGAATAACCTATAATATAAGGTTTTTAATGTAACCAAAAATTAAAGTATGGTTTGTTAATTAACTTTTAAGCTGGGGAAAATAAAGGAAACTAAATTAAAATTTTATAACAGTAAGTTTATAAATGTTTTTTGTATTAGCTTTTAAGAGAAGTGAAATTATTTACATATATGTATATATACTTATTTAAGTAGAAACTTATGTAAATCAAGGAATTTAATTATCTTACGTTTTGGTTATTATATTATATGGGAGTTAATAGTTTTAATTAAAACTAAGGGAAATATGAAATATATATATATTTACATATATATAAAAGGGAATAAAGTAGTAACTTAGAGTAAAGCAAGAAACTAATAAATTAACACTTATAATAACTAAATATTATAAGAGCTAGTATCCTAAGATATAGTTAAAGGAAATACTTTATAGAACATACATGGGATGCAGTTAGTAATAAGATAGTTTAAATATAATAAGTTACGTAGGGAATGTCTTAATTAAATTCTAATACAGGTATACTTATATATATTAAAGGGAAACACTTTATTTTATAAACCGTATATCGGTTGTAGTTATGCCTAAAAGTTTTTAAACATAATTAAATACAATAAATTACATAAATAATGTTTTGAACAAATCCTAGTATATATAAATATATATATAAATAAAATTAGTTACCTTATAGGAAATATAATACGAAGGAATTAGTAAGTTAAACTAAACCTCTACATAATACTAATGGCAGAATATTATATGAGGTGGTATTAGATTATAGTTATGTATTAGGCTTAAGAATTATCTTTGAGTTTCTAAGGTTTATATATAACCATATTAAAATGCGTGTATAGTATTATTTGTCAATAACCAGGATGTAAATCTAAAATTGGGATTATGTAATTAATAAGTTAAAACTTAGGAAAAATTGTGATTAGATTACATAAAATGTTGCACAAATAGATCTTATTCTATAATTAATAATAAACAAATGTAGTATGATTACATCTAAATATTCTTAATATATAAACCATAATAAAAGAAGTAAAATACTTTTACATCTAAATGTGAGGTGGATTAGTAAGTCTAGATTTAATCATTTCTTAACATTTATGGTAGTGAAATATAACTTAATGTTTTAAGATAGGATCATTAAAATGGATTGTGATATAATCTATATTAAATGATGATTTGGGAATTTATCTAAATAATTATCCTTAAGTTTCTTAGAATTAGATAAGCCATATAAAATACATTTATTACCAATATTCAGGGGTGAGTATACAATTAAGTGGGGTATTTAGTAGTTAGAGTTTATAGGAGGTTTATAGATAGGAATTTGATACTTAAAACCTTTGAACCTTTTATTAGATAAAACTAAGTTACATAAGATATTATATTGATATACTTTACGGTAATGGGAAATAATGATATGTTGTTTTGAATATAAAATATGAGAATTTTCATAATGGTTTATCTTATTAAATAAGTAACAATTTCACTTGCGAACCAGAATTTAATTCTTTGATAAATACTACTCTGTGTAGATATATTGTCCATCCTAAATACAATAAAGGAAATTAATTTATTAAGTTATTCCTTTGAAACCTTAGGTTTTGTGAAACAATTTAAAACGTATTTAAGGCTTAAGTTTATTGAAGTTTAGTACAAAAGGATTATACATAGTCTATAGAGTGAATGGGTGTAAAAATAAAATATTTAGGAGATTAAAGGTAAGTAAGGATACATAAAAGGTTATATTTAAACACCTTATTATATAGGTAATAATTAAGCAAATAATGTACCTTGTGAATACTAAATGTAAGAGTTCGATAAGTCTAAGTTAACTATAATATAGTTGTTTCAAGACGAAAAGTAATTTAACATCTTATGTCAAGATTATTAGCTGGATGTAATAAAAAGTCTTTCTGGACTAAAGATAAGATAAATGAGTTAGTAACTCAATTAGGTTATGATATAATGTAAACACATTTATGATATAGAGGTCTCAAAAGTCTTGAATGTGAGGATTGTGGTTAAGTATGAATAAAGTGGATAGGAGTGGACAATTAGCAAATGTTGATCGAATACATTCCTTGATCTTACCACCTTGGGCTATACAACGTTCTCAGATAACACAAAGATTATACATAACATTTAAGTGAGGGCTTAAAGGATAATTGAGACTTTGAAATAAGAGTAAGGAGTTTATTTAAGCGTAAAATAGGCTACAAGTGGTTGATGATAGATTACCTTTAATATTCTTCAGAGTACTGTTGATTGTTTGCGCAAGTTGATTAGAACTGCTACAGCGTTACCCAGGTACGATTTCTCGTACTCAGCTTGTTGTGTTTTGGACTCTATGGAATGTTTTGTACGATTTCTCGTACTCCGATCTTTTTGCTGATTGACTTGTGAAATGTTTTGGAAAACGCTAACTGACTTAAAGAGGAATTTCTAAAAAGGAATTGGTTGTGTGACTAACTCAGCTTGTGTGACTAACTGAGCCTTGGATGCGAAACTCTCTTGGGTATTGGTTCCTTCTATTTGGTTGTTCCATTAGACATTGACTACTTAGGGTTTACGCTTCTGCACTCTATAGGACTGAGTGTTTTGGTATTGCTCTGGGTAGTTAGTGATCTGGTGGGAATTTGGAAAAGGTCAATCTTGGAATTCTTCTTTTGACTCTGGATATCGTTTCATCCATGGGCTGGTTCTTGAGGTTTCGACGTGCGCGCGTCTTCAATGGTAACAATGAGGGGCTGTATATCCCCTGTCCCAGAAAGGGACGTGATAGACAGTGAGGGGCTGTATATCCCCTGTCCTTAGTGGACGTGATAGACAGTGAGGGGCTGTATATCCCCTGTCCTTAGTGGACGTGGTAGACAGTGAGGGGCTGTATATCCCCTGTCCTTAGTGGACGTGATAATCAGTGAGGGGCTGTATATCCCCTGTCCTAAAATGACGTGATTGGCGGTGGGGGCCATCTCTCCCAGTTGAAATTATTCCACTCTTGAGTTCTTGGTTCTTGGATCTGTTTTATCATTCCTAGTCCTTTGTGACTATCTGAGTTTTTCTACTCCTAATGGGAATTGGGTTTAACTAAGGAAATGGATGTTCACTAACACATGATGTGATTTTGTTTCACTAACTTTACCTTTTCTATCATTTATCTTTATCCTTAACTTGTTATCTTTGGCTTGGTGATTTTAAAGTGCCTTGTTTCCTTGCTTTACTTTCAAGAGTTTAATTTCAAGTTACTGTTTATTTTGAAGAGTTTTGTTTAAAAGATTGTTTTGGAGAATTGTACCAGTTCCATTCCAGGGAACTGACTCACCCCTCCCGGGGTGGGCTGCTTGGTTTCATCTTGCAGGTACAAATTGATTTACAGGTGGCCACGAAGAGCATGAGTGATTGGGATGGGATTAGGTTTATGGAGAGTGAATGTACTTTATTATTGTTATGTTAATGTTAAGTTTTCTCGAAGTTCAGATCGTAACTTAGATAATTGTAATGGTTGTAATTGGTGAGGTTGGTACCGGGTGTTTGGAGCCCGATGGTCTGTAGCACCTTTAGTTTATTTTCCGCTGTTGTTTTATTATTATAGGGTGTTACAAAAGGGGCTCAGCACCTTTGCTGGTATGGTAGACGTGCAACCCACTACTACCGGGTCACACCCAACTAATTCTCATCTGAACATGCGATTGATTTTATTTAAATCATGACATGAAATGTTGTAAACACGCAACATGCTCGCATTCAACAAGTACTCAATCAACGGAATACTATCAACAAGAATACACATCAATTTCATTAGTTTCATTTGCCTTGATCGTTCGGCCTTGAGAATCCCTATCTCAAGTAAACCTCATTCTCATTAATCACTAACTTATCCATTTCAACCGAATAGTTTACTTGTCTCCTAGATCTTTAGACACTCTCGGTCTCGATCTAGTTTTCTCATTTATTCTTCTCTTGAATAATTTTAAAGTTAAGCCTCTTAGGCATCCGGGTAGAGACGCATATAGATCTCACCACCGGGCTTTTATAATCTCATCACGGAATTAGAAACATTCTCTCGTTTCCCTCTTCCTTAACCCATAATACCCAGCTAACCTCTTTAGACGGGTAAGCTCTGCCAATCTTACTCCAAATGGGCAACACTATGTGGCTCACAGCCCCGCAGGGCACCACTATGTGGCACACAGCCCTGTAACAAGGGAGTTCGACCACGGAATCAGAAACAAATGCTCTGTTGTTTTCTCTTTCTTGCACGCGTGACTCACAATCCCCCTAACCTAACTCTTGGGTTAGTAATAATACATACTCATATATTTATATATATATATATATAGTCAGTAGCATCTCTCTTGATGCCATCTCACAAATTTATGAGGTTTTCCTAATTCATTGTATTCACCGATTTAAGGGTCGCCCCTACACTTCCACTACTTGAAGTTATGATTGTTTTCTCACTTTGAGTCGGATCCTCGTATAGGAGGTCGACTAATCATAAAAGGGGAGTTCATTAGTCCCATATAACACTTGTCACATTTTGAGAGAGTTCGTAAGGTTGAACTTATCTTTGTTCTCTAATTGAGAATTCTTATATGTTTACCTCGTTTAAGTTATTTAGTGTTTCGACTCTTTCTACGAGTCACTAACCAAACATTATCCAATTATAAGTCAGTCTACTACACTCAGTTAGACCACGCATTTAGGCAAGGATGGTTAGTTCACACAGCATGCATCAAGATATATATATATATATCAAGTGCAGTAGACATTTTCGTGCTTTTATCTTATTAGGTCGGCACACATAACAAGCAGCACGCAAGCCGAGCGTAACTCGGCAGGACACGAGTTACAAGAAAACCATACTTGTCACCAAGGATTTACTCTAACATGTCATCTCACGCTCCTCGGGTTATTCCCGAACAACTGGTTACATTACAAACATTTCTATTAACGTTAAACCAATTACGGAATCTAAACGGCTATCGCGCCCGTAATAACCCTGTTGTCCCGTTGTCTTATCATTACTCATGTGATTTTAAGTTCTCACTTTCACATTCAATCTAACACTTGTTTATACCCCTAATGACCTTTACATGTCCTTAACTAGGTCTTAATTATCATCCAAAACCATCACCATTCAATTCCCCATCATCAAATTCCATTTTTCAACATTCTGGAGCATGTTTGTGTTTGTCCGGGTTTGCGTACTGTAACACCCCACTCGCTAATCTCGTAATAATCACTCTCGTATAATCACTCACGTAGCATAATTAGAGACATCTCACAGTGGAAGTTAAACTACATTAATTCTCACTTGGGTGTAACATGCCATTACTCGCCCACGCGAGTAAAGAAGCAGAGCCGTAATCTAACAATGAACAACAACAACTAACCGCAGTGATGAACGAGATATTTATTACATTATCCTATATACAAACCAATACCTATGACAAGTGAACATTTAAAGAGTTCCCAGAACTTCAATGTGCTAACCGATTTAATATTAAACATACGATAAATAAAAGTCGAGGTCGTCTACTGAAATACCCGTAATTAAAAATAGTGATTAATTAGGCTAATAAGTAATTTAGAAGCTTAATTAAGTGTAAATAATCATAAGGGAACAAATCCCAAAGAAAACGGATCCTTGAAATGGATTAAAAACACTAATAAACATTAAAGCGCGTTTTTCGAGGTAACCGGGAAAACGTGTCTCTAAGCGGGTCAAATAGACTCGTAACAATTTAGTCAACTAAATAATCATTAATAAATATTAGTGAGACTTTAGGACCAATAAAATCAATAAAACGAGAGATTAGTAAAAACTGCCAAAAACGACAAGTTGTGGGGTAGAAATATAATTAACACAAACTTATGTGTCCAATATTGTAAATAAATTTCAAACCCCCATGCTCTCTCTGTGTGTGTCCGATTTTCTCCACTCACACACACTCACCCTCTTCTCTTTTACTCACTAACAAACAAAAACAATTAAAAACACAAAAGTAACCCCCTCCCTCACACTCTCTCTCCTACTCTCATTTCCTCCCTCTCACCTAATACCCTTCTCCCTCACTCTCTTCTTCTTCTTCTCCTACCTCTCCATCGACTTCCATGGTGAAAGAAGAGAACCACTAAAAACCTCCACTTCTCTCCTTTGTAACTCCCTCAATACTCTTCCAAAAATTACAAAAATTGTACCATTGTAACCCTCTCCTCAAGAGCTACATTTCCATCTTTCCAAAATCCAAAAACAACCACTTTCGATTTTATGGGTATATCCCATTTGGAGTTTCAACACCACCATTAGGAGGCCCTCCTTCTCCTTGTTCTTCTAAGGTAAAAATATTTCGAAAACTCCATCTTTTTCTAGCTCTTGTGGGCAAAACGAAAATCTAGACTAAACCCTTGTTTGGTCTCTTGTGTTCTAGCCGATTTTGGCTTGTTGAAGGAGTTGGAAACCTTGTTCTTGAACCACTCCAAGCTTCATTTGCACTCTTGAGAGGTAATATAAATTCTAAACCCTAAAATGTACATTTAAGCTTGATTGATGGTTAAGGGTAGTTCTAGTATTGGAATGGTGTATTAAAATGTGTATATAAATGGGTTGTAGTGTTAGAGGAATTGGGACTACAAAACCGGTGAGTAGAGAGAGAAGAAGGAAGAAGCAAGAAGAAGAAGAGAAGCAAGGTAAATAAGCTCACCCTTGTGTAGTCTTGAATGTGTATGTGTAACAGATTTTTAGAAACGGGAATTGGTATTGTAAAATGATAATGTATTAGTAGTGTAAAGTGTAGGAGAATATAAGTATTTTGAAGCCTTAAAAGATGTGTTAAAACTTGTTAAAACAGATTGGGAATGATGTAGTGGAGTGCAGGAATTTTTATGAGTGTTGTAGTGTTGGTATTGTATATGGGAGCTTGTGTATTTTGATTGTTGAAAACAGGTGAGACAATATAGATGTGAGTAAAACAATGTGGTGAGAGTATAAAATTATAGGGGAGACTATGGCAAAATTTGCCTAGGATTAGAACACTTAGAGAATTAAAACTAGGTGAATAATGTGAGTGTGTAACAGATTTTGATTAAGGAAGTAGAGGGAAGATGGGGAGAGATAGTTAATGTAGTTGTAGTGTATTAGAGGTGCTAGAAATGACATTAGAAGAGGGAGTTGTAGATGGAGAGTGTTAGTGTTAAAATCTGTAGCAAAACACAACTAGGAAACAACTAGTGAAAGTGGTGTAAGAAACTTGGAAAAATTATGTGAGTGAATGAGTATAAAGTCGTGTAAAAGTTAGGAAACGAATTAGCATGATTTAGGGTGTTTAAATTGTACAAAAACATGTTAGGATGTATGTAGGAAAATTGGGGAAGCAATGGGTGAAATTGGGAAAGAAAAATAAAAACTGTAACAAGGTTCTGGAACCGTCCGACCCAGACGGTGAGTCGGACGTGGGTCGGACGGGCCTTAAGAAACGAAAATAAAACATTCTGTAATGGTCCGACCCAGAGCCGTGAGTCGGACGTGGGTCGGACATGGCTTAAATTTCGAAATCAAACATTCTGTAATGGTCCGACCCAGGACGGTGGATCGGACGTGGGTCGGACAGGCAAAAAAAAATATGGTCGAAGCTTCTGACTTCGTCCGACCCAGACGGTGAGTCGGACGTGGGTCGGACGGAGCTTAGACTCGAGACCAAAACCTTCTGGAATGGTCCGACCCAGAGGGTATGGGTCGGACGGAATAGTGCTGGGTCGGACAGGGTAATTTTCTGGAACCGAATCTTACTGGAATGGTCCGACCCAGGGCTTGGGTCGGACGGTGGGTCGGACGGCCCAATCTTGACAAAAAAAAAATTATTTAATTTAAAAATAATATATATATATATATGTATATGTATACCCATACATATATGTATATGTACATGTGTAAGCATGCAAACCTTAAGTAAGAAAGTAAAAACTTAAGTAATGAAAATAAGTAAGTAAGTATAAGTGTAAGAAGTATAAGGACATAGTAAGTATAAGTTAAGTAAGATAGCTAGATTAATCATTTAATTGTATGTGTATAATAGGATTGATTGTGACACCGAAGGACGTTTGGAATCACGTACAACGGTGAACGGTATGGATTCCTCATGCCCCGTATGCTATCTTGGTTACTCTGATTTGTGTGTTGTGTGCTAATTGATCACCAAATAAGATAAATGCACGAATCGGAGTTAATATGCATACTTGTGAATATGTAGTGTTGTATGATGTTGCATATTTCCTTAAATATTTTGTATAATTCATGAAATGTTTGGGTGATATGAATGTGTGTATGTATGTGTATTGTACGTGACCGATTGTGATGAGTTTGGACTTCTAACTTATTCCTAACAAACTAACCATCCTAACTTAAAATGGTAATTAAATTGGAATGAGTAGAAGTCCGATATAGTTTCGGCCACGCGTGAGGATGCGGAGTCACGAGAGGTTGGCTCCAATTCCTGACTCTTAAACTGGTCCGCGGCCCAAATCCCTTAAGTGGGTAGCATCCCGGATTAGTGAGTCAAGTAAATCCCGGATGTGGGACGGTGTAGTCCCCAAGGCCGGAGGTCCCGACGACTTAACTTGAGTATAAGTAAGTAAGTAAGAATGAGTAAGTAAAGTAATGAAAGTAAGTATTGTAATAAGAAAAAGTAAGTAACGAGTAAAAGAGTAAAGCATTCCGATTAACCCGGATGCAAATTTGGCTAACCTTGAGAAGGTAAGTAAGTTGGGTGCTACTACATTGTTGCCTTGAATTGTGTAATGTATTGTATGAGCAGCATGATGTATGAAAAGCATGTATGTGTGAAAAATGAATGCATGTTTAGTGGACGTCAAATAGTCGGCGTGCCCTAGCTAGCACGCGGTATATGCGGAGTCCATATGCAGCTTTTGCTGAGCCCCTTGGGGCACCATTTTTACTACACGCAGGTACTCGAGTTGATGAAGATGCTGAGGACATAGTTCTATTTCTTATCTTCTTTTTGATTGTAAACAATGAATTTGAGATGGGTGTACTAAGTAGTACATGGCTGTAACTTTTGATTAGCCGGTGTACCATGGGGTACACCTTTTTGGATATTGATGGAAGGGAATTGGTATAGATGAGCAAAAGATAGAAACTCATTCTTTTGGAAGTGTGGTAAAGGATGTAAAGTAATACTTTAAATACTCGGTGATCCAAGATGTAAGTAGGTTATTTGTATTCAATTGCATTAAATTAGTAGCTCGGTACGTTATGTTCAACAGACCGTGACTGTAAGTATTAGTAGCCTAGCTAGCCGTATGGGCGGTTAGCGGCATTGTTCACCCGCCGTAGTAAGTATGTAATAATTCCGCTGCGAACTCGAAGGATTAGTAGGACGATTAGACGGTAAGCATAGGATTAGCGGTTGGGGTGTTACAGAAAGTGGTATCAGAGCGTAGTTACGCTCTGATGTCCATAGTACCGAGCATAGGGAACTACCGAGTTAGGATTTCAACCGTCTTAAGACGGATACTTAGAAACCTAACTAGGAACTACCGTTGTTAACAACGGATACCCTTAACGTTCTTATGAACGATACCATGCTTAAATTCCAAGACCTTTGAGTCACATCTTGCAAAGCCTAACGTAACTGTTAAACATTCAGATGTCAGGACGAGGCCGAGGCCGACCTAGAGGCGAAGCCTCAGATGGAACCGGCGCGCAGACGATAGCTGAGATCGTCGCCGCCACGGTAGCACAGATGCTGCCCCAAGTAATCCAGGCTGTACAGCAAACTCAGCAGAACCAAACTCAAACGGGGCCAACCCCTCCCCCTCCACCCAGAGAAGCTAATTGGGTGAAAGCTGTAGCGGAGCTCCGCCCTCCTTGCTTTAGGGGCGAGAGTGATCCGGCTAAGCTCGAGGCCTACATCTTCGAGATGGAGACGGCCTTCGAAACACTCGAAGCTCCTGCTGGAGTTCGAGTCAGAGTTGCTGCGTACTACCTAAAGGATGCTGCAATGGATTGGTGGAAGCTGGTCAAGCAAGAGCATGTCAGCGACCCCACATTCGACTGGGATTCTTTCGCCTCACTCCTCCGTTCCAAGTACTACCCGGAACATGTTAAAACCAAGAAAAGGCTAGAGCTAGACGCCTTAAAGATGACAGACAAGATGTCTGTGGATGAGCACTCAATTCTCCGTCCCCGATCTAGGATACACCGGCCAGGTGTTGGTCGATCGCTTCTATGGCGGTCTGAGCCATCGCCTACGGTACGGTATGGGCTATACCAGGTTTACCTCCCTTCAGGTAAATAAACGGTTAACCCTTAGTATCATTTCAATTCCTTAAATTCCTTGAATTCTTTGAATCTTTTCCCTTATCCTTTCCTTAAGTGAGAATCCCGGCTAATACCTGAAATTTCAGGAGTGTTATCACGCGGCTTCTCGCGTTGAGATCACTTGCCAACTAAGGGATGAAGAGACCGCGCTGAAGCGCAAGGCCAATAACAAGAATACCAATGGCGAGGAGCAGAACCAGGGTAAAAGCTGGAAGAAGAAGAAAGGGAACTTCTTTTCTCAGAAGAAGTCCCCAAGTGAGAGCAGTGCCCATGCTGAGCAGGGCAAACCAGCTGAGATCCTTCAGCTTGGTTATTCTGCACCGGTGGCAGCTAAGCCACTGAGATCACACCCTCCTAAGGGTAAATTCTATTTCCAATTCGTATTCGCATAAGTATCGTATAAGCATCATTTCTAGTATACTCACGCACACATGTGCTGACCCTCTAACCTCAGGTTCTAGCTCCGGAGCCGCCAAAACCTTCTCCGACGGCCGCACCTATGTGTGCAGAAAGTGCAACCAGGACCATCCTGGTAAGGACTGCTACGGGAGGGAGATCAAATGCTATAACTGCCAGAAGCTGGGACACACAGCTAACAAGTGCCCAGAGAGTGGAAAGCCGAAGGGTACCTTCCAGAACTACAAGCAGAGAGAGGGCAAGGAGGTGGCATCTGGCGATGCACCGGCCCAGCAGGCACCTCAGGGACAGGGGTCCCGGGGCCCTCAGAGGGGCGCACCTCAGAGGCAGCCTGTTCTGCATGTGATTGACCGCGATGGGCCCGGTTCGAAATCCGGCCAAGGTAATCACCTAAACCTTTAATCCTTGAAATAGCATGCCTAGTAGTAGAGTAACTGTATGAGTGAATGCATGAGTAAATAAATGGAGCGTATATTAAGCATGAAATGAAGTAGTTGAAACTAGTACTCACCGTAGATGAAATTGTAACCATAGGAAGCTTTAGTATCTGTTACCCAATACCGGTAACCTTGAATCAAGAAGAGATCGACATCACCAACCACGACTACACCAACAAACAGTGTCAGGTCATCCGACCAGGTATGATTTTATTAAAGGGATACCTGACACCCGAAGCGCAAATCTCAATCATCCGACGATGCAACGAGCTAGGAACGGGTCAAGGTGGATTTTACACACCCGAATTCCCCGGTGGAGCGAAGATGAAGCTGAAGATGATGTGTGGGAAAGGACTGTAATCCTTATACCAAGACATACCAGGAGACACGAACACACGATGGAGCGACGCCGCCGACAATACCACCAGAGTTTCAGACTCTCATCACACAAGCAGTTGAACTTGCACAACAATGTGAATCTGAACCAATCCTCGCACTTGAAGCGGACCTTTGTATCGTCAACTTCTATGAAAAAGAAGGACGACTTGGGTTACACCAAGACAAGGACGAGACAGCGGAATCTCTTGAACAAGGAGTGCCCGTAGTGTCTTGGTCCATTGGTGATGACGCCATATTCCTGTATAGCGAGCAGAAGCGTGTGGACCTCGCACAGAAACTGGTATTGAGATCAGGAGATGTCCTAATCATGGGTGGAAACTCTAGGATGCTGTATCACGGGATCAACAAGATCAAGTTGAATACGGCACCGCCGGCAATAATCAATGCCACACACATGAAACCGGGACGCCTGAACCTTACCTTTAGAAAGTATTAAATTCCTAGTATCATGTAATCTATTAGTAACGTGTATTAGAGACACGACATGTATGATGGTTGGTTTATCAATAAGAGCAGTGTTGATTTAATTCCACTTGTGTCCACCATCAATACTTATCCAATTGTGAATCCAATAGGTTGTGGACTCGGTACCGAAGGTAACCTGAGCATCCTCACCGAAGCACAAGCCGGCAGAAGCGGCACCATTCTAACGGGAACCTTCCCAGTAAATGGCATTGATGCCAATGTGTTATTCGACTCCGGCGCCTCTCACACTTTCGTATCACCGTCCTTTGTGAAGAGGTTGAAGCTAGATGCGGATGAGCTACCGAACTTCATGGTTACTCTCCCATCGAAGGAGCGAGTAAAGTGCACCAAATACTATCAATCAGCCACAATCCAAATCAAAGGCGAATCGTTTCCCCTTTCCTTTATCGAATTCAATGGATTGGGATTCGACGTGATCATTGGGATGAATTGGTTGGAGCGGCACAGGGTAGAATCCTCTGCGCCGAGCACCGTTTGCTGCTCAAGAGTCCTTCTGGGGTTACAGTATCTTACCGCCAGAGACCGAGAGAGCCTTCGACCACCCTTATATCTGCCATGGCTATGTACCGGGAGCTCAGAAAGGGCCAAGAAGTGTATCTTTGTTATGTACAAGACCTGGAGCGAGATCCAGAGTTCAGTGATGAAGTACCCATCGTATCCGAGTATCCCGATGTATTCCCTAAGGAGCTACCCGGCATGCCACCACCGAGAGCAGTGGAATTTGAGATTGATCTATTGCCAGGTACCGGTCCCATTGCTAGGGCACCGTACCGCATGGCACCAGCAGAGATGACCGAATTGAAAGAGCAGTTGAGGGATCTTCTAGACAAAGGGTTTATACACCCGAGCGTATCACCCTGGGGAGCACCGGTTCTCTTCGTGAAGAAGAAGGACGGTAGCCTCCGACTATGCATTGACTACCGCGAGCTGAATGCGGTCACAGTCAAGAATAAATACCCACTACCACGCATCGACGACCTATTCGACCAGTTGAAAGGAGCCTCAGTCTTCTCCAAGATCGACCTCCGTTCAGGGTATCATCAGATTGCAATCAAGGAACAAGACATTGAGAAAACGGCATTCCGTACCAGATATGGCCACTACGAATTCACAGTGATGCCATTCGGTTTGTCAAACGCACCGGCAAAATTCATGGACCTCATGAATCGTTTATTCAGTGAGCAGTTGGACACTTCGGTTGTGGTCTTCATCGACGACATCCTTGTATATTCCAAATCACCAGAGGAACATGAAACCCACTTGAGGAAAGTGCTTGAGACACTGCGCGAGAACCAGCTTTATGCGAAGTTCTCCAAATGCGAGTTTTGGCTTGATCAGGTATCATTCCTTGGACATGTCATCTCGAGCGCAAGTATCTCGGTTGACCCTTCTAAAGTAGAAGCTGTACGATCATGGCCTAGACCTAAGACTGTTACCGACATTAGGAGCTTTCTTGGGCTAGCCGGTTACTACCGGAGATTTGTAAGGGACTTCTCGAAAGTCGCCAAGCCCATGACTACATTGATGAAGAAAGATGCACCGTTTGCATGGACAGACGAGTGCGAGCTATCATTTCAGAAACTGAAAGACTCATTGACCTCAGCGCCCGTCCTTACTCTTCCAGAGGGCACAGAGGGATTTGAGGTATACTGTGATGCATCAGGCAAAGGAATGGGATGCGTACTCATGCAGCATGGCAAGGTTGTTGCTTATGCCTCCCGCCAGCTGAAGAAACATGAGGAGAATTACCCGACGCACGACTTAGAGCTAGGAGCCATTGTCTTCGCCTTGAAGATATGGCGACACTATCTCTACGGGGTAAGCATCACCATCTACTCCGATCATAAGAGCTTACAGTATGTATTCACTTAGAAAGAACTCAACTTGAGACAGAGAAGGTGGATGGAGTTTCTCTCAGACTACGACATCAACCTGCAGTATAAGGAAGGGAAGGCAAACATTGTAGCCGATGCCCTGAGCCGTCGAGCACACTCGCTCCATTCGCTACTCGCTTCTTCCAGCTTGGTTGACGAGGTGCGAGACGCTCAGTGGAGCGACCCTTACCTAACCGAAATCAGACACAAGATCGAGAATGGTACATTTGAGAAGAAGAAGTATGATTTTAAGCTACATGAAGATGGTTTGATTCGGTTGAACGGCAGGCTATGCGTCCCCCGAAGCAATGCTGAGCTAAGGGATCGCATCCTGCGAGAGTCACATAGTTCTACATTATCAGTCCATCCGGGAGCCTCTAAGATGTATAAAGACATGAAGAGGTACTTCTGGTGGTCTGGAATGAAGTCAGATGTGACGGAATTTGTATTGAGATGCTTAACATGCCAAAAGGTAAAATTTGAACACCGTAGACCGGGCGGAATGGTACAATCGATGCCAATTCCGGAGTGGAAATTTCATGATATCTCCATGGATTTTGTTGTAGGACTCCCACCTGCTAGGGGAGGACTCAACATGATCTGGGTTGTTGTAGATCGCCTTACCAAGGTTGCCAGATTCATACCGATGAAGGACACCTGGAAGGTAGTGAAGCTAGCAGAGCTTTTTGATAAGGAGATTATCAGACACCACGGAGTCCCTAAGACCATAGTATCTGACCGCGACACCAGATTTCTTTCGAGATACTGGAGAGCTACAAGGGAAGCGTTGGGTACAGAATTGAAGTTGAGTACCGCCTTCCATCCTCAGACCGACGGTCAGACAGAGAGGACCATCCAGACACTGGAGGACATGCTTAGGGCATGTGCCTTGGACTTTCAGGGGAGTTGGTTAGATAAGCTTCATCTTATCGAGTTCTCGTATAATAATAGTTATCACGCCTCGATTAAGATGTCGCCTTTCCAAGCTCTATACGGTAGACCTTGCTGTACACCCTTGTGTTGGGATGAGTCAAGTGAAGTGGTCATAATAGGACCGGAGTACCTTGAACAAGTGCAAGCCGAAGTGCAACAAATCCGAGCCAACATGAAGGCAGCCCAAGATAGACAGAAATCCTATGCGGATGTGAGACGACGCGACCTTGAGTTCGCCGTGGGCGACCAAGTGTTCTTGAGAGTTTCACCTATGAAGGGTGTCTTCCGTTTTGGTCAGAAGGGCAAGCTAAGCCCAAAGTTTGTAGGGCCGTACACTATCACCGAAAGAGTTGGTTCAGTAGCCTACAGGTTAGCACTACCTGAGGACTTGGGACGTGTCCATGATGTATTTCATGTGTCACAACTCAAGAAGTATATGGCTGATCCTTCTCATGTGTTGGAGCCCGAGAGACTATCCATTGAGCCAAACATGAGATATGTCGAAACCCCAGTGAGAATCCTTGATAGGAAGACCAGAGACACTCGCCATAAGTCTATACGAATGGTGAAGGTCCTATGGTCTAACCATGATGTCGAAGAAGCGACATGGGAGTTAAAAGATGCCATGAAGGCTAAATACCCGCAGTTATTCATAGACTAGAGAGTCTAGTATTTAGTATACGGGTACGGGTCGTACCCCTTTTAAGGGGGGGTAGAACCCTTTGCTTTAGCATTGCTTCGGGGTAAGCATTGCATTTTGTATGGCACATGTAGTGCAAGTGAATTAGTATGGATGTGTATGTACGTGTAATGTGTAATGAATGATGTGTATGTGCAATGTATGGTGTATGGGTGTAATGTGTATTGTGGATGGCAATGATGTATTTTGTATTGCGTACGATGTTAAAATGTGTATGCTTGCAGTGTGAAAGAAGTAAACACCTCATAGGTGTAGGAAGATACATTATGGCAATTGGTTTGCATAATGAGTAGAATTATAAAACTATTAACCTTGAGCAACTTTGAGGGCAAAGTTTCTTAAGGGGGGTAGATTGAAATACCCCGTAATTAAAAATAGTGATTAATTAGGCTAATAAGTAATTTAGAAGCTTAATTAAGTGTAAATAATCATAAGGGAACAAATCCCGAAGAAAACGGATCCTTGAAATGGATTAAAAACACTAATAAACATTAAAGCGCGTTTTTCGAGGTAACCGGGAAAACGTGTCTCTAAGCGGGTCAAATAGACTCGTAACAATTTAGTCAACTAAATAATCATTAATAAATATTAGTGAGACTTTAGGACCAATAAAATCAATAAAACGAGAGATTAGTAAAAACTGCCAAAAACGACAAGTTGTGGGGTAGAAATATAATTAACACAAACTTATGTGTCCAATATTTTAAATAAATTTCAAACCCCCATGCTCTCTGTGTGTGTCCGATTTTCTCCACTCACACACACTCACCCTCTCTTTACTCACTAAAAAAAAAAAAAAAACACAAAAGTAACCCCCTCCCTCACACTCTCTCTCCTACTCTCATTTCCTCCCTCTCACTAATACCCTTCTCCCTCACTCTCTTCTTCTTCTTCTCCTACCTCTCCATCGACTTCCATGGTGAAAGAAGAGAACCACTAAAACCTCCACTTCTCTCCTTTGTAACTCCCTCAATACTCTTCCAAAAATTACAAAAATTGTACCATTGTAACCCTCTCCTCAAGAGCTACATTTCCATCTTTCCAAAATCCAAAAACAACCACTTTCGATTTTATGGGTATATCCCATTTGGAGTTTCAACACCACCATTAGGAGGCCCTCCTTCTCCTTGTTCTTCTAAGGTAAAAATATTTCGAAAACTCCATCTTTTTCTAGCTCTTGTGGGCAAAACGAAAATCTAGACTAAACCCTTGTTTGGTCTCTTGTGTTCTAGCCGATTTTGGCTTGTTGAAGGAGTTGGAAACCTTGTTCTTGAACCACTCCAAGCTTCATTTGCACTCTTGAGAGGTAATATAAATTCTAAACCCTAAAATGTACATTTAAGCTTGATTGATGGTTAAGGGTAGTTCTAGTATTGGAATGGTGTATTAAAATGTGTATATAAATGGGTTGTAGTGTTAGAGGAATTGGGACTACAAAACCGGTAGAGAGAGAAAGAAGGAAGAAGCAAGAAGAAGAAGAGAAGCAAGGTAAATAAGCTCACCCTTGTGTAGTCTTGAATGTGTATGTGTAACAGATTTTTAGAAACGGGAATTGGTATTGTAAAATGATAATGTATTAGTAGTGTAAAGTGTAGGAGAATATAAGTATTTTGAAGCCTTAAAAGATGTGTTAAAACTTGTTAAAACAGATTGGGAATGATGTAGTGGAGTGCAGGAATTTTTATGAGTGTTGTAGTGTTGGTATTGTATATGGGAGCTTGTGTATTTTGATTGTTGAAAACAGGTGAGACAATATAGATGTGAGTAAAACAATGTGGTGAGAGTATAAAATTATAGGGGAGACTATGGCAAAATTTGCCTAGGATTAGAACACTTAGAGAATTAAAACTAGGTGAATAATGTGAGTGTGTAACAGATTTTGATTAAGGAAGTAGAGGGAAGATGGGGAGAGATAGTTAATGTAGTTGTAGTGTATTAGAGGTGCTAGAAATGACATTAGAAGAGGGAGTTGTAGATGGAGAGTGTTAGTGTTAAAATCTGTAGCAAAACACAACTAGGAAACAACTAGTGAAAGTGGTGTAAGAAACTTGGAAAAATTATGTGAGTGAATGAGTATAAAGTCGTGTAATAAGTTAGGAAACGAATTAGCATGATTTAGGGTGTTTAAATTGTACAAAAACATGTTAGGATGTATGTAGGAAAATTGGGGAAGCAATGGGTGAAATTGGGAAAGAAAAATAAAAACTGTAACAAGGTTCTGGAACCGTCCGACCCAGACGGTGAGTCGGACGTGGGTCGGACGGGCCTTAAGAAATGAAAATAAAACATTCTGTAATGGTCCGACCCAGAGCCGTGAGTCGGACGTGGGTCGGACATGGCTTAAATTTCGAAATCAAACATTCTGTAATGGTCCAACCCAGGACGGTGGATCGGACGTGGGTCGGACAGGCAAAAAAAAAATATGGTCGAAGCTTCTGACTTCGTCCGACCCAGACGGTGAGTCGGACGTGGGTCGGACGGAGCTTAAGACTCGAGACCGAAACCTTCTGGAATGGTCCGACCCAGAGGGTATGGGTCGGACGGAATAGTGCTGGGTCGGACAGGGTAATTTTTCTGGAACCGAATCTTACTGGAATGGTCCGACCCAGGGCTTGGGTCGGACGGTGGGTCGGACGGCCCAATCTTGACAAAAAAAAAAATTATTTCAATTTAAATAATAACTGTATATATATATGTATATGTATACCCATACATATATGTATATGTACATGAATGTAAGCATGTAAGCATGCCAACCTTAAGTAAGAAAGTAAAAACTTAAGTAATGAAAAATAAGTAAGTAAAGTATAAGTGTAAGAAGTATAAGGACATAGTAAGTATAAGTTAAGTAATGATAGCTAGATTAATCATTTAATTGTATGTGTATAATAGGATTTGATTGTGACACCGAAGGACGTTTGGAATCACGTACAACGGTGAACGGTATGGATTCCTCATGCCCCGTATGCTATCTTGGTTACTCTGATTTGTGTGTTGTGTGCTAATTGATCACCAAATAAGATAAATGCACGAATCGGAGTTAATATGCATACTTGTGAATATGTAGTGTTGTATGATGTTGCATATTTTCCTTAAATCATAGTTTGTATAATTCATGAAATGTTTGGGTGATAATGAATGTGTGTATGCGTGATGTATTGTACTGTGACCGATTGTGATGAGTTTGGACTTCTAACTTATTCCTAACAAACTAACCATCCTAACTTAAAATGGTAATTAAATTGGAATGAGTAGAAGTCCGATATAGTTTCGGCCACGCGTGAGGATGCGGAGTCACGAGAGGTTGGCTCCAATTCCTGACTCTTAAACTGGTCCGCGGCCCAAATCCCTTAAGTGGGTAGCATCCCGGATTAGTGAGTCAAGTAAATCCCGGATGTGGGACGGTGTAGTCCCCAAGGCCGGAGGTCCCGACGACTTAACTTGAGTATAAGAAAGTAAGTAAGAATGAGTAAGTAAAGTAAATGAAAGTAAGTATTTGTAAATAAGAAAAAGTAAGTAACGAGTAAAAGAGTAAAAGCATTCCGATTAACCCGGATGCAAAATTTGGCTAACCTTGAGAAGGTAAGTAAGTTGGGTGCTACTACATTGTTGCCTTGAATTGTGTAATGTATTGTATGAGCATGCATGATGTATGAAAAGCATGTATGTGTGAAATAAATGAATGGCATGTTTAGTGGACGTCAAATAGTTGGCGTGCCCTAGCTAGCACGCGGTATATGCGGAGTCCATATGCAGCTTTTGCTGAGCCCCTTGGGGCACCATTTTTACTACACGCAGGTACTCGAGGTTGATGAAGATGCTGAGGACATAGTTCTATTTCCTTATCTTCTTTTTGATTGTAAACAATGAATTTGAGATGGGTGTACTAAGTAGTACATGGCTGTAACTTTTGATTAGCCGGTGTACCATGGGGTACACCTTTTTGGATATTGATGGAAGGGAATTGGTATAGATGAGCAAAAGATAGAAACTCATTCTTTTGGGAAGTGTGGTAAAGGATGTAAAGTAATACTTTAAATACTCGGTGATCCAAGAATGTAAGTAGGTTATTTCGTATTCAATATGCATTAAATTAGTAGCTCGGTACGTTATGTTCATCAGACCGTGACTGTAAGTATTAGTAGCCTAGCTAGCCGTATGGGCGGTTAGCGGCATTGTTCACCCGCCGTAGTAAGTATGTAATAATTCCGCTGCGAACTCGAAGGATTAGTAGGACGATTAGACGGTAAGCATAGGATTAGCGGTTGGGGTGTTACATCTACCCATATTTCCGCACTCCGGCTTCACGTCCCGATCCACAACCTGAAATATGTTGGCCCCAAAAGGGGCTCAACAAACTATATGCTGGTATGCTAAAGTGTAATCCTAGACCCTTTAGGTCACGTAGGTCAATTAGCCGTCTGAACATGAGGCTGATTACATGCTGGTTCATTTTACAGTTTATATAACAACAGTAAATTAACATGCATAAGCATACACTAATCCATCAAAGTGACAATCCACACATTACATAATCCACGACATACCAAATACCATGTATTATAAACATCCATACTAACGCGTAGATACTTCCATCGAGATGTTAGTAGTTTTTCCTTTCAGTTATGTTAATCACCATTTAGTCTTACTCTCAATACCATTGGGCGTCATGTTAGGACAACCCGGAAATAACCTTACTGGACAGTAGTCCTCCCGTACACACGAAGTGCTCATTGCCAAGGATCATTCGATCTCGGGGCTTCCACTTGCCTAATAAAGGCTTCCATGAATGGCCGAAGCCGTGTGCCAAAGTCGGCACCCTGGTCCAACAGTCTATCTAGGCCTGTCGAAATATAGAGGGAGTCGGTCCGATACGGACGTTATACTCCAGTGATCACCAATGCGCAACCAACTAGTCGAAACTAATTGGATTCCCATACTATTTACCATAACTAACACTCTCCAATGTATGATTAATCCTTAATCCACTACCCTAAGTAAATACTTAGGTCTTGAAGAAGTCTTTACCATTATTACCTTTGAAGTCTTATATAATTCCCTAGACATAGTCTAGGTTATAGTCATGTTCGAGTATCAAGCTCTAGAGACTGGGGATCCCGAGTCTCGTTCCTAAGTGTTTTACTTAGGTCAGTTAGGGATAAAGTTTCCGAATATTAGTATTCCAACCGCATAAAGAATCATAGTAATATTGTCCGAAGACATCACGCACAATAATAATCACTTACCAACCTTATAAATAATCCATATAATCATGCATAGCAAACATATCGCTCTTGTCACATAGTCAATCAATACCCGAACCGAGGCTTCCCTCAGAGGTTCGGACCACACAATGAACATACCGTACACTATCGGACGCTCGCGTGACAATTCCCACTAACGCTTACAACGCTCGTGTCTACCAACTCGTACCTCTGGTACACACATTCTTCTAATATTAATATACATATATGTAACTCGAACTTACTAAATCAACTTAGATCAACCCGTACTTCCATCCCGTAGCTAACCCTTAGTTAACCTCTTATTCAACTCGACATTCGTTAATCTTAGGGGTTTACATTTCAGCTACTCGTTATTCTTTACGAGTGTGCAATTGTTGTTACGATAGTAGTACTTGTCACGTGGAAGTTTCGTTCACAATTTGTTTACGTATTGTCGGGTTGCATGCACGCAGAGATAATGTTATGTGCGCGCATGTATTAAGTCTAAACATTTCATTATTCGAAATAGTTTATGTAATCTGTTTACGAGCGTACGCAGACATTTATATATTCATAAGTACACAAGTATTATAGTTGTAGTTATGCGTTGTCATTCACGCACCCTTGTATACACATGTAAGATGCTATACACTCGTACAAGCGTGTAACGTTATTTTCGTTACACTCGTATTCTACATATACTCGTATAATCCTATGTAACTCGTTATTCATATTATATCTTCTTGTCTCGTTATAAAGTCCCATGATATAAATCATATGGTTCTCCTTGTAATAAAATTCCAACCATATCTTATACTTCCACAATTCGCCAACTCACCCTATCATTTAAAGTAAATGTATATAATGCATATTTGCTCTTTAATAATCCCTTTATAACAAATCCTTTCATACTTTAATGTAATGTCACATTATATCACCCAAAACTTTGTATTATAACCTGCCCATGTTTTTTTATTTATATATATATTTCCCACACAGCCCTTTTTATTTTCGGTCATTCTCATATTCACCCATTCCCTTTTGCCTATTTACAAAATCAACCCATATATTATAACTCCTACATTTCTAACCTTATTAATTTATAAACTAAGGTTTCCTAACACTACTATATACCTATAGTATATGTATAATTTCCTAATAGTACTAATATATTCTTTTCTTTTTCAGAAATTCTTATGTCATCCCATATGTTTTGTTTATTTACAAAACTACCCCATATTCCATACTTGTTATATTCTTAACCTTATTACCTTATAATCTAAGATGTTCCAATCTTATAATATACGTATATATGTGTATATTACGAACAACACCCCTCTCTTTTTAGTTTTATTTATCCACCCCTACATTCCCTTTTCAATTGCACTTTAACCCCCCTTTTTAAATCAAAACTTCGTGAATCACTTAAAACCTGAGAGTATACACCGGAAGGATGAAGAGCAGGGGAACCGAAAACGGGCCAGAATTACAAGCTAACCCCAAGGGGGGAGAAAGGTCGGGTATACCCCAACTAGAGGGTAATCACAGGACCGACCACAGAAACGGGGAGAAGAGGACAAGGGAAGACGGTAAACCAGAGACGATAACACGGAAGCAATTAAATCATTAAAAATAACCCTAAAAAAATTCCTAAAATTCCCACAAACCCCCCATGTTCTAATATTCACATTCTAATCATTATAATCGGTAATTACCCAAACTCCCCTTATCTTTTTGTAAAGACGATTATTTTTAAATACTCAAAATAATTATTCTTATCATTTTAATTTGGTCAAACCTCACTTGTGATCAAGTTTGACCACCTAAATTATTCCTTTGGCCATATTTGTTTTTATTTACGAAAATACCTCAATTAATACACTATTTTTATATTTAACCCCTAATCTCATAAAATTCATATTTTATATTTATAGACTTCCTAAGATCATTCCTCTAGGTTTTTATTTATATTTAATGCTCTATATTTCTTTTAAATTATGTTTTGACCCCATATATAATTTATTTATTTACTTAGACATTTTATAAGGTATTAAAATTATTTAAACCATGTCATAAGCTTATAAATATACCAATATCTTTCTAGTGTATGCCTAAGTAGCTATATTTACTAGAATCATAATTTTACACCAGAAACTTATTTAACCTTTTAAATCAATCCAATAATTTATTAATAGTTATTTAAAGCTCAAAATACCTATAATAACATAGTCTAATTACATGGCTTTAAGAATAGCATAATAATAAATTTTTTTTGGCATTAAAATGTTTTCTAAATTATATTATGTCACGGTTTGCAAACAGATTTATTTTCACGTCATTAAATTATTTTTCCTCCGTTAATTAGTTATAAAATAAACTTAAATATGTCATTATCACTTAGTTTCACTAATCAAGTATTTTGTCCTTTATTCTCTACACATTATTAGGACCTAACTAGCACACATATATAAACTAATCCTCACGGCTATATACAGTTTTGTGTAATAGTTTCTAAAAGTCATTTGCTTTCTTTTTAAACACATAAACTTGACTTAAAAAGTCATTAACTTCTAGCTTCATAATCAAACAATTAATCCTCAATTTACTCCACGCATTCAGGATTTAACAACTCATAAACACCCCTGTATTATCGGTTTCTTGAATCCTTTTCAAGTTAATAATAATTAAGGAAATAAAGATTATAAGCACCATTACCTTAGTTAAAAATCACCAAGAAGAATTTTGTTTTTCTTCACCCACCACATCAGCCACAACTCTCTTTTTTTTCTCGGCTGTATCATACATATATGTATAAGTTAGATTTTTTTTTCTCACTAACCTTCCTATGCCTTTATTTTAGTACTTAGATTTAACCATGCGTTTACCTCCTCAACATCTTGATCTCGCCTTGGAGTTTATCCCCAGCCTCTCGGTGCTACTTGGAGAAAACGATGACCCATTCGGTCATGATATGCACATGGAGCATTGCTTAGTTAATACCCACTTAAGTAGCTAGCCACAAGTAGTTGTTCAACATGTTTTTTTTGTTAAAAGAAGTGTCTTTACCTTGGGTTTTTACCAGCCTTCCATGAAGTTTTCGGTAGCTAACACAAGAAGGAAGGCTTCAGTTTTTTTTTTGCATGAAACAGAGAAGGAAAGGGAGGCTTAAACACCCCCACATGATGTCAATTTTTACCTTGTACCCACAGCCTCCTCATGGTGCAGTCTGATGGTATTTTCTTCTCTAGGAAATAACTGAGAGAGGCTACCAGGTGTGAGCATACAAAAACCAAAAAGAAGGGTGTCAAATAGCAATACTTTCGGACATATATACGTGGAAGTGAAGGTACTGTTTTGAAATGATTTTTAATACCTTAGAGGATCAAAACAGCTCTCCTAATGCTTGCGCTATCTTCAGCTGATCTAGGAGTCTCAAGAGGGGGTTTTCAGGTTATTCTCGGTTGATTAAAACAAGGAAGGTAGCTTCAGTTTTTATGTCCGAAAAATGCAGAGAAAGGCAGCTCACATTGCCATGTCAAATGTTGGTTTCTTACCTTGGTTTTGAAGGCTCTCTTACGGTACTCCTCAGCCTGGTTTTTGGGGTCTCAATTGGTGGGTTCTAAGCCTTGCAACAAGGTGAAGAAACTGATGGAGAAAACATTAGAAGATCAGTAAGAAAATGAGGAAGGAAGGTGGTAGTCATTACCAGTTTTTTTTTGTAGTTTCCTCTGTTGCTTTACCGAGAATAATGCAGGGAAGGATTTGTGCGCTGTTGTTACTGTGACAGAGAAGGAGGAAGCTGGAATGAAGTGGGAAAGAAAAGAAAAAAAATGTTGGGAAAGAAAGCATGAGGAAATGTAGAAAACAACTCACTCTTTTTCTTGCTGTTGCTGTCAAATTCCAGCAGGGAAGAAAATGCGCTATGTTATTGAATCAATGGAGAGAAATCGAGAGTTACAGAGGATCGAGAGCTTAGTCTCGCAGTGGTATTCGACTACTGAGAAGAGGAGAGCTAGAAGAGGGTTAAGAATATTGGGGACCGGTCTTTACAAATACAGAAGTAAACCGGTTTACATTAGATAGACCTAGGCACATACTAATGCAAAGGGAAAATTACATATACACCCTTATTCCTAGATTACAATCTAGTATAATACCCCCCCTCAAAAGAACAATGCGTACTGTGTGAATTGTGCTTTTGCTCCTGTTGAAAATTCAGCCACCATCTTTACATTCCTGCAGACCCAAAGAGTTAAACAGATTTTGATAAACCTTACCTGGAAGAGCCTTGGTCATAACATCGGCCAGTTGACTCTTGCTGGGGACATACTGGACATGGATAAGTCCTTCTTGCAGCTTCTCACACACAAAGTGACAATCGAGTTCGATGTGCTTTGTGCGTTCGTGAGAAACTGGATTTTTAGCTATGTGAACAGCTGCAAGGTTATCACAATTTAAAGGAATAGGAGTGATTTTTGTAATGCCTATCTCATTTAGCAGCCTACTCAGCCAGCTTAGTTCACTGCTAACTTGTCGCATCGCTCTATATTCTGCTTCAGCAGAAGATAGAGAGACCGACACCTGTTTTTTGGATTTCCAACTTAAAGGGCACCCTCCTAACATAATGTAATAACCAGACACAGACCGTCTCGTGATTAGGCAGGAAGCCCAATCCGAGTCACAATAAGCAATTAAGTCAAAGTCATCTTTATTACTAAAAAATAGACCAAATCCTGAAGTGCCCTTTATGTATGCTAGGGTGTGATAGGCTGCTTTCAAATGTTCTGTTGTTGGAGATTGCAGAAACTGGCTGAGATATTGAACTGTATAACTAAGATCAGGTCTAGTGTTAGTAAGGAAGTTAAGCTTTCCTACTAAAGCCCGATAAACAGTGGGTTTCTCGAGTTTATGACCTGAATCTTGATGCAGTTTTATGTTTACTGGTAAGGGGGAAACCACTGTTCTAGAATCCTCCATTTCATATTCTTTGATGATCTGATTTGAGTACTTTCTTTGGGACATGATCACCCCCCTTCTGTATTAATGAATTCCATTCCAATAAAATAGTTTAATCTTCCTAAGTCCTTGATTTTGAATTCTTTGTCAAGTTGTTTTTTCAGAATTCTTATATCCTTTGTGTTGTTTCCAACAACTAGAATGTCGTCAACATAAATTCCTAGAAGGATTATGTTGTCTTTATTCCTTTTAATAAATAGGGAGTGATCATTTTGTGAGTGAGAAAAACCTAGATTCTTTAGAAACTTAGCAAGCCTCTCGTACCATTGTCTTGAGGCTTGCTTTAGTCCATAAAGAGACTTGTTTAGCTTGCAAACCTTATTGTCTCCATCAACCTTTAGGCCCTCGGGTATTGACATATACACATCTTCATGGAGATCTCCATGAAGAAATGCATTGTTAATGTCAAGCTGGTCAAGGACCCATCCCTTTTTAACAGCCATAGTTACAAGGGCTCTTATTGTTGTATGCTTGACTACCGGGGAAAAAGTTTCTTCATAGTCTAATCCATGCTTTTGAGTGAATCCTCTCACTACCAACCTAGCTTTAAACCTCTCAAGGCTACCATCTGCTTTCAGTTTGGTTTTATAAACCCATTTGCAACTTATGGGGTTTTTTCCTTTAGGGAGGTCTACAATTGTCCATGTGTTGTTCAGCTTTAGAGCCTCAAATTCCTCTGCCATTGCCCTAACCCATCTAGGATCTCTACTAGCTTTCTTGTAGTTTGAAGGTTCTTCTAAGCTGTGAAGTGTGTCAAGGAAAATGCTGGCATTTTGTGGGAGAGAGCAAGATAGGACTGTTTGTTTTGGTATGAAATCTGTAAGAGTTTCAATAACAGAAGGGAAGGAATTGATTGGATTTCCTTGACTTAACCTTTCTGCAAGAATAGCTGAGAAGGGATCCTTGCTAGTGTGGGCTAGAGTGCAGACATAATCATCATACTTAGATGGGACTCTATGTGTTCTCTGAGATCTTCTAAGTGTCACTGTTTCAGTAGGTTCAGTTTGTTCAGGAGGTGTTTCTTCCTCAGTCTGTTCAGGAAGTGTTTCTTCCTCTGTGTTGTTTTGATTGTTGTTTTCTTTTCTGTTTTCAGTTTCTAAACTCAAAATATTATCATCATCAGTGATGTGGCTGGTAGTGTAGAAGAAAGGACCGTCGGTTTCATCCTTTTGGCTATGGTAGAGATCTCTCCACTCCTTTTCTTTTAGAGGAAAAATATTCTCAAAAAAGGTTACATCACGGCTGGTTTTAACATTTTTCCCTTCTATGGACAGAACCTTAGCCCCTTTGGTATTTTTATAGTTTCCTAGGTAAATACAAGGGAAAGATCTAAAGTCTAATTTTCCCTTGTTTGGTTCTATGTTTGTGATGTAACATAGGCAACCAAAGGTCCTCAATTTACTGTAATCAGGTTTCTGACCAAAAAATTTCTCAAAAGGGGTTTGGTTATTTAGAACTTTGCTTGGGGTTTTGTTTATTATGTAAATGGACTGTTCCACACAGTAACCCCAGAAACTTTCATCCAGACCGGATTGGAAAAGGAGTGCCCTAGCCACTTCCATTATATGCCCTTCATTTCTTTCATGGCCTCAGATTTCTGTTTAAGGAGTCTCACCCAGGTTCCTCTCGTAAAATCATCTACAATAGTCAGGAAATATCTATGTCCCTCAACAGTTTGATGTCTTATAGGCCCACATATGTCAAGGTGAATCATCTCAAGAGGCTGAGTTGTTTTGATATTTGAGGTGGGAAATTTTTGCCTCTTAGCCTTTGCTTTAAAACACACAGTACAGGGGAGAATTTCAGAGTGTGTCCTAGAGGTGGCTTTTGTATTGAGTTCAGGTATGGAACACAATTTTTTTAATGGTAAGTGACCTAACCTATGATGCCACAAAGACATTTTTCTAAGGTGGTCCCTCTCCATATCTTGTCTGTATAAATTGGTGTACAAAACAGTCTCAGTTTTCCTCTGAGAAATAGCAGAACACAAAGTTTGTATATCAGCAAAGTACAGACCAGAAACAAGTTTTCCAAACCTGAAATCAGTATTTGTTTCTGGATCATGCAGTGTACAGGCATCATTATCAAAAAATATTGTCATCTTCAAGTAATCTAGAAGGCTACTCACAGAAACCAAATTAAACTTGAAAGATTCAACATACATAACATTCCTTAAACACATGATTCCATCAATAATCACATCTCCAATTTCAGAAATAGCCCTTCTCTGACCGTCTGGCAAAGTGATTTCCCTATTTTCAACCAAGTGTTTGCGATTCGAAAGTAAATCTACATTTCCAGTTATGTGTTTCGTGGCTCCCGAATCCAAGACCCACAGTTTTTTCAACTTTTCTAGACCCAGATCATTGTCAGACATGAAACAAGGTAGAAAACTAAGGCATAATTTAGGTTTAGGAGTACCTGAAAAATTGCCAAAGGTTGCTTCATTGTTGGACTTGTTGGGTGTACTTCGAGATTGCAGGTAGTTGACCAGCTGCTCCAACTGGTCCGCACTCATACCTTGAAATGGTGAAATCAGATTTGCCCCATCGTTGGCCTTTCTTTCTTCCTCCATGACTGTATTTGCTCGAACGTCCCTTGGCTTCTTGTTTTCGCCCCCTGGAAATCCGTTAAGAAACCAGCAATCCGCTCTTAAATGTCCGATCGTGTTGCAATTCGAGCATTTAGGGATGTCCTTCTTGTCGGTGTTGACGTTTCTTCCCGTCTGTTTCTTCCCCGCAAATTTAGGGTTTCCGCTAGACGAGCTTCCCTTTTTCTTACCTGAACTGAAACTTCGGTCAAACCCCTTCGAAAACAGGGATACAGAGTGCTCAGCTTCCTTTGGTTCATGGCTTGTGCGCTGCTCTTCTTCTTGAATCAACAAGGAATACACCTCCTCCAAGCTTGGTATTTCCTTCATGGCGAGTATCTGCCCCCGAAGGTGAAGATACTCCCTATTCAGCCCCATTAGGAAATGAACCAGCTGTTCTTCTTCTCGGCGTTTGATCTGATTCTCTTTCGATTTGCAACTAGAGCAACAACTACACCCTTCTTGAGGCAGGGCAGATTCGTATTCAGCCCATGTTTCTCGGAGTCTCATAAAGTAGTCGGTAATCGTATCATCGCCTTGTCTCAGATTAGAGATCTGACCCTTAATGTTGTGCAGACTCGCCAAGTTCTTCTTCTCGAAACGCCTGCAGAGCCATTCCCAGATCTCCTTCGGATCTTCAGAATGCATCATGGGTCGACCTATGTTTGGCGCGACCGAAAAAATTATCCAAGAACTCACAAGCGAGTTTGCTCGCTCCCATGCTGAATGGCGAAGCGATTCTTGGGCGTTAGGGCGAGTTACGGTTCCCTTGACGAACCCTAATTTGTTCTTTGCTCTTAGGGCTCTACGCATTCCCGATTTCCAGGCCAAGAAGCCCTCTTCGGTAAACTTGGTTGTGAGTGGTTGACCAGGCTGCTCTGTGGCATGCACGTACAGCGGGTCGTTGATGTCGATTGGTGTCGGTGAATTTTCCACCGCCTTCTTCCCGTGTGCGCCATCGCCAGTATCCTTTCCATCACCACTGAAATACCCTAAATATTAATTGCTTTAATTAATAATGGATTAATTAAATAAAAGTAATTAATGAGAGATTAAGGAATTAAATATCCGTAAATAAGTAAAAGAGAATAATATAAGATTTAAATAAACCCTAAGAAGTTGTTAGGAAATATTAACGAAGCCTAAAACGACCTTGAGGAGGGTTCGGAAAAAAAATATAAATAAGAATGAAAGTAATCATTTTTACATTTAAATACGTGCCAAAATTATTTTAGGAGTGAAAATGAGGTCTTATATACCTTACGAGGTTATTTGGGTAATTTTAGAGGTATTGGAAATTGACTAAGAAAACGGAATAAAAGGCGTCACGTTTTCGCCTAAAATGGCAAAACGCAAGCCAATTAGGAATTAAATACTAAATAATCAAATTTATGAATAACAATAATAATTATTGTTTGAAAGAATAAATTTGGAGTCATAAAAAGGTTCACCTCGTTAAACTGGACAACGTGTCACGAACGGCACGAAAAACAGATATAAAACGAGCTAGAAACGACCTCATTTGTAACGTAAAAAAAAAAGGGGCCGACCCGCCCAGAGGAACTGGGCCGGCCCAGCCGTCCTCATTATTTTCGGTAATGACCCAGCCCACCCCCTTATCCTTCACTCACGGTAATACACCAACCCAATCAAAAATAAAACTGGCCCACTCTCTTCTTCTTTACACTTACGGTAATTAGTAACCCTAACCTAACAAGGAACATACTTATCGCCTCTCATTCTCTTCTTGCTCTCGACTCACGGTAATATCGCAAACCCTAACTGCGATCTATTCTTTCCTTTCCTCCATGCCGCCCACGTCTCTCTTCCTCTCTCGATCTTTATCATCCTTCATCTTCATTCTCTTCATCCTCGGTTCGCAACCCTAACCTGAACGAGAAACACTCGTGCCTCTCTATTCTTCTTCATCCTCCTTCTCGGTATTTCGAACCCTAACTGGAGAAATGTGAGCCCTTAGAGGCCGACCCTGGGCTGCGGTCTTGGCGGCGATTCGGGCGCGGACGGAGTGAGGAAGGACGGAGCACCGGTTGAATCGGAGGAGGTCGAACAATCTGAGAGAGGAGAAGACTTTAGAGCCCCGTTTCTTCAAGGTGTATATTGTAAAAAAATTACATAATTATTTTCGTATTTTGTTTTCGATTCTGTCTAGATTCAAACCGAAACTAGGATATAGATTATCCCCATTTCCCCTCTGATTTTCGGTGTTTTGAAACCCGAATTCCCCCTTTGTCAAACTTGCGAATGTTGTAGCTTTTCCTTGCGAATTTTTGTTTTCTATAAACAAACTTTGGTGTTGACATTAATTCGGGAATGATGATATTGCCGATTGTGAAAACGGAACCCTAAAAATCGAAATAGGGTTCCGAAATTACATGGTGAATGTTGAATTGGAAACCGAACTGGGAAAAACATAATACAAATCTAGTTTTTTTGTTTGGCAATTAGTTTGGGAATTTTCGAATTGAAAATTAGGGCTTCAATCGATTTGGGTGAAAAATCAATTTATGGATTTTAGAAATTAAAATTAGGGTTTCAAATTAAGTTGGGGTTAAATTGTGAATCTGAGAAAGATTGTGGGTGAAACTCGAAATATTGGAAAATTAGGGGCGTAAGAGTAATTCAGTGGAATTTGGGGCAGAAACGAAAATATGAGAAAATTATGGGTCAAAATGTAAATTACGAAAGTAAAGGGGCAAAAACGTGAATTTGAGGAATTTAGGGCAATTCTGCAGTTTCTGGAAAGTTGGTGTTCGAAGTTCAATAAAAATAGAACAGAGAGGGAATCAGTCAAAGTTGAAATTAGGAATTTTGACAATTGAAATTGATTTGGGAATTTGATTAAGTCAAAATTGGGCTTAGTTTTGGTCAACACAAATTTGGGTTTCAATTGATCAACAAATGTAAAAATGAATTGGCCCAAAGTAGATAATGCCTAAACAAACGATCTGGCCAAATTATATTAATTGGGCTTAGTTCAATTTGGACTCCTAACTAAGCAAAATTACTAATTGATTTGGAAGCTAGTCAAATTGGGCTTCTACTAGTCCATTGACCAGATTTTATTTATAGTGGGCTTAAAGCCAAGTTATAAGTGAATAAGAATTAGGATAATAAATTGGGCCAACTTCAAATAATTAGGCATTTAAATTGGCAAGTAGTAAAAGAGAATGATGAATTTTATTAAGGGATCATTGATAGGTTAGAATGATTTAGATTTGTTCCATAAACTTGTTTTAATTGTTAAAGGCATTAAGGTTAACATTAATCATATGAAAACTTATATATATGTATGTGGGTGTGTGTACATAATAGTTTAACAATGGAGTTTATGAGACTATATATGTATATATAGGTGTCCAAATACATATTTATATATGATCGAAGGATTGGAACTTTGGGACAATATATGGAATGTTACAACATTATAATATGGTTTATAATGTTATAAGGGTTGTAACATTTATAGTATGAGAAATATTCATTAAGAAAGAATGAATAAGTAATAAAGGCTTACCATATAATAAATGGTCCCATAATACATATATATATATAAATAAATATATGTTATGGAGTGAGAAATATGATATGGTTCAATAACCATATAATATCATAAGTAAGATGATATAAAGTGGAGAAATATAATTACAAACATTAGTTAAGGAAATTCTAATGTTAAAGATGTGTACATAAAATAATGGGTGAGTTATATAATTCAATGTATTTAAGTATGAATTATATGGATATTGTAAACTTGGATAAAATTAACCAAGACAATATAAACGAGTCAAGTTAACGACCATGACTTGGTCAAACTTATTTGGCAAAACTTTTAGTGATAAAATACTAAGGAGAGATGTATAATATATGATCGAAAATATACATGCAATATAGTGTCAAACTATATGATATACAAGTGTATAATAATATACATGCGACAATCAATGTTTAAGTTTATTTATAAAATAAACGACAATCTTACTATGCATGCAAGAGGACGTTTACGTAAAACTAATCCCGAATCAAACCAAAAACCCAAGAGACGTTATTAGCTAATAACGGGGAATGAAGCGGGAGGGATTAGAGATGGTACGGGGTACCGCATAGTATTGTCTTACATGAGATGCTAATACGTAGTGTGATACGTATTGTTAGATTGTTGGAGGCATCTCGAGGAGCATCGGAGTTAGCTTGATTCATACTCCACGATCCTATATTCCTGGTGCACGGTATGTTATTTATGTGGCTTGATTGTCTCTGAGGATTTCCTCAGTTCAGACATTGTGTGAAAATCTGTGATAAGATTGATTGTCTGCTTGTGTGAATTAATATGCTTGAGTTGTGTATTAATGCTGCTTTATTATTACTGTTGTACGATAACAGTACCGTTCGTATATATGAACATATTATAAAACGAACTAGCGGCAATGATGCTATATTACATGTGTAATATAAGGAACGTAAGTAAAAACGTTGTAGCATTAGGATAATAAGATATATACATATATAATATCCGAGACTTATATACGGAGCATTGGCCTCTTTAACGCCGCTCCCGTATCTAACACTGGATCCCGAGTCGACATAGTCAGGATTGGACTAACGACCTTAGTCTGCTGTGTTAAGAAAAATAATAAAACGATGCGATGGTATAAATAAGGTTATCAAGAGGATGCGGCTCTTGCTGTGAACTGTGATCCATTAACGATACTAGGATACCGTGTGGTAACCGTAATGTAACACCCCAACATACAACAACATACTTAACATTAAACTGCAGCGGAAAATACACATCATCACATAACTTAACTCATCGGTGTTACACGCCGTTAACCACCCACGTGGCTAACAAGGCTAACATTTACACAACTGTATCGGTCTGATGGACTAGATCCCCGAGCAACTACACATTACTGTCCCCTTTATCAACACCAACATTCATTATACAAATACCTTCCAACTGTACCGAGTATTTACAACTAGTGCCGAGAACATTTTCGGTCTTACTACACCTACTGTGTACATACACTTAAATGATTACCCATGCACAGTGTCTACCCCGTCCTACTCTCGAACGGCCTCCAGCTCTCTGTACCTGAAATAAGAAAAGAAGAGAAAGGGTGGCCCCCAAGGGGCTCAGCACCTTTGCTGGTATGGTAATCCCGCAGCCCACATGCTACCGGGCCACGCACAACTAATTGTCGTCTTAGCATGCGATTAATTATATTTAGTCATGCATGCAACTGTAAACACACAACACATAATCATTTCGCCTCAACGGGCTCAACAAACGGATAATATATCCTTACTAGATAAGTCACTCATGGTATTCAATATCCCTAGAGTGTTCCTCCTCTAATGGAGCTACTTCCTTAATAGACGTCACTTACCCTTAATTCGGGTTATCCTTAAACGCCTCTTATCACAAACTGGGATTCATTTCCATGATCCACATACTCCACATTTTACAACATATAACATGCATCCCATAACAACACATAACAACACTTTCACGTTTCAACGTGCACATAATAACATCGCAATAGAAATTGCATTACAACAACATCACATAACATAACGGAAATGGTTCTCTTAGGAACCGACCCAAACATCGTTAATACACTGGTGAGCCTAGAGAATGTTGCCAGTCTCATGATGAGCTCATTACATAACTCGTTACCGTCTCGTTAAATGAACGGATAACTTAACACAAGGTGTCTCGGATATAGTGACCCAAGCACACCGAACAAACATAACATAGTATGCCCCTGTGGCCCGACGTGAGTCAGTAATAGCCTTGGTTAAGCTAAAGGGAAGGTTGGAAACCAAGTTGGAAAACAACCTAAACATACAAAGAGAATCGAACCGGTAAATGACATCGACTCCCATACTCACACGCGTGGCCGGAACTACCGGACTCCTCACTTCCCCGTTAGCACTTGTTAGAAGCACAACATTGAACTTAATTAAACAATCACAACATTGGGTTAAGTCTTGTTAGACACACACAAGGGAAGGGAGAGTCATACATTCACACACAAACATCACATAACTAACTCACGCATAGCCATGGTTAGAACGTTCCTTAGGTCAGAAACGTTGTTACCAGGTACCGTTCTCCTACGTTTACCTAATAGTGGTTAACTAGCCCTTCAAGCGCATTCGAGGTTACCGGTATCGGCACGTAAACATACAACAACAATAACGACTGTAAACTCATTTCATGATTTATCTTATAACGTGGCAAACATACAGAAAACACATTGGCATACAAGCCGGTGTAATCCGGTAGGACACAGGTTGCAAGAAAACCATACCTGTCACCGGAGTCCACTTTATCATGTCCATTTATGTTCCTCGAGCAATTCTCGAACAACTGAAACATCACATACTTTTATTAACATCGGGGTAACATATTTGTTTAAAGTCTAATGCTCATAACTTACCCTCGTTAACTAGTTAAACAACTTGACATTTTAACTTGTTTTACTTTCACATTTTATTACAACTTTCCACCCACTTGGTTGTCTTTATATCACATCTAACATGTCCTTAACATCCTTACAACATCATTACTTATCAATCCCCATCTTTACACATCATTTTATACCTTAAACAACATCTTTAGAGTGGTCCGGGACTTGGTCCTTACCTTAAGTCCCGGATCAACACTTACACAAACTCACGGTATGTTTTGATAGGGTGGTCCGGGACCTTGTACTCACCCTAAGTCCCGGACCAAGACAGTCTTGTACTCTCGGCTACATTTAACAGGGTGGTCCGGGACTTTATACAGGTCCTAAGTCCCGGACCAGTCTAGGCAAAAAAAACTCTCGGGTGATTTAAGGAGGGTGGTCCGGGTCCTTGTACAAGACCCAAGTCCCGGACCCAAATCTGTGTATAACTCTCGGCCTATTTTGCACCTCTGGTCCGGGACATGACCCATGACTTAGGTCCCGGACCCAACCTACATAATCGACGTACAACATTTTTTTCAGTCCTGCTGCTTAAGCTCTTTACGCCCAGCATATGTATAAACTTCCCAGTACACTCTTATACTCAAAACTTCACCAAATATACACCACATAACAACATAGTGCACAATTTAAATTGCATAGCACTTAGGCTCTTAAAATGCATAATTCTTAAACACTGAATTTCCACAATATATTTGCCTTTGACCTGCAAATACACACAACAATACGTATGTCCTTTACTAGTCTCTTTGAGAACATTTTTCTAAGTCATTTACCATTGGCTCTTTAGGTAGTTTCAATAGACAACGTAAGTTCATTTCCAAAGGAATTTCAAGCTATTTTCGGTTAACATAAAACATGGAGGAAACATCATTTTTCTTTGAGTTTCCTTACCTTGAAGCAAAGGAGAACAATAATACATGAAAAGATGAACTCAAGCTCCTTCCATGGAGATTCCTCTTGGCACCAAAATGGAGCTCTTGAAGATTTTAAAGGACCAAGTTGAAGAGCTTGACGAGACTAAGAGATTGGTGGTCTTAGTTTTTGATTTGGACAAGTGAGCTAGAAGTTACAAGGATTTGAAGTTGGTGTTGGTAGTGGTCTGGTTCGATCGTGAAAGAGAGCAGGAAGGAAGATGGGTACGTGAGACAGCAAGGAGGAAATGAAGGAATGAAGAGAATTCACTGATTGCAAATGCTTTTGAAGATATTATTTGTTTACATAAAGCAAATAGTGCTCTCTCTTATTTACTCATTTATTTGTTCAATCAGCTAGCAAGGGTGACGACTCACCACATGCAAAACCGGCCCCCATTTAAATATAAGGGGTTACCTAGTCATTATTGATCAATTAAATTACTTATATTGACATAAGTTACAAACTAGCTTATTTTAGTTACTATTCACTAAAACAAGACACGTAGAAACGCAATTTTTACTTTCCCATTAATTTAAACTTCCAAATGTGATACTAAATAGTACACATGTTAATTAAAGAGTAATGATGGACATTTAGCCATTCAAAACCCACTTACAAGACAATTTTTTTTTTCAAAAACGTGCTTTAAGACTCCTTAAAGCACATTCTGTGTTTTAACTTGTTTCCAAGCTCGGTTTTCTTTGATAATTGATTTAATAGGCTCATTAATATATAAGTAAGGTCTTGGTAAGTTCATCAAGCCTTAATCAAAATTATCCCAAGCTTAGAGCATACTTTGTCCTTATTGCCTTTTAGGCAATTAATTGTATTTACTATTTATTAAATTGTTTACCAATGTTTCGGAGACTCTTTTTAGTCTTAATAATTTATTATTTACTGTTTAAACAACTTATTAAGGTTTGGGGTATTTCACGTAAGTATCTGGATAAATTTCCAACGGACTACAGATGGTTCGTCGGTCAGAGACTCTACCGCTAGAGTGGCTATTGCCGTGGGTGACCCGCCATAAGAGATGGGTAACTTAGAGACACGTCGTTCTAACGAGACGTTGTCATTAGACATGACTAAACAATTATGAACGACTATATTAGCTCGTACATTAGGCGAACATTATTTGGGCTTACATGCCAAAGACGATAGTTTATACTCGTTTATAATTCTCGTTGTTTCGCCTTGTTGTTCATTGGTTATGCTTTGTGGTTATGTGTGGTTTGTTGGTGGATTTGTTTGAACGAGCCATTGTGCTCATATTGTGTGTTGTGAACTGGTTGTGTCGAGTCGCTGTACTCATGTGTAGATTATGGTGGATTGTTTGGTCGAGTGAGTCGCCGAACTCAATTATGAACTATTAAGTGTTTGTTGGAATGGAGTCTCTGTACTCATATAAGCGTTGTAACGCTTTCAGTGGTTTATTACGATGCGATGTGTGAAGTCGGGGGCTTGTTTGTTATTTGAGTTTACTGCAATATATATTGTTGCTTTACAGTTTTAACATTAAACTACTTGCATGAAAATGAATTGCATGCTCTCGACCAAATAACTGAGGGTCCGAGGGGGCATGACAGTCATGTAGTAACATACTCAACAGGGGCTGATTCCATACCACAAACAACCATTTTTGCAGGTATGCAGCTTCCGGTGTCGGCAAAGAGAGGGACGCGCTGGGTAGTTTAATTACAGTTGTTTAAATATGCACTGTTGCATTTTGATACGAACTTAGAAACGTGTATAGGACTGGGATACTTAGAATGCTCACTGTGAATGTATTTTATATTGGTTTGGGAAAGTTAGATCTATCTCTTGTTGTCACTGTGGGAAATTGTTTCGTATTTAAGTATATGTCAGTAAGCACGTTATCACTCGTATGGGCGAGTGAGAACGGTGACACCAGTAGTTCAATTATTGAGATTACCGCTACGATTACAATATTAAGTAAGATGATTAGGTGCCGATTAGAGTAGGGGTGTTACAAAAGTGGTATCAGAGCGGAGTACCGCTCTGATGACAAGAGATAGTATGATTTATACAGTGAGCATAGGTTTTGGGAGTACGGGAAACGTTGTGAGGATACGTGACCTTGCGGGGTTGATGCAATGCTCAAGGCTTGCACACCATAGCCGTGGAGGCACTTCAATATTAAACAACCGAGACTACGGTATTAGACCGAGTAAAGGTATAACCCGTCCTCTTGACATATGTCAGGGAGAGGTCTGGATGACAGTACTAAGGAAGAACACGGAGCAGCGGAAGGTGGTGAGGGTCCAGCAACCCCAAGTAACGCGAAGACTGTATGAAACGCTCGCACTCGATGGGAGAACATCCCGGGAAATTTGCAATGGTACCTCACCCGCCGCAGCCCGTACCTCGAGTACTATCTAATGAGACGATGAAATGAGAAACACCACGGAGATAACTCTCCTGATCGGAAAGACCCGATGTGGATGCTAAGAGGATTATGTTAAATGTAGAAAATAAGACCTTGTGTTTTGATGTAATGTTTAGGACCGGGGGTCCTGGTAATGACGTAATGTCTACCATATGAGGATGAGATAAATAATAGACCGAGTTTGAGGAGAGAATTCCTGTAGGACTAATGGGGCTAGCTTGCTATAAGCAAGGAGACCTTGTCTTACATCCAGGAAAGCACCGATGGTGCGCTTTGGGGAAAAGAGGTAGAAACGGCGAGTAATGATTAGTTTATGAGATATGTAATAGACGGAAGGAATTACCTTTAGAAGTCTCACCCGAAGCGAGTAACTCTAAAACCAGGCAACACTGAAGGTTCAAGATGGCCCGACGTGCATGAGGAGAGATTATGAGAGCTGTAGAAACAAGAACTCGCTAAGTTGCTATTATGCAACGCCTCGAGAGGGGAGTAAGACCTTACTACCACGGTAAACTTGTGGGGACAGTGCGGGAGTGAGACTGTATTAATTTGAATAAGAACTTTTGACTGGAACATGAACCCGATTAGGGAATAGCACTGCACTGACACACCGTATCGGTGGCTCAGTCTGCATGGCGCACTTGCCACTGCAAGTGCCACATTAACCAAAGCATTAAAATTCAACCTGCCTTGCGCACTTGCTATAGCAAGTGCAGCGACGGTAAACTAACCCTAAAGGACGTAGTGGTCCAGGCGGTTACCAATAAACAGTAAACTTTATGTGCGTCCGTAATGCAATAAGGCAGGATAGAGCCTTCTTAAGGGCAGGGGTACGAAACCCTAGGGTTGGAGGTCGATAAAACCTCGGGAAGACCTAGCCGGTCTGACCATTAAACCTGAAAATAATACACCATTGAGTAGAATATTAAAAGGGGAGTAAATGAGAATAACGATAATTAGTGCCTACAAGCCTAACCCCAGTGCCGGTATGGACATTAAACGTCAATCATTACCGGTGGGGAGTGACGGGTCTTCAGGACCAGCATAACCATATTTAGAGAGTGCGCGACACTCGTGGTTAAACCACTACCATTGAACATTGCCAGAGGGCAAGAAGTGAGCTATACGAGTCAGGACTTTAAAAAAAATAATTAATAGGCAGATGTGAACGTGCAATAAAAGGGCCGATGATATGCCCGCACCACACACACCGGAGGTGTTGTTGATCCATTATGCTGCTAGACTCCCGTATGAAGGGCAGTGGATATAAACAAAAAAAATGAAAATTGCCTGATGACGGAAGATACCGTTACCTCAAAGAGGATGGAGGAAATATGAGTTGAATAAGAGTAAGGATTACACAATAAAGAACAATGATTGGCGGAAACCATTAAGTTATGGGTATCCAATTGTAACCTTAGGAGAAAGTATTAGGACCAACTAGGAATAAATTAAATAACAAGACCAACAATCATCTAGCTATCAGAATAAGTACTGAGCCTGAATATCGTATGGCATAGGCCTACGGAAGGATACCCTTAGTACCACCAAAAATGACCCAAAACTAGGAGAACAAAGGTGATGAATCACATGTACTGATTAATATCAGACTAACGGGACTGCCATAAGATAGGGAAACACGAGGTGTCAACCTTTATCATGGAGTCCGAACTACACCATAGGGTATAACCCAATGGATTGGGTGGAGTTCTAGAACTGAAAACTCATATCTGAGGGCGTTAACAGCCTAGGAGTGAACGGGAGAGGTAATAAGTAGTTACTGATCCCCACTCACAGATACCAGATGACGAGCATGTGGAAACCAGAATTAGGGCGATAAGTCGCAAACACCTATCTTGGAGAAGGTAAAGGAAATACACATTAATAAAGGAAACCATAGAACCTAATATTAGGGCCATTCTGACATTAAAGGTTAAGAATTGGCAGCATAGTTACTCAAACATAAATTACCGAGACTAAGAGTACGATAACCACCGGGTACGAATGCTACGAGTGCACTAAACGAGACATGGGACGACCGCACTCTTAGGAGCTTGTGGGCCTGACAAAACTCACATTAAGTTAGTTGGGTAAGTAGTAATGTATCAGTATGGTATCCCGTGTATGTAAACGAGTAGTGTAAGGACCCAGGAGGTAGTCAACTCTGTGTCTAAGTCAGCGAATGGAACCCTGACTAGGTAAACCATGTATTGACGAGAGAGATCTCAGTCAAACTAACAAGGTTAGGAAAAATCAAGGATAGCTTGATAATAAAGTGACATAAGGTTGCAACTCCACAGTGGAGGAGTTAGAACATAAGATTTGAGGATTTTAGTAAACAAGGAAACCAAGGCCAATTTAATGGTAATGGCAAGTTGAACCCATGAATGAGAAGAGGGATTATGGTATCTAAGGAAGTTATATTAGAGGAACCTTTGTGGTAATAGATGCCATCCGAAAAGGGGGCACAGAGAGAGTTATACCACGCGCTGAGGGCGCTGCGATGATATCGCATTAAATAATAATAACCACATGCTCAAGCCATAAAACGTTAGTATGTTAGTACCAGTTAGAGTCGAACAGAAAACGAATGCCAAGCTAAAACCCACAGTCGTATTGTATGTTTACAATAGACGAAGGGCAAAAGTGAGCATTACAAGAGATACTCTAAGCTGGAGATTAGATACTCCATGCAAACTGCAATGGCGGATAACCGTCCAATCGACTGGTATATGGTGCGCAACAAAGCTACCATTATAATAACTGTTAACCAAATTATGCTGGTGAGAATCAGAAGGTGGAAGATCAGATAAACAAATGGATTCCCCAATCGAGAAGAGGGATGAACCATATATGTGGATACTAAAATACCAACACACGAGGGATACGAGTTCACACCAGTAAAATAGGACCTATAAGGTACCAAATGAATAAACCCATCTTAGAAGAAAATAACTTGGAGTCATGAGGCGCCAGTTAGTTGCGCATATCAGACTCGTTTTGACATTTTAAGGAAATTACTACAAGCACTATGTGCTAGAGCATACCGAAGGTTAGTTCGGTAGAGTGGCATGAACTCTTGAGAGTATACCATGAGCATGTATAGAATTCAGGAAGACTGAATAGAATAACTAGTTGAAATAATGAGCGTGTGTGACAACGATACTACGCAACGAAATAAATTAATCCATTCCCATAATTATGGAAGACCGTGCACAAAACACCGTCACGTGGAGTTGAAACCGACATGAAACCACTACCTAAGAGGGATAAACTAACCATAAAGTAGTTGGGCATACTGCTTGCGGAGCGAGTGGGCCCATATTGCTTAGGTTTGACGTACCTAGCGGGTTCGGGGAAACAAATGATGTGTTTACATCTCCCCGATCAAACCGTATATGAATATACACACCTAACCGAGATAAACAGTATAGCCTGAGGGACTAAAGCCCGACCCTATAAAGAGGGGTAATGGAAAATGTAGCACGTTAGTGCACGAATAATTCCACTGGAATGGAACATCTTGAACTTATTACTTCACGATGATATATTCGTAGATTACGTGGGCGTAATCATTTTTAAGGGGGGTAGAGCGATTTCGCACGCTTACAATATACCGTACGTAGGAGTACGTAGTGCATGGTACACATGCTGCAAACTATTATTGTACATAGAGTACAAGTATTATGACTGTGTTATATTACTTGAGGTAATATTATGATGCATTATGTGTATAAATACACATATATATTTGAGTTCACATTGTTGTGGCGAATAGGGAAGGGAGGACAGATAGAGTGTTCCTATCCTAATTCCGATTATTTATGCAAACGTTGCGAACATTAAACACATAAACGCCTAACTTGTTATCTCCGGTTGAGAGCTCAAGTAGGTTTATTTGGTAGCTCCGATGGGAGATTTCAAATAGAAGGAGTAGAAAGCTCCATACTATATGATTCATGACTCGGTATGAAACCGATTATTGGAATGTGATGAGTGAATCGGCATGAGACCGATGTGTAACCTAGTGGAGGTAAAACCTCTAGGAGTTGTACGAATAATTATAAGTTGAAAGAACTTGGTACATGGTTAGGACACATGATCCTATATGCCGGTGATTAGATTAATTACACTAGTTGACTTGTGTATCTATAGAACACAAGGTGGCAAATATCAAGAGGAAACAAGATTAGAAGTGAATAAAAATTGATTGATTGAAATTGACGTGGGAAGTTGAACTTGATCCTGGTTCGATCAAGGGAAACCGAACACAAATTGAGGTGAGAGATAGTTCAACACTGACGCTGACCACGTCGGGGTTGAATGACTCTCGAAACTTCCTACAAGTGGACACAGATATGAATAGAAATTGGAATTTAGGGCGTCACTCGAAGAGCCGTGGACTGTGGAGTCCTTCGTCATGAGACCGGTGTGTCTGCGAGTGACATCACCCAAAGAGCCGTGGATCGCAGAGCCCTTTGTCATTAGACCGGTGTGTCTGCGGGTGATTAAGGAAATTAGGTGTTACTGTCCGAGGAGCCGTGGACCGCAGTGTCCTTCGTTATTAAACCGGTGTGTCCACGGGTAGTAGACGTTGGTTAGCATGGGGTTGGAGATCGTCAAGTCCTGGTCTTCATGACTGCTTCCCTGTGATTTGCTATCGTTAAAGATATGCATACACATACACGCAGAGTGGTGTAGAGGTATCCTCGCGAGATACTTGCATATGAATAGGGGTGCGTGGAGTACCCCTTGTGAGACACCTTTGAGTACTTTATTGAGTTTTGCACCTTGTCTAGTGCTGTGTACCATGAGTTTTGCACCTTGTCTAGTGCTGTGTACTACGAGTTTTGCACCTTGTTTAGTGTTGTTTATGAATGAATGTGTCATGACTATTGACTATATGTAATGATATTAGTGTTGTATCAATTATGATACATATAGACTAGGTTTGAACCTAGTGGGATGTACTCCCTAGCAATGGATTGTCTGTGGTTACCTAGTGGAACTTGATTCCTTAGGAAAACCGAATGTGAGTAACGACTTCGGGACGAAGCGTTTTTAAGGGAGGTAGATTGAAATACCCTAAATATTAATTACTTTAATTAATAATGGATTAATTAAATAAAAGTAATTAATGAGAGATTAAGGAATTAAATATCCGTAAATAAGTAAAAGAGAATAATATAAGATTTAAATAAACCCTAAGAAGTCGTTAGGAAATATTAACGAAGCCTAAAACGACCTTGAGGAGGGTTCAGAAAAAATATAAATAAGAATGAAAGTAATCATTTTTACATTTAAATACGTGCCAAAATTATTTTAGGAGTGAAAATGAGGTCTTAGATACCTTACGAGGTTATTTGGGTAATTTTAGAGGTATTGGAAATTGACTAAGAAAACGGAATAAAAGGCGTCACGTTTTCGCCTAAAATGGCAAAACACAAGCCAATTAGGAATTAAATACTAAATAATCAAATTTATGAATAACAATAATAATTATTGTTTGAAAGTATAAATTTGGAGTCATAAAAAGGTTCACCTCGTTAAACTGGACAACGTGTCACGAACGGCACGAAAAACAGATATAAAACGAGCTAGAAACGACCTCATTTGTAACGTAAAAAAAAAGGGGCCGACCCGCCCAGAGGAACTGGGCCGGCCCAGCCGTCCTCATTATTTTCGGTAATGACCCAGCCCACCCCCTTATCCTTCACTCATGGTAATACACCAACCCAATCAAAAATAAAACTGGCCCACTCTCTTCTTCTTTTCACTTACGGTAATTAGTAACCCTAACCTAACAAGGAACATACTTATCGCCTCTCATTCTCTTCTTGCTCTCGACTCACGGTAATATCGCAAACCCTAACTGCGATCTATTCTTTCCTTTCCTCCATGCCGCCCACGCCTCTCTTCCTCTCTCGATCTTCATCATCCTTCATCTTCATTCTCTTCATCCTCGGTTCGCAACCCTAACCTGAACGAGAAACACTCATGCCTCTCTATACTTCTTCATCCTCCTTCTCGGTATTTCGAACCCTAACTGGAGAAACGTGAGCCCTTAGAGGCCGACCCTGGGCTGCGGTCTTGGCGGCGATTCGGGCGCGGACGGAGTGAGGAAGGATGGAGCGCCGATTGAATTGGAGGAGGTCAAACAATCTGAGAGAGGAGAAGACTTTAGAGCCCCGTTTCTTCAAGGTGTATATTGCAAAAAAATTACATAATTATTTTCGTATTTTGTTTTCAATTCTGTCTAGATTCAAACCGAAACTAGGATATAGATTATCCCCATTTCCCCTCTGATTTTCGGTGTTTTGAAACCCGAATTCCCCCTTTGTCAAACTTACGAATGTTGTAGCTTTTCCTTGCGAATTTTTGTTTTCTATAAACAAACTTTGGTATTGACATTAATCCGGGAATGATGATATTGCCGATTGCGAAAACGGAACCCTAAAAATCGAAATAGGGTTCCGAAATTACATGGTGAATGTTGAATTGGAAACCGAACTGGGAAAAACAGAATACAAATCTAGTTTTTTTGTTTGGCAATTAGTTTGGGAATTTTCTAATTGAAAATTAGGGCTTCAATTGATTTGGGTGAAAAATCAATTTATGGATTTTAGAAATTAAAATTAGGGTTTCAAATTAAGTTGGGGTTAAATTGTGAATCTGAGAAAGATTGTGGGTGAAACTCGAAATATTGGAAAATTAGGGGCGTAAGAGTAATTCAGTGGAATTTGGGGCAGAAACAAAAATATGAGAAAATTATGGGTCAAAATGTAAATTACGAAAGTAAAGGGGCAAAAACGTGAATTTGAGGAATTTAGGGCAATTCTACAGTTTCTGGAAAGTTGGTGTTCGAAGTTCAATAAAAATATAACAGAGAGGGAATCGGTCAAAGTTGAAATTAGGAATTTTGACAATTGAAATTGATTTGGGAATTTGATTAAGTCAAAATTGGGCTTAGTTTTGGTCAACACAAATTTGGGTGTCAATTGATCAACAAATGTAAAAATGAATTGGCCCAAAGTAGATAATGCCTAAACAAACGATCTGGCCAAATTATATTAATTTGGCTTAGTTCAATTTGGACTCCTAACTAAGCAAAATTACTAATTGATTTGGAAGCTAGTCAAATTGGGCTTCTACTAGTCCATTGACCAGATTTTATTTATAGTGGGCTTAAAGCCAAGTTATAAGTGAATAAGAATTAGGATAATAAATTGGGCCAACTTCAAATAATTAGGCATTTAAATTGGCAAGTAGTAAAGGAGAATGATGAATTTTATTAAGGGATCATTTATAGGTTAGAATGATTTAGAATTGTTCCATAAACTTGTTTTAATTGTTAAAGGCATTAAGGTTAACATTAATCATATGAAAACTTATATATATATGTATGTGGGTGTGTGTACATAATAGTTTAACAATGGAGTTTATGAGACTATATATGTATACATAGGTGTCCAAATACATATTTATATATGATCGAAGGATTGGAACTTTGGGACAATATATGGAATGTTACAACTTTATAATATGGTTTATAATGTTATAAGGGTTGTAACATTTATAGTATGAGAAATATTCATTAAGAAAGAATGAATAAGTTATAAAGGCTTACCATATAATAAATGGTCCCATAATACATATATATATAAATAAATATATGTTATGGAGTGAGAAATATGATATGGTTCAATAACCATATAATATCATAAGTAAGATGATATAAAGTGGAGAAATATAATTACAAACATTAGTTAAGGAAATTCTAATGTTAAAGATGTGTACATAAAATAATGGGTGAGTTATATATTTCAATGTATTTAAGTATGAATTATATGGATATTTTAAACTTGGATAAAATTAACCAAGACAATATAAACGAGTCAAGTTAACGACATTGACTTGGTCAAACTTATTTGGCTAAACTTTTAGTGATAAAATACTAAGGAGAGATGTATAATATATGATCGAAAATATACATGCAATATAGTGTCAAAATATATGATATACAAGTGTATAATAATATACATGCGACAATGAATGTTTAAGTTTATTTATATAATAAACGGCAATCTTACTATGCATGCAAGAGGATGTTTACGTAAAACTAATCCCGAATTAAACCGAAAACCCAAGAGACGTTATTAGCTTATAACGGGGAATGAAGCGGGAGGGATTAGAGACGGTACGGGGTACCGCATAGTATTGTCTTACATGAGATGCTAATACGTAGTGTGATACGTATTGTTAGATTGTTGGAGGCATCTCGAGGAGCATCAGAGTTAGCTTGATTCATACTCCACGGTCCTATATTCCTGGTGCACAGTATGTTATTTATGTGGCTTGATTGTCTCTGAGGATTTCCTCAGTTCAGACATTGTGTGAAAATCTGTGATAAGATTGATTGTATGCTTGTGTGAATTAATATGCTTGAGTTGTGTATTAATGATGCTTTATTATTACTGTTGTACGATAACAGTACCGTTCGTATATATGAACATATTATAAAACGAACTAGTGGCAATGATTCTATCTTACATGTGTAATATAAGGAACGTAAGTAAAAACGTTGTAGCATTAGGATAATAAGATATATACATATATAATATCCGAGATTTATATACGGAGCATTGACCTCTTTAACGCTGCTCCCGTATCTAACACTGGATCCCGAGTCGACATACTCAGGATTGGACTAACGACCTTAGTCTGCTGTGTTAGGAAAAATAGTAAAACGATGCGATGGTATAGATAAGGTTATCAAGAGGATGCGGCTCTTGCTGTGAACTGTGATCCATTAACGATACTAGGATACCGTGTGGTAACCGTAAGTATCTGGATAAATTTCCAACGGACTACAGATGGTTCGTCGGTCGGAGACTCTACCGCTGGAGTGGCTATTGTCGTGGGTGACCCGCCATAAGAGATGGGTAACTTAGAGACACGTCGTTCTAACGAGACGTTGTCATTAGACATGACTAAAAATTTACGAACGACTATATTAGCTCGTACATTAGGCAAACATTATTTGGGCTTACATGCCAAAGACGAGAGTTTATACTCGTTTATAATTCTCGTTGTTTCGCCTTGTTGTTCATTGGTTATGCTTTGTGGTTATGTGTGGTTTGTTGGTGGATTTGTTTGAACGAGCCATTGTGCTCATATTGTGTGTTGTGAACTGGTTGTGTCGAGTCGCTGTACTCATGTGTAGATTATGGTGGATTGTTTGGTCGAGTGTGTCGCCGAACTCAATTATGAACTATTAAGTGTTTGTTGGAATGGAGTCTCTGTACTCATATAAGCGTTGTAACGCTTTCAGTGGTTTATTACGATGCGATGTGTGAAGCCGGGGGCTTGTTTGTTATTTGAGTTTACTACAATATATATTGTTGCTTTACAGTTTTAACATTAAACTACTTGCATGAAAATGAATTGCATGCTCTCGACCAAATAACTGAGGGTCCGAGGGGGCATGACAGTCATGTAGTAACATACTCAGCAGGGGTTGATTCCATACCACAAACAACCATTTTTGCAGGTATGCAGCTTCCGGTGTCGGCAAAGAGAGGAACGCGCTGGGTAGTTTAATTACAGTTGTTTAAATATGCACTGTTGCATTTTGATACATACTTAGAAACGTGTATAGGACTGGGATACTTAGAATGCTCACTGTGAATGTATTTTATATTGGTTTGGGAAAGTTAGATCTATCTCTTGTTGTCACTGTGGGAAATTGTTTCGTATTTAAGTATATGTTAGTAAGCACGTTATCACTCGTATGGGCGAGTGAGAACGGTGACACCAGTAGTTCAATTATTGAGATTACCGCTGCGATTACAATGTTAAGTAAGATGATTAGGAGCCGATTAGAGTAGGGGTGTTACAACCACTCATCTTGATTAGCAGGAACGCAGTCGCTACTCTGATACCATGTCAAATTCCTGCAAGGAAGAAAATGCGCTATGTTATTGAATCAATGGAGAGAAATCGAGAGTTACAGAGGATCGAGAGCTTAGTCTCGCAGTGGTATTCGACTACTGAGAAGAGGAGAGCTAGAAGAGGGTTAAGAATATTGGGGACTGGTTTTTACAAATACAGAAGTAAACCGGTTAACATCAGATAGACCTAGGTACATACTAATGCAAAGGGAAAATTACATATACACCCTTATTCCTAGATTACAATCTAGTATAATAGTTGCAATCGACTGGGGAAGGAGCATTTGTTGTTGCATTTGGTTGTAATAACCGAGAATGCAGGGTTATACTTTCTTCTTTTTTTGTATGTTGAGTTACTGCAACAGAGAGGAGATGCTGGGATTGAAGTGGGGAAAATGTACAAAGAAGTCAGAAGGAAGGAGCTGTTGGAGACTTGTTGCTGTACCGGTAATGAAACAAGGAGAAAAGGAGATTACCCCTTGTTTATTAGCTTTGTCCTTGCTGCTGTCGTGGGACAAGAGAGGAGGAAAATAAAGTTCACTGCTGCCGGTGGCAGGAGGAAGAGAAGGGAGGGATGATGAGGTATAGAAGCTGTCATAATAAGGAAAAAAACTGGAGTGACATGGAGGACCATGTGCTGTCGCATACAGCAAGGGAAGAAGGAGGAAAGTGGGGCTCCTCTTGTACTTGCTTGTACTTGTATAATTATCTAGTCTATTAAGTCCAATCTTGGTTTGTTGGTTCCCTTTTCCAGCACATTGCAGCCGACCAAAGAGGGAAATGGAGGGAGTTTGAAAATTTTTGTCTTTTAATATTGTAACACAAGTTATACATATGTAACTATGGTCATGTGTTAGGTGGTGACTCATTATTTTTGTCTTGTTTAAGGGTGTATATATGAATATACATTGTATATATGATTTGTCTAGACTATATAAAGTTTTTATATAATTTATTGAGTGATATTAGTGGTCTTTAACACATATACTAATATGTTACATGTGATATTACACTTAGGAGTTATTTCTCCTTAATAATATTTTATCCTTGATTAAAGATTTAATGTATAATTTAATGTCCATTTTGGACTATATATTTTCACTACTACAAATTAGTTTTTTAACTACTTTAAAAGACAACTGTTATTTATTATAGTAGTCTATGGTACAAAATGTGTGAGTTAAGAAAAAAAGAGTTGGGTAAGACAACCGTTAAATTATAAGTAGTCTTAACCTAGTCTATGACAACTGTTAATACTTAGGGCCAGAATAATAAGTGGGATTTTGTCAGAAAGACCTATATGCCCTCTAAATCATTTTTATTTCAGCAGTTATCCTTACTTTGAAAGTCCAGAACAAAGCGCGGCCTAATAGCTAAAAGAAAAACTTTCATTCCCGCTTTGCACTTTCTTCCGCCCCGCCCACTAATTTCTCTTCTTCACAGTACGCCCTAATTTGTTTTTTCTCTCGGTCAACCAGTACGTACGCAATTTTGCGTCTTCTTCCTCCATTCTCCCTAACTTGCTCAAAGTCAGACGACCACCACGTCAATTTCGACTAGAGCTCTAGCCATTTCACTTCTTCCCCATTCTCGGTCGACCACAACAGCAATTTTGAGACGCTAACCTGCTCGGGTGATACTCCATCTGTAAGTATCTACCATTTTCTGTATTTGCTTTCCATTCTAATTTGTTCTGGCTGAATCTTGTTCTCTGATAATTTGTTGTTGTGGGATAAAATAGACAGGGTAATTAGCACCCGCGAACATTGTTCAAGTGTCCAAGCTAGTAATTAGTAAACAATAGTACCCATGAATAGTAGTACCCACGAATATTGCAATTTGGTATTTGTATATTCATTGGTGTCTCTGGTATAATTAGGTAAATAGAATAATGGAGGGGAGAGGTAGGTAAGAAAGGAAGCGAGAGCCAAGAAGAACAGTCCCAAGCATACATACAGAGACTGTGGTGGTGAGTGTATGAAAGGAAGGGAGTAATTGATTTTTGAATCTGCTGTCGTGGCAGAGACCATAGTTCCAAGATAGAATAATGGAGGGAGTGTGAAATACCCCGAACTTAAATATAGCGATTAAAATAATTATAATATGTATTTAAGGGCCTAATAACGCCTAAGTAATATTGATAAGGAAAAATAAATCCAAAAGAAATGAAGAAACGCTTAAAAAGCGAAAAAACGCTAAATAAGCGTTAAATAACCATACGAGGTACGAGACCTCGGTTAGCGTATTATATGGATTCGTAAGGCTTAATAAGGCCTAAATAATATATGGGAACAACTCCCGAAGAAAACGGATCCAAATAATGTATTAAAACGCTAATAGAGCTTTAGCGCACGTTTTTCGAGAAAACCCGAAAACGTGACTTTAGGAGGTCAAACGAACTCGTAAAAATTATAGTTCATTAAATAACTATAATTAAGCACTAATGGAAGCTTAATAGCCAATAAAATTAAAGAAACGAGAAATTCCGGAAAACGGGCCCGGTTAGTGAATAGTACCAAAACCGGGTAAATTAACGAGTGTTTTCTGTAGAAAACGAAAAACGCTCCCAGCTTATATACTGTGTGGGGCCAGTTTTATTATAGAGCAGCCCCCTCACACACACACATAAAGTAAATAAAGAAAGAAAGAAAAAGAAAGAAAGGAGGGAAAAAGTACAAAAAGGCAAAAACCCCATATCTCCTCCCATTTCCCTCTTCTCTCTCTTCTTTCTTTCTTCCCCACCATCACCTTCCTCCTCCTATCTGGTTTGCTGGCGATTTTGGAAACCTCTGTGGCTAATCCACCTTCTCCTTCATGCTCTAGCCACATACAAGCTCCAAATGCAAAATAAAGTACATATTCCTCTTCTCCTCATCATTCTCTACACTTCCCTCTTTTTAGAATTTCAAAATGAGGAAGTTCATCTTCATGGGTTTTCCCCATTCAAAGAGAAAATAGCATCAATGTGTAGCTTGGAGTCTCCTCTCTCCATTAAGGTAAACATCTACATGAAAAACTCATGTTTTCTCCACCTTCCTTTGTAACCGATTTTACCCCCTTTGTAATGCTCTATTTTTCTCTCTCTTTTGAGCATAACTCCAACCTTGCAATGGTGGTGGAATCACCTTCTTGAACCAAGGGCTAAAACCCCTCCTAAAACACTCCAAAGGTAAACCCTAGAATTTGTGTTTAAGCACTTCAATGAATTAGTATAAATCTAAGGGTTAGTATTTTAATTACACTTATTTTTGTGTTCATTAGGTGATGGGAATGGAGTTTGGCAACTCCATTCCCCATGTGACCGATTTTGTGCAAGAAAGAGAGAAGGAGGAGGATTGGAAAAGAAAGAAGGAAATTAAGAGCTTAAGGTAAGAGCTCCTTCTTAATGCTAAATTTTAATGCATTAGAGTAATGGGAATGGGTAAACTAATTTAAAGAACCCAAAATATTGTATTAGTATTGTAGTTATGGAGGTTTGAATATTTATGAACTAGTATGTGGATTGTAGGTCTTAGAGCCAAATAAATTGTGTAAGTGTATTGGTATTGTGGATTGAGGAAGTATTGATGGATTAATATTGTCTTGATTGCTGGTAGGACCCTTGTATGGGTGTGGCTAGAATAGGAATGAATTTGGTGAGATAGAATGTATGCGGATAAGTGAGAATTGTAGGTGAACTATGGCAAAATTTTAGTAGGAAATATGTATTTATGGATGACTTGGTGAATGAGAGAACCAAGGTGTGTATTGGGGTTAGTAGAGATGGTTGGTGACCATGGAGTAGTAGTTGTAGTATGAGAATGTTAAGGTGTAAAATCTGTAGCAAGAGGTGTTGAAATGTGTCGGAGAAACAAGGAAGAATTAGTGTGTAGGACTTAGTAAAATGAGTATTGTACTGAGTAAGACTTGGGTTGAGTATAATGCAAATGAGGCAATGAAAGAGCCATAGGATTGGTGGAAAGAAGAAGGGAAAAATCTGTAGCATTTGTTGAAAGAGAAAAACTGTAACAGTGGAGGAAATATTGTTAGTGGAATGCATTATGTAAGAGATTTGTACAGTGGTGGATTAGGCTAGTTTAAAGTGCTTAATCAATGCTAAAACATGCTAAATTATATGTAGGAATATTGGGGAAGAAGTTGGTAGAAGTTTGGAGTTGAAACAAGTTCAAAAACACATTTATTCTTCATTACTACAACTGGTCCGGGTTTGTAAACAAGTACCGAAACCCGGACCAGTCAAAAAACTTGGCAGATTGTAACTCGTAAGGAGTGGTCCGGGTTTGCAAACCAGGACCTAAACCCGGACCACCCCATTTTCTCACCCGTAGCTTCTTCAAACATATGGTCCGGGTTTACAAAGGAGTACACAAACCCGGGCCAGTTGAAAATCATACCCGAGAGTGCACAGACCATGTGGTCCGGGTTTGTAAACCCGGACAGTAACCCGGACCATACTAATTTCTACACAGAATCTATTTTAAAGCTAATCCAAGGTAGGGTAATGAAGGGTAATGATGGCATAAGATAATTAAGACACGATTAATGATGTTTAAAGGTCATTAAGGCTATAAACAAGCTTATAAAATAGTTTTAAGTAAGTAACATAAGTAAATGTATTTAAGTAACAATGAGTTTGTAAGTATAAACTGGGAAACTTTAGGAAGATAATAAGTAAGGTTAATTATGGATAATTAACCACTCAACTGTAAGTATGTCATAGGATTCAAATAGTTGAACACCGAAGGGAGTCAGTGAGTCCAAAGTCAACGGTGAAAGGTATGATTTCTTCATGCCCTATATCCTAACCTGGTTACCCTGATTTGTGTGCTTATTTGATCACCTAAATAAGATAAATGCATGAATCGGATTTTAATGCACTTACTTGTGCTTGTATTATATTTGTTCTTGTTATATAGTCTTGAACATTTAGTTTGTATAATTCATGAAATGAATGAATGAGGATGAAGTGTGTATGAACCTTGTAGTGTACTTGTGTAATGAATTGTACCTTTGTAAGGATGTGTATGTGTGTATTGTATCATTCCTTGGTGTGGATGTGTTGACTTCTAGTAATTCCTAACCACCTAACTCCTAACGTAAGTATGAGTAAATTGGAATGAGTAGAAGTCCGAAATAGCTTCGGCCACGCGTGAGGAGGCGGAGACACATGAGGTTGGATCCAATTCTTGGGTTTTAATCTTTTCCACGGCCCAAACCCCTTAAATGGGTAGCATCCTAGATTAGTGAGCCACCTAAAGCCCGGTGGTGAGACGGTGTAGTCCCTGCCTGGAGGTCACTACGACTTGACTTGAGTTAGTAAGTAAGTAAGTAAAGTATTGTATGAGTAATGGTCTTGGCTGGTGTAAGTCATTGACCCTGAGTAAAAGAGTAATGGGCACCCATTTCTAACCTGGGTGTGTAATGAAGCTAACATGTATCGTGTATGTATTGCATAAGCGTATTCTGTGAAGGTAAGTATGATTGGATGACTTGTATTGTCTTCCTTGTATGTAATGGAAATGTATGTATGTATTCTCGTGATGTATTGGTGTATCATGAATAAAGCATGTATGTATGTATGAGTAAAATGAATTGCATGTATTCGACCAAGTGGTCGGCGTACCCTCGCTAGTACGCGGGGTATGCGGAAGTCATATGCAGCGTAAGCTGAGCCCCTTGGGGCACCATTTTTAGTGTGCAGGTACCCGAAGCGGCTATGGTCACAGTAAGAGACCGGCAGCTATGTTTGGATAGCTAGGAAGGAAAGGTAGATAGTAGAGAATTGAATAGGGCCTGTAGCCTTGAGTTAGAAGTGTACCAGGCGGTACGCCCTTTTTGTAATTGGAGAGTAAGTAGTTTGTGAGGATTGGGCAGATGATAGACTCTTAATGAGTATGTACAAACTTGAAGGAATCATTGTATTTGAATTTGGATCTTAGTAAACTCGGTATATTGCAAAGTAATTGTAGAGTATTGTACTGAATGGAGAATCGTAGTACCTGACTTGTATTAGGAATGTGAATTGTAATTGAGTAGTACTCGGATATTCCGGTCCATCAGACCGATGTTGTAAGTAGTAGTAAGCCTTGTTAGTCACGTGAGTGGCTAACGGCATTGTATCACCCACCGTTGTGTAGGTAAGTATCCGCTGAGAAGGTAAGTAAGTATGTGGTGATTAGACGGCAATGACGGTATTAGCGGTAGGGGTGTTACAAAAAGTGGTATCAGAGCGAAGTATCGCTCTGATGATTGGAAATACCGAGTTAGGAATTAGAAGCTTAGGGCTAAGGGCTGAGTGATAGCGTTAGAGATATGCTAGTTAAGAACTTTCGGTGTGTACCGGATACCTACAATACCAGTCCCGCCCACCGCATTCCCCATTGTATAACTTGGGAAAGGACGCCAGAGAGAAGGAAAGTCCTCTCATACTCAGGAAAACCCGATCTGGCAGTAATGAGATATTCATATAAGAGGAAAGAACCCGACATATAGTAGATTCCAAGAATTGGAAGACCTGGAGATGGTTCCCGGTTGAACAACAACACCCGCACTTAATAGCGGTAGAATGAATACTCCAACCATAAGGAGGCTATAACTTACAACAGCATGGGGCGACATGCTCAGCAGTCGCAAAACCTGGCTAGTCAACCAGCATCAGGAAAGGAAGCACTAACCGTACAACGAAATGGAAAGGAGCAACAATGGAACCCGAGACACAAGTCTGCGGGACAGCAGTAGCTAGATAATACCACCAACGGTATGCTAGCTGGCTAAGGACATAGTCGGGAGTGGCTAACTCCAAAACTACAACACCAAGGATGTTACAATACCTGGCCAGTATGCTTGCACAGCTACGAAAACATTCACGGGATAATCCGACAGGACTACAGAAGTAGTGCCTGAACAAGCCGAAGGCTCAGTAACCACAACAAATGTGTGGGAACGAGCAACAAGGGAAAACACAGAACAAATAATTAGGGATCTCCAAGGATTGGAGAAGTACCCTGATCAATGACAACCATGTCAAATTTACAGAGAAGTTACTCAGAAGATTAATTAACCTAAGTATATGATCATTGAATCAACGGAGAAGTCGACAAGACTATCAAATACCAGTGGAAACCATATCGTGACCGGTATAGGTTGACCCAAAAACCACCAGTACCACGCACTTGCCACGGCAAGTGCAGTAAGAACAGAAACATGTAGAGGAACCCTAACACACCACAAGTACATAGTAATGTACTGTGGCCGTAATGGAACAACTACAAGATCACACATCCTAAAAACTGGAAGAATGGAACCTTGAAAAGGCCTGATGGCCTAACCATTGTACAAAGGACATACCAGTTAGCAAGAAGCTAGACCTGGTCAAGACCTCAGACATGGCCACGCCATGAAGAACCTCTTTTAACACCGAACCGTTATTTTTGAAACCCAAACATTTTTCCTTCAAAACCACAACCTTTCTTTTTAAACCTCGGATTTTTAAAACCAAGCCAACAGAATTACGGTTAGTATCATAGAATGATACAAGAGGAGTTCACCTAGGCGTGTGAAGAACACTACGAGTGTACCCAATTACGGGATGTGGGACGACCGCACTCCGAAGGAGCTTGCGGGCCTGCCAGATAGTCTGGTAAGTGGTAACGTATCAATAAGGTACCCCACGTATGTATACATGTAGTGTACGAAACATGGGAAGTAGTCAACTCCGTTCTACGAACCATGAGTAAGTTCAAACCAGAACAGCTGGACACCTCAGACGATCAAGGAGAAGGAACTCAGCTAAGTAATAAGTATAAAGGAACTCAGAGAATCCATCTGAAGATAAGGAATGAAGATTGGGAAGTGCAAAAAGCAAAGACTAGTACGTATAGACATTGGATATGTCTCAAGGACTTCAAACAAATACATGACAGCTGGAAAGAATACCCAGCCTAAACACAGTAAGACAAATGCCTAACGTGAACACAACAATGTTCAACAAACGGGACAGAGTTCCCTAGAGCAATCGTAAGATTACCACGAAGTATAATCCATCATTGGAGAGGATATTAAGCCTAGTCTAAACGCTAGGAGAAAGTATAAACAGTCTACCCAAGAACGGGAGACGTTACAACCCTGAAGGGGATAGCTCAAATACAATACCACAAGGCGGTATAGTGAACACAACACATCATGAACATTAGCCGGATGCAACGGCGTAACCAACAACACCAAGGAGCAATCCTTGAAGGGTGTCTGAGTTAACAACAGTTGAATGAAGTGTCATGATAAAGCACGGGAGCTAGAATGAACACTCGGTTAAGACACCGAAGGGATTTCACTTAACAGGAAATACTTTCAACCACTAAAAGGCACTGATTGACACCAGATTACCTAAAGGGCCTCCCATGAACGGAAGCGTGATGCACTGACTTGCCATGGAGCCCAGTAAATACCTCCAACCCTATGAGGGTATATAAGAAGTGGAAACATGTACAAACAGCTTGCAAGGAGCACAACTCGCAGCAACAAGGCTCAAAAGCTATAAACCAAATACACTATGTAAAGTTTAAAGGTTGCAGAACCACACTGAATAATAAGAAGAACTACCAAGGAGCAGGACGACGATCGAATCACACAATTTGAACCCAAAATGATGAGTGGCTTGGAGTAATGGCTACCTCAGTGTCATTGTCACTAGAGCAACAGTCTAGTATATAGTTGACGGAGTTTTAATTGATCTTCATGCCTTCTAAAGTAATGGTAACACAGAGGCATAGGAATTGTAATGATGCCAACACTAGCCTAGTCCACGGTTGGACACTACGGAAACCTGACGGAAGGTACCCCTCGTTAGTCGAAGACCATCAATGCGGTGATGATGTGAACCCTCAGGAAAGGTTTCCATCTACCATAACAACAAAGCTTACGCATGTAGTTGTTGCCAAGAGGTAATCGAATAAGAAAATGAAATTTCCAAACCCCTACGCCTAGAAAGAGGCTTTGAGAGCAACTGTGAAAACCAAGAGGGATCGGTTTAGAAGCAAACCCAGAATGGGTATAATATGGACTGGAAAGGCACATCGCTTAAAGAGCATAGAGACTTGAAGGAGTAAGTATACTCCATATGCAACCAAGACTATGGTAAACCTTGTCATGAGACTTATGAATGGAAACTAACCTCTCAACAAGAACTCTCACTTACCAGTGATAGAATATTCCTTAATTGGAGAACGGGACCAGAAACCCTTGAAGTTTCTTGGGATGTCCCGGTGGTGTACATACAAAAATAAAACTACACAGCTAGAGCCTGTAACCAACGCTCAGCACTAGGAAGACAATAATTGTCAAAAACACTCAATGTGAATGCACATTGGACACCATGAATGACCAATGCTCAAGAGAGCTTATAACCTGGTAAATTATTTCATCCATTGTCAACCAAGACACTTGGTAAATTGTATCATAAATTATGAAATAATGTGTGGTAAGCTAACCTTCACATGAAACCTAAATTGAAATAAAACATCTCCATATTAGGAAGATACTAATGTTGCGGTATGCTACGACAACCGTCATACACACGAACATAGGAAACCCTCGGTGTATTTACACCATAAGGAAATGGTGCCAATGATAATGACAATGAGTCAAGATAAGCTACCACAGTAACGGAGACCGTAAGAACGATGTTGTATAATGAGTAACAATATGGTGCGCAACAAGCGACCGCTCTGAGGAAGTAGTTAGACAATGAAAAGGAGTTGTAAGTACCAGATGACAGGCAAAAATATTCATTCCTATCACATAAGTGACTTACTGCCAAGCATTTACGCCTCTACACTCTGTATGATTGAGTGTTTTAGTATTGCACTTGCGCAGTTAATGATCTGGTGGGATAGCTAGGAATATGGAAAAAGGCAGATCATAGTAAATTCTTCCTTTCACTAACAAACATGGCAGAAGCTAATTAAGCAAAAGCTTAGAAACAACCATGTGGCCTAAGGCCAAAGAATCACGAAGAGTGTAAAACACACTAACAATCACAAGATGTGAATTCCATCGGAATAAAAAGTGAAAGGAGACTGAAGAAAGTCATTAGGACCGAAGCATAGAAAATGCAAGGTCATACAAGTAAAGAACACTTGTACTGAACCAGAGAAACTGGTATAATTCAGAAGCTACTGACAACAGAGGAAGCACTACAACTAAGTAGTGACTTAACCTCACTCGACAATAAGTCAGAGAAACTCACTGAATAATCATGGGAGTATGAATAGTATGTATATTAGATTGCCAGAGAGCTGGTTATAAATCTAAAACTCATTGAGTTTAAGCACGGTAAAAGAATAAACCTTATTCCCACAATATAGGGATAAAAAGGCTATGTGTAGCACATTTGGAATAGCAAAAGAGCGAATTAAGCACTAAAGTTATCAGGGTCGCGCAGCAGAAGCTAGTGGGCCCTAGCTAAGAAGTGTAGTACATCTAGTAAGTATGAGAGAATGGCTATCAATTCCTTGAAGCCTAATAGGCTAGAACCGAATTGGTTATGAGTTAAATAAACTCTAATAGGAATTCATAGTGCAAGGACAAAACCATTAGTATGGTTAAGACCCTTCGACCAGAGTACATCCTATGATACACGTATGGAAGCTAAAATGCTTCAGAATGCCCGAATCGAATGAACCAATGTTCAATAATAACATATGGTAGATTACGTGGGCATAATCCCTTTTAAGGGGGGTAGAGCGAAAACCGCTTAATGTAAGTTTCATGAATAAAACACATAAACTATGATGTGCATAGCACAAATGAGAATCGAATTGATGATTGGTACTCATGCTAAATAAACATACGTATTCATTCATATTGTAATTTTGGTAATTAGGCACAAGAGATGCAAATACCATAACATGAGTCGGTATAAAACCGATGTAGAACCTAGAGGAAATTGAGTTCCCTAGGTGATTGTTTTGAGGAATTGAGAATGAGTAGTGGACAGAGCTCCACAAGTATTGTATCCTTTAAAGAAATAGTACGACATGACCGAGAGTAGTTGACGAATGAAGTCCATGAGTAGTGTATTCCTAGGTAAGCTATTGGAAGTAAACTTAGGACAACTAAATTCTACAAGTATTGCAATTTTTAGTTAGCTTAGTGGAAATGATGGTGAGTAACGGATGAAAGTAGCGAAGGTTGATGAAATGAGTGCTTAGGCATTGAATCTTGAAGTAAAGTATTTGGAAGTAGAGTGAGGATGCTTGATGGACGGAATTCCATCCTTGGGAGATGTATGAATTGTAATTACGACTAGGAAGAGTAAAAAGATAGAAAATGAAAATAATTGAATTATTTGATTGTTTGAAACTGATGTGGGAAGTTGAACTTGATCCTGATCAGATCAAGGGAAACCGAACACAAATTGGGGTGGAAAGATAGTTCAACACTGATACTGATCACATCAGGGTCGAATGATTCTTGAAGCTCCCCTCAAGTGGTCACAAGAATCACGCATAGGATAGAAGTAATGAACATAAATTGAAATTGGAGTTGTTGTGTTTTAGGAAAATTTCTAATTAGTAATTGTGAAAGAATTTCCCTTAGACTAGAGATTGAGAATTTGTTTGAAGCTTATACAGGAGAACAATAGTAGTATATCATATTGTATTATTCCAAAGGCAGCGGGACATAGAGGAGTCCTGTGTCTAGATGACCTGAGTGCCCGCGGGATTGTATTGTGTATTGCATTCCTTTGGGGATAGCTTTGCACTGTATGTATGTATAAATTTTGTAGAGTAAAACCAGATGATTGGATGTAATGCGGATTGGAGTAATTAGTGTACATTGGTATGGTATGGTATGGTATGTAGTGACCTTGAGTAATGGATTTGGGAATGTGTAAGGAGGAAGAATGTATGACTTTTGGCGTTAGACATGTAGGAATGAGCTAGTGTCGTAATCCTATAACCTTGAGCAACTTTGAGGGCAAAGTTTCTTAAGGTGGGTAGATTGAAATACCCCGAACGTAAATATAGCGATTAAAATAATTCTAATATGTATTTAAGGGCCTAATAACGCCTAAGTAATATTGGTAAGGAAAAATAAATCCAAAAGAAATGAAGAAACGCTTAAAAAGCAAAAAAAACGCTAAATAAGCGTTAAATAACCATAAAAGGTACGAGACCTCGGTTAGCGTATTATATGGATTCTTAAGGATTAATAAGGCCTAAATAATATATGGGAACAACTCCCGAAGAAAACGGATCCAAATAATGTATTAAAACGCTAATAGAGCTTTAGCGCACGTTTTTTGAGAAAACCCGAAAACGTGACTTTAGGAGGTCAAACGAACCCGTAAAATTTATAGTTCATTAAATAACTATAATTAAGTACTAATGGAAGCTTAATAGCCAATAAAATTAAAGAAACGAGAAATTCCGGAAAACGGGCCCGGTTAGTGAATAGTACCAAAACCGGGTAAATTAATGAGCGTTTTCTGTAGAAAACGAAAAACGCTCCCAGCTTATATACTGTGTGGGGCCAGTTTTATTATAGAGCAGCCCCCTCTCACACACACACATAAAGTAAATAAAGAAAGAAAGAAAAAGAAAGAAAGGAGGGAAAAAGTACAAAAAGGCAAAAAACCCCTCTCTCCTCCCATTTCCCTCTTATTTCTTCTTTCTTTCTTCCCCAGCGTCACCTTCCTCCTCCTCTCTGGGTTGCTGGCGATTTTGGAAACCTCCATGGCTACTCCACCTTCTTCTTCATGCTCTAGCCGCATACAAGCTCCAAATGCAAAATAAAGTACATATTCCTCTTCTCCTCATCATTCTCTACTGTAACACCCCATCCAACAACCAACACATAATAACAATCTGCAGCGGAAACTCAACTCATCACATTACTTATTCCAATGGTGTTACACGCCGTTAACCACCCACGTGGCTAACAAGGCTAATATATGTACATTTGTATCGGTCTGATGGACTAGATTCCCGAGCAACTACACAATACAATACTCAATCCATCTTCAACATTTATTATATACATGCACTACCCCTGTACCGAGTATTTATAAACTGTTGCCGACAACAACTTCGGTCTTACTACACCTACTGTATACATACACTTAAAAGTTTACCCATGTACAATGACTACCCGTCCTACTCTCGAACGGCTTCCAGCACTTCGTACCTGAAATAGGAAAAAAGAAGAGAAAGGGGTGGCCCCAAGGGGCTCAGCACCTTTGCTGGTATGGTAATCCCGCAGCCCGCATGCTACCGGGCCACGCACGACTAATTGTCGTCTTAGCATGCAGTTGATTATATTTAATTCATGCATACAAACCATTAATATATCTCACATAATATTTCGCCTCAATGGGCTCCACCAATAACCAACACATCCACACTTAACCAACCATCCAATGATTCCCTAAACCCTAGAGTGGCTCTCCTCAAGAATGGAGCTACTTCCTTAACGAACGACGTGTACCCATTAATCGGGTTATCCTTAAACGCCTCTTGTCACCAACTGGGATTCATTTCCATGATCCACACATTCCATATCCTACAACATAACTATCCTACACATAACAAACATAACAACCCTTTCTTGTCTCGACGGACACATGACCGCATTGCATTCATTTAAAAACATCCAATATATATATAAGCCAAAGCATAGCAAGGTATTTTGCATATCACAACAACAATACATATCACCTCGAGAACGGTTAACATTAAGATCCTTCCACCATAGTTAGTCCATACCATGAGCACAGAGATTGTTGCCAAACTCATACCAAGCTCGTTAATTACCTCATCACCATCCTGTTATTTGAACGGTTGACTTAAACCCAAGGTGTGTCGGATATAGTGATCCCAAGCACACCAAACAACACAGTATGCCCCTATGGCCCGACGTGAGTCAGTAAACTAGCTTTGGATAAGCTAAGGGAAGGTTGAAACCAAATTGGAATACCACCTAAACATACACCAAGGGAGCCGAACTGGATATGATAACGACCCCCACCATCACACGCGTGGCCGGAAACAATCCGGACTCCTCACCCCCCATTAGCCCATAGACTCTTATAAATAAGTAGTTAGAGATCCATTACGGAGCCTACCACAACCACACACCATACGGTATCATAACCGAGTTAAGCACACAAGGGAGGAGAGAGTCATACATTCACATACAAACATCACGCACAAACATCACATAACCAACTCACGCATAGCCGTGGTTAGAACGTTCCTTAAGTCGGAAACGTTGTTACCGGATACCGTTCTCCTACGTTTACCTAATAGAGGTTAACTAGCCCTTCAAGCGCATTCGAGGTTACCGGTATCGGCACGTAAACATATAATAACAATAACGACTATAAACTCGTTTCATGATTTATCTCATAACGTGGCAAACATACAGAAAAACACATTGGCATACAAGCCGGTGTAATCCGGTAGGACACAGGTTGCAAGAAAACCATACCTGTCACCGGAGTCCACTTTACCACGTCCACTCATGTTCCTCGAGCAATTCTCGAACAACTGTTGACATGACATGTTCTTTTATTAACATTGGGGTAACATGTGTGTTTTAAAGTCTAATGCTTATAACTTTCCCCGTTAACTTTGTTACATAACTTTACATTTTTAACATGTTTTACTCTCACATTCTAATACAACTTTTAACCCACTTTATTGTCATTAAAACTCACCTAACATGTCCTTAACATCCTTATAACATCATTACCTACCAATCCCCATCACCACATATGATTTCATAACCTTAAACCATGTTTTTGGTCCGACCGACCCACCGTCCGACCCAACTGGGTCGGTCCATTACAGACCCCTTTTACTTCCTTATAATCGTGCCCGTCCGACCCACGTCCGACCCACCATTCTGGGTCGGTCCATGTGCGAACATTTTCCTCCTTTGTAAACTTGACCGACCGACCCATGTCCGCCCACCTTTGGGTCGGACCATTACCGAACACTTCCTAACATTTACAGAGGCTCGACCGACCCAAAAACTGGGTCGGCCCCTGGGTCGGTCGCCTCCAAACTTACCCAAACTTTGCCAATCTTCACCAAACTTCTCCTAAGACCTCTTAATGTGTTCTAACATCATTTGGCACTTCAAACCACCCTTAAGATATTCTTAAACACTCACAAAACTATTTTTCCTAATTCCTTAAACCTTTACTTATATCTCCACAAAATTCCTAACACTTAAATGTTTTCTCCTTATGATTTCTAGGTGGCATTTCACCTATATTGACCACAACACCAAGGTGTTTCCTTTACACCTTATCATCATCTCTCAACTTCTTTTCTTACTAACTAAACCTCCTTTTCACAACTCCTTAAAACTCCTTACTCAAAACCTTACCTAAACATCATTTATTCTTTGAACACCAACATTACCTAAACCTTAAACAACTCCTCCAAGACTTAAATACATCTTGAGAACACCCATAGATTTCTAAAACTTCCAAGATGATGCCTAAATCCTTGCATCACTCTTAATCACTGTAATACATGTTTCCCTCTCAAGTAAACATTCATTCACCTTTAATCCTTCCTAGTTCACCAAAACTCACTTACCACACTTAAAACTTCTTACACATGTCCCAAATTTGGCCATAGCTTCTCTAGTATATACCCACATCCAAACACTTAGGTTTTTACCTTAATCCATCCAAGAACACCTAAAATCCATCAAACACATTTTATACACAAACTTCACACATTAAGCACTACATCACAATATAGTGCATAACTTAAATTGCTTGGCACTTAGGCCCTTAAATGCATGGCTCTTAGGCCCTTAAATTGCATAAACCTTAAACACTGAATTTCCCACATAATAATGCCTTTGACCTGCAAATACACCCAACAATACATATTCCTTTAATAAACTCCTTGAGAGCATTTTACTAGCTCATTCACCATTTGCTCTTTAGGTAGTTTTAACAAGCATTATAAGCTTATTTCTCCTAAGGCATTAAACCACATTGAGATAGCTTGTTTACCTCCTTTCCTCACAAATTTCTTTCTTGTTTCCTTGTAGAACCGGTAGGGCATTTCCTTCCTTGTCAACAACTAAGCAATATACCAACATTGAAATGAGTATATAAGCTTTAAGCTTTATCTCATTGTAAACCCTAGTTACATATATTATCTTAAGGTATTAACATGATTGTTTTACCTTGGAATGGAAAGAGAGCTTGAATATATATCAAGAGAGGACTCCTCCTAGCCCTTGGAAGATTCAAATGAAGCTAAACAAGCAAGGTAAAGACACCATGGTGAGGTTAATTTTCGGACAACACCAAACATGAAGGAAACTTGATTTTTCTTTGAGTTTCCTCACCTTGAAGCAAAGGAGAACAAGAATATGTAGAAATACAAGCTCAAGCTCCATCAATGGTGATTCTCCATGGCACCAAAATTGAGCTCTTGAAGATTTGAAAAGGTGGAAGTGTAGAGCTTGACCTAACTAAGACAAATATGGTCTTAGAATTTGATTTGGAGCTTGGAGTTGGATTTGGCAAGGAAATGAAGATGGAGAAGAGAGGTTGGTATAGAGAATCGTAAATGGAGGGGAGGGGAGGAGCTTGAAGACGTGTGAAATGAGAAGGGAAGGAAAGAATGAAGATGAGTTCTACTTTAGAAGATATTTATGTACTAAAGTAACTTCCTTCTTTTACTTTCTTTTCCTTCCTTCCTTTAATTTATTTTACATGGTGATGACTCACCTTACTAAAAACCGGCCCCCATTTTAATAGAAGGGTGTTTTGGTCTTTGTTGACCAACTTAATCACTTATAACATTATATGTTACAAACTAGTTATAAAAATCACTATTCACCAATAACAAGGCACATAGAAGTGAAATTTTTGATTTCTCATTGATATAGCCACCCAAATGTGATACTATATAGTACACATGTTAATTAAAGAGTAATGATGGACATTTAGCCATTCAAAACTCATTTACAAGACAATTTTTCAAAAACGTGCTTTAAGACTTCTTAAAGCACATTTTGCGTTTTAACTTGTTTTCAAGCTTGGTTTTCTTTGGTAATTGATTTAATATGTTCATTAACATATAAATGAGGCATAGGTATGACCATTAGGTCTTATACACATTTATCCCAAGCTTAGAGCACATTTTTGCTCTTATTGACTTAAGGTATTATTTGTGTTTTGTTTGGTTTCATTGTCTACCAAGTTTCCTAAGGACTTAATTAGCCTTATAAAGTCATAATTAAATGTTATAAGTCTTGGTAGGCTCTTTGGGTCCTAACCAAGTTCACTCATAGCTTAGAGCATGTTTTTGCTCGTACGTGTCTTAGTGTTTATTGCACTTTACTATTTTAAATGTTCATTGATGTTTCTAAGGCACTTTTTAGCCTTTAAATCCATAGTTGATTTAACAACATACCAAGGTTTGGGGTATTTCAATCTACCCCCCTTAAAAGAACTTCGTCCTCGAAGTTCACATTTCCTCGCATCATTGGATTAGAATACGGGAATTACTTATGTCCATAAAACTTCCATTACCAACCACCCTTTACATCCAACCTCGGACTTAATGGTCCGGGCAACATATCCACATCATTTGGACACATAGGTCCCCATAACATAACAATCTTTAGACACATAGGTCTATGTAACAACACACATTTAGACTCATAGGCCTTGATAGTATACACTTTAGGAAATCCAAGTCAAAACAACATTCATTACACATACCACACAACATGTCGGAGCATGTACATCAATCAAAAATATCCTTGATATAGACTATGATCCCGCAGAACCCGGTCGCGATGGACGCCTTCCGTCCCCGTGCCTTTGGGAAATTAAAACAATCACTTAAATTTAAAATTTCCTTGTGAGGTTAAGTATAAGAAGATCTTTTATTCAAAATATTAATCGATTGTTTGAAAATACCAATTGAAAATCCTTTTGAAAACACCACACAACTCCAAGTCCGATTTATGCTCTTGTATCTTTCTTAATATAGTTATTTATGACCACTTACAGGGAGCTTCAAGAGTCATCCAACCCTGATGTGATCAGCATCAGTGTTGAACTATCTTTCCACCCCAATTTGTGTTCGGCTTCCCTTGATCTCATGATAATCAAGTTTCACCTCCCACCTCATTTTCAACCAACAATTAATTCAAGCATATCCCATTTTCTATCTTTGAATCCTTCTAGTCATAATCATTACATCTCCAAGGGATAGAACTCCGTCTATCAATCATCACCCAAATCCAACTTAATTCAAGTTACCTAGGGAATTTAGTTCTCACTAGGTTTTATGTCGGTCTCGTACCCCTTCATAGATCACAACACTGTATATATATACATATTTTTATCAAAATACAATACATGGTTTATATTTATGCACCATCGGGGTTTTAGATCCCCGGGAGTTTCTTTACTCCCTTCCACTTGTACTCTCACACACCACTGTTAACAAGATAAACACACTTCCCATAATGGTATTCGCATCTTTTGTGCGTAATTACCACAATTTAACCACAAATAAATGCGTATGTTTATATAACACACGCGCCAACCATCATAACAATCATTTTGTGCTATGCACACCTAGTTCGCGTACACTTGTACGGTAAAACACACTAAGTGGTTTTGCGCTCTACCCCCCTTAAAAGGGATTACGCCCACGTAATCAATCACTAAACCTTGGCTTAAAATGTTCTGCCGTCGTGAAGTGTTTTAACTTCCACGCGGTCCATTACACAATGGATTCTGATTAGAGGATCTTAACCATATTGGCGGTTTAGTCCCTAAACCAAGAATTCGCATTGGAGTTGTAACTCATAACCGATTTCGGTCCTGGCCTGTGAGGCTTTTAGGTATTGAACTAGTCATTTATTCATATTCACCATATATATCCGGTACCTGACGCATGGGCTCACTGGCCTCTGTTGCGCAACCCTGATAATTATAGAGCTGGTTTGCCCCATTCGTTACTGTTAATGTATTGTACATCTCCAATGTATTACCATTATCGAGGTAACAATGGTTTCTCAACCGACGCATGGTATCTTTTACCCTGAGCGAATTCGGTGAGTTTCACGATTTTCCATCCACTTCTCCTATAGCTTACCGCGTAAACTACTATGTAATTCACAATGATTGACTTACTTTTACCGACTTACTGTCGGTTGAGATTGAGCTACTACCTAATGTGTAGTGCTCTCTCAGTTATTTCCCACACCTGGGGTATATCTCATACCGACCTTTGGTATTTAGTGTTACTGTAGTTATTTACAGTTAATCATGTCTCCACCTTTGGTTTTGTACATGTATTCTTTCATTGGTGCGGCCTTGCATTTCCTATGCAACCGCCATTATAACATTATTCTTCCACCATCAACATGTTTCCAATTCCTAGCTATCCCACTCGATCATTACTGCGCAAGTGCAATACCAAAACACTCAGTCATACAGAGTGCAGAGGCGTAAACTCTTGACAGTAAATCCCTTATGCGATTGCGATAGGAATTTTCACTGAAATCCTTATCATTTAACAATACTCACACAACGGTCGCTTATTGCGCACCGTATCCTTACTCATTATATAGCATCAACTTATACTGTATCCGCTATTATATTAGCTTCTGCTATTAAGCTAGGTTTATCTGGCCACTTATTTGGCTGATTTTTGAATATATTACTATCTTTCCCTTGAGCGTTGTTCGCTACACATTTAGCTTCACACACCTATGGTGATTGCTATCAACTTATCACACTTCCTGTCTACACAACAGGTACGAGCACTTTTTTTTTTGTGTTATTTTATTTAAATCACCCTGGGGTAATAACAACGTGGTCCATCCTCCACATATCTCTTGAACTTGATTCACATTACTACCGCTTCTGCGGTCTCACAATATCGAGAGGTACCCCACTCTTAATGCAGTGGTTCGCTTACCACTCTATTCACTTATACCACATAAACTTCTACCATCATTCGAATTCATATAACATATCTTGATTATGGCTTATAAGCCTTTTTGGCCTTGAGCTGGGCTCATTGTAGGCTGTCCACACACATGTACTTCTCTGTACAATATTACCTGGTTAGAGGTTGTATTGGCATCCATGACAAGGTTGTTGCATCACATTTCCTTTCATGGGATGCCCCTTAGGATTGCCAGTCCGTCTCCTGACCACTTATGTCTAAACTGGGTGTTAATTTCAACCCTTGTGTTTCTGTCATGTATTTCGTTCAACAATTGTTGATGCACACACCCTTCGAGGACTTCTCCTGGGTGTCGTTACGTTATGCCTTACATTTGTTTCACACTTTTTGGTACATTCAGTTATTATCTTCTTCTGTAAAGATCAACATTTCCAGACAGTGTAGGTACTGATTCTGGAGTTTCATCCCGTTCATTGCACATTAATGTGTCCACATTAGGCATCTGCCTTGCCCTGCTTTTCAGCTATCATGTTTATCCCTGGGGATCCTTAAGTCACATAAGCTGTCTTTACATAACAGTCAGTGCAGTTTGCACTTCCTGACTCTTAAAACATTTCCTTGAAAGGAATTCACTAATTCCTTTAGCCTCGTTAACTTAACTGAGTTCCTTTACTTCAAGCATTCCTTGTATCCTGTTGATTTATACTGCTGACCGTAGACGGAGTCGACTACTTCCCGTGCTTCGGACTCTACTGGTATACATATATGGGGTATCATACTGATACATTGCTACTTACCCAACCAACCTATAAGTAGGTCTGTCAGGCCCACATGCTCCTATCGGAGTGCGGTCGTCCCACAACACAGTTGGTACACTTGTAGTGTCCGTCACACGCCTAGGTGAAGTATTCTGTTGTCAACCCCCTTATATTGTCCCGTGACAATATTCATTCCTTGCTTCCCGAACTTAATCGAGGGAAAGTTTATCCACTGTTGCATCCTTGTCAATTGCCCCTGGTTTCACTGGTTTGGTTTAAAAGAAGGTTGGAAAGAAGTGTTGGTTTGAAGAAAATCTGGTTTGAAAAGAAAAGGGTTTGTGAAAATTAGGTTGAAAGAAAAATTTCCATGGTTTTACAACATCTTCTTACCTTGGCCAAGTCTAGCTTCTTGCTGACTGGTGTGTCCCTTCCACTGTTATGACGATCACATTTAACTCCATGGTACTTTTCCAAGTACCTGTAGTGGTCATGAATTTCCCGAACAGCCCTGTTATAGCAGCACTTGCTATGGCAAGTGCGCCATGCTAACTGGCTATCGGTTTGACACATACCGGTTGTGGTATTGTTTTCGCCCATATTGTCATCAGTGGCCTTGTTGGCCCTCACTGATCTTACTGCCTTGATAAATACTCCTCTAGGTAACTTCTCACTGTTTTCGCATGACGACCATCAACTAGGGTGTTTCCCATTCTGGGAGACCCCTTTTTCCTTAGTATTGTATTCTCTTTGTAGCCCGTTCCACGTATTTGGGCACTACATTGTAGTTCCTGACGGTTGGTATACCGTTGGTTTTATTCATCAATTGTGGTTCCGTAGACACTCGTCTCGGGTTTCACTAATCCACTTCTTGCCTGTTGCACGGTAGGTGCGTTGCAAGCTGATTGTTTTCGACTGCTCGGCATGTCGACCCAGGTTGCCGGAAATTCTATTCCTCATACACAAAATCCTTCATCATTGCTATGAACTGCGGTTAACATTGTTTAGATGGAGACCGTCTCCGGGATTCCCAGTTTTCGGGATCTACCGTATGACAGGTTCTCCGTACCCTAAAGGTATTTAATAACAGCCAGATCGGGTATTCCCGAGTAGGAGTGGACTTCCAACTCTCTGGCGTTGTTTCCCAAGTTATATAACAGGGATTGTGGAGGGTGGGATGGATATTGTAGGTTTCCAGTATTCACTGGTAGTTCCTTACTAGCGTATCTCTCACGCTATCACTCAACCCTTAACCCAAAGTACTTAAATCCTAACTCGGTACTTCCTAAGCTCGGTAATTCAGTCATCAGAGCGATACTTCGCTCTGATACCACTTTTGTAACACCCCATCCAACAACCAACACATAATAACAATCTGCAGCGGAAACTCAACTCATCACATTACTTATTCCAATTGGTGTTACACGCCGTTAACCACCCACGTGGCTAACAAGGCTAATATATGTACATTTGTATCGGTCTGATGGACTAGATTCCCGAGCAACTACACAATACAATACTCAATCCATCAACATTTATTATATACATGCATACCCCTGTACCGAGTATTTATAAACTGTTGCCGACAACAACTTCGGTCTTACTACACCTACTGTATACATACACTTAAAAGTTTACCCATGTACAATGACTACCCGTCCTACTCTCGAATCGGCTTCCAGCACGTCGTACCTGAAATAGGAAAAAAGAAGAGAAAGGGGTGGCCCCAAGGGGCTCAGCACCTTTGCTGGTATGGTAATCCCGCAGCCCGCATGCTACCGGGCCACGCACGACTAATTGTCGTCTTAGCATGCAGTTGATTATATTTAATTCATGCATACAAACCATTAATAATCTCACATAATATTTCGCCTCAATGGGCTCCACCAATAACCAACACATCCACACTTAACCAACCATCCAATGATTCCCTAAACCCTAGAGTGGCTCTCCTCAAGAATGGAGCTACTTCCTTAACGAACGACGTGTACCCATTAATCGGGTTATCCTTAAACGCCTCTTGTCACCAACTGGGATTCATTTCCATGATCCACACATTCCATATCCTACAACATAACTTATCCTACACATAACAAACATAACAACCCTTTCTTGTCTCGACGGACACATGACCGCATTGCATTCATTAAAAACATCCAATATATATATATAAGCCAAAGCATAGCAAGGTATTTTGCATATCACAACAACAAATACATATCACCTCGAGAACGGTTAACATTAAGATCCTTCCACCATAGTTAGTCCATACCATGAGCACAGAGATTGTTGCCAAACTCATACCAAGCTCGTTAATTACCTCATCACCATCCTGTTATTTGAACGGTTTGACTTAAACCCAAGGTGTGTCGGATATAGTGATCCCAAGCACACCAAACAACACAGTATGCCCTATGGCCCGACGTGAGTCAGTAAACTAGCTTTGGATAAGCTAAGGGAAGGTTGAAACCAAATTGGAATACCACCTAAACATACACCAAGGGAGCCGAACTGGATATGATAACGACCCCCACCATCACACGCGTGGCCGGAAACAATCCGGACTCCTCACCCCCCATTAGCCCATAGACTCTTATAAATAAGTAGTTAGAGATCCATTACGGAGCCTACCACAACCAACACATACGGTATCATAACCGAGTTAAGCACACAAGGGAGGAGAGAGTCATACATTCACATACAAACATCACGCACAAACATCACATAACCAACTCACGCATAGCCGTGGTTAGAACGTTCCTTAAGTCGGAAACGTTGTTACCGGATACCGTTCTCCTACGTTTACCTAATAGAGGTTAACTAGCCCTTCAAGCGCATTCGAGGTTACCGGTATCGGCACGTAAACATATAATAACAATAACGACTATAAACTCGTTTCATGATTTATCTCATAACGTGGCAAACATACAGAAAAACACATTGGCATACAAGCCGGTGTAATCCGGTAGGACACAGGTTGCAAAAAACCATACCTGTCACCGGAGTCCACTTTACCACGTCCACTTATGTTCCTCGAGCAATTCTCGAACAACTGTTGACATGACATGTTCTTTTATTAACATTGGGGTAACATGTGTGTTTTAAAGTCTAATGCTTATAACTTTCCCCGTTAATTGTTACATAACTTTACATTTTAACATGTTTTACTCTCACATTCTAATACAACTTTTAACCCACTTTATTGTCATTAAAACTCACCTAACATGTCCTTAACATCCTTATAACATCATTACCTACCAATCCCCATCACCACATGATTTCATAACCTTAAACCATGTTTTTGGTCCGACCGACCCACCGTCCGACCCACAACTGGGTCGGTCCATTACAGACCCCTTTATTCCTTATAATCGTGCCCGTCCGACCCACGTCCGACCCACCATTCTGGTCGGTCCCATGTGCGAACATTTTCCCTCCTTTGTAACTTGACCGACCGACCCATGTCCGGCCCACCCTTTTGGGTCGGACCATTACCGAACACTTCCTAACATTTCACAGAGGCTCGACCGACCCAAAAACTGGGTCGGCCCCTGGGTCGGTCGCCTCCCAAACTTACCCAAACTTTGCCAAATCTTCACCAAACTTCTCCTAAGACCTCTTAATGTGTTCTAACACCATTTGGCACTTCAAACACACCCTTAAGATATTCTTAAACACTCACAAAACTATTTTTCCTACTTCCTTAAACCTTTACTTATATCTCCACAAAATTCCTAACACTTAAAATGTTTTCTCCTTATGATTTCTAAGTGGCATTTCACCTATATTGACCACAACACCAAGGTGTTTCCTTTACACCTTATCATCATCTCTCAACTTCTTTTCTTACTAACTAAACCTCCTTTTCACAACTCCTTAAAACTCCTTACTCAAAACCTTACCTAAACATCATTTATTCTTTGAACACCAACATTACCTAAACCTTAAACAACTCCTCCAAGACTTAAATACATCTTGAGAACACCCATAGATTTCTAAAACTTCCAAGATGATGCCTAAATCCTTGCATCACTCTTAATCACTGTAATACATGTTTCCCTCTCAAGTAAACACTCATTCACCTTTAATCCTTCCTAGTTCACCAAAACTCACTTACCACACTTAAAACTTCTTACACATGTCCCAAATTTGGCCATAGCTTCTCTAGTATATACCCACATCCAAACACTTAGGTTTTTACCTTAATCCATCCAAGAACACCTAAAATCCATCAAACACATTTTATACACAAACTTCACACATTAAGCACTACATCACAATATAGTGCATAACTTAAATTGCTTGGCACTTAGGCCCTTAAATGCATGGCTCTTAGGCCCTTAAATTGCATAAACCTTAAACACTGAATTTCCCACATAATAATGCCTTTGACCTGCAAATACACCCAACAATACATATTCCTTTAATAAACTCCTTGAGAGCATTTTACTAGCTCATTCACCATTTGCTCTTTAGGTAGTTTTAACAAGCATTATAAGCTTATTTCTCCTAAGGCATTAAACCACATTGAGATAGCTTGTTTACCTCCTTTCCTCACAAATTTCTTTCTTGTTTCCTTGTAGAACCGGTAGGGCATTTCCTTCCTTGTCAACAACTAAGCAATATACCAACATTGAAATGAGTATAAGCTTTAAGCTTTATCTCATTGTAAACCCTAGTTACATATATTATCTTAAGGTATTAACATGATTGTTTTACCTTGGAATGGAAAGAGAGCTTGAATATATATCAAGAGAGGACTCCTCCTAGCCCTTGGAAGATTCAAATGAAGCTAAACAAGCAAGGTAAAGACACCATGGTGAGGTTAATTTTCGGACAACACCAAACATGAAGGAAACTTGATTTTTCTTTGAGTTTCCTCACCTTGAAGCAAAGGAGAACAAGAATATGTAGAAATACAAGCTCAAGCTCCATCAATGGTGATTCTCCATGGCACCAAAATTGAGCTCTTGAAGATTTGAAAAGGGAAGTGTAGAGCTTGACCTAACTAAGACAAATATGGTCTTAGAATTTGATTTGGAGCTTGGAGTTGGATTTGGCAAGGAAATGAAGATGGAGAAGAGAGGTTGGTATAGAGAATCGTAAATGGAGGGGAGGGGAGGAGCTTGAAGACGTGTGAAATGAGAAGGGAAGGAAAGAATGAAGATGAGTTCTACTTTAGAAGATATTTATGTACTAAAGTAACTTCCTTCTTTTACTTTCTTTTCCTTCCTTCCTTTAATTTATTTTACATGGTGATGACTCACCTTACTAAAAACCGGCCCCCATTTTAATAGAAGGGTGTTTTGGTCTTTGTTGACCAACTTAATCACTTATAACATTATATGTTACAAACTAGTTATAAAAATCACTATTCACCAATAACAAGGCACATAGAAGTGAAATTTTTGATTTCTCATTGATATAGCCACCCAAATGTGATACTATATAGTACACATGTTAATTAAAGAGTAATGATGGACATTTAGCCATTCAAAACTCATTTACAAGACAATTTTTCAAAAACGTGCTTTAAGACTTCTTAAAGCACATTTTGCGTTTTAACTTGTTTTCAAGCTTGGTTTTCTTTGGTAATTGATTTAATATGTTCATTAACATATAAATGAGGCATAGGTATGACCATTAGGTCTTATACACATTTATCCCAAGCTTAGAGCACATTTTTGCTCTTATTGACTTTAAGGTATTACCTTGTGTTTTGTTTGGTTTCATTGTCTACCAAAGTTTCCTAAGGACTTAATTAGCCTTATAAAGTCATAATTAAATGTTATTAAGTCTTGGTAGGCTCTTTGGGTCCTAACCAAGTTCACTCATAGCTTAGAGCATGTTTTTGCTCGTACTGTGTCTTAATGCTTTATTGCACTTTACTATATTTTAAATTGTCCACTGATGTTTCTAAGGCACTTTTTAGCCTTTACATGCCATAGTTTGATATTTAAACAACATACCAAAGTTTGGGGTATTTCATCTACACTTCCCTCTTTTTAGAATTTCAAAATGAGGAAGTTCATCTTCATAGGTTTTCCCCATTCAAAGAGAAAATAGGATCAATGTGTAGCTTGGAGTCTCCTCTCTCCATTAAAGTAAAAATCTACATGAAAAACTCATGTTTTCTCCACCTTCCTTTGTAACCGATTTTACCCCCTTTGTAATGCTCTATTTTTCTCTCTCTTTTGAGCATAACTCTAACCTTGCAATGGTGGTGGAATCACATTCTTGAACCAAGGGCTAAAACCCCCCCTAAAACACTCCAAAGGTAAACCCTAGAATTTGTGTTTAAGAACTTCAATGAATTAGTATAAATCTAAGGGTTGGTATTTTAATTACACTTATTTTTGTGTTCATTGGGTGATGGGATTGGAGTTTGGCAACTCCATTCCCCATGTGACCGATTTTGTGCAAGAAAGAGAGAAGGAGGAGGATTGGAAAAGAAAGAAGGAAATTAAGAGCTTAAGGTAAGAGCTCCTTCTTAATGCTAAATTTTAATGCATTAGAGTAATGGGAATGGGTAAACTAATTTAAAGAACCCAAAATATTGTATTAGTATTGTAGTTATGGAAGTTTGATTATTTGTGAACTAGTATGTGGATTGTACGCCTTAGAGCCAAATAAATTGTGTAAGTGTATTGGTATTGTGGATTGAGGAAGTATTGATGGATTAATATTGTCTTGATTGCTGGTAGGACCCTTGTATGGGTGTGGCTAGAATAGGAATAAATTTGGTGAGAAAGAATGTATATGGATAAGTGAGAATTGTAGGTGAACTATGGCAAACTTCTAGTAGGAAATGTGCATTTATGGATGACTTGGTGAATGGGAGAACCAAGGTGTGTATTGGGGTTAGTAGAGATGGTTGGTGACCATGGAGTAGTAGTTGTAGTATGAGAATGCTAAGGTGTAAAATCTGTAGCAAGAGGTGTTGAAATGTGTCGGAGAAACAAGGAAGAATTAGTGTGTAGGACTTAGTAAAATGAGTATTGTACTGTGTAAGACTTGGGTTGAGTATAATGCAAATGAGGCAATGAAAGATCCATAGGATTGGTGGAAAGAAGAAGGGAAAAATCTGTAGCATTTGTTGAAGGAGAAAAACTGTAACAGTGGAGGAAATATTGACAGTGGAATGCATTATGTAACAGATTTGTACAGTGGTGGATTAGGCTAGTTTAAGGTGCTTAATCAATGCTAAAACATGCTAAATTATATGTAGGAATATTGAGGAAGAAGTTGGTAGAAGTTTGGAGTTGAAACAAGTTCAAAAACACATTTATTCTTCATTACTACAACTGGTCTGGGTTTGTAAACAAGTACCAAAACCCGGACCAGTAAAAAAACTCGGCAGATTGTAACTCGTAAGGAGTGGTCTGGGTTTGCAAACCAGGACCACTCCATTTTCTCACCCGTAGATTCTCCAAACATATGGTCCGGGTTTACAAAGGAGTACACAAACCCGGACCAGTTGAAAATCATACTCGAGAGTGCACAGACCATGTGGTCCGGGTTTGTAAACCCGGACAGTAACCCGGACCACACCAATTTCTACACATAATCTATTTTAAAGCTAATCCAAGGTAGGGTAATGAAGGGTAATGATGGTATAAGATAATTAAGACACGATTAATGATGTTTAAATGTCATTAAGGCTATAAACAAGCTTATAAAATAGTTTTAAGTAAGTAACATAAGTAAATGTATTTAAGTAACAATGAGTTAGTAAGTATAAACTGGGAAACTTTAGGAAGATAATAAGTAAGGTTAATTATGGATAATTAACCACTCAACTGTATGTATGTCATAGGATTCAAATAGTTGAACACCGAAGGGAGTCGGTGAGTCCAAAGTCAACGGTGAAAGGTATGATTTCTTCATGCCCTGTATCCTAACCTAGTTACCCCGATTTGTATGCTTATTTATTTGATCACCTAAATAAGATAAATGCATGGATCGGATTTTAATGCACTTACTTGTGCTTGTATTATATTTGTTCTTGTTATATTGTCTTGAAGATTTAGTTTGTATAATTCATGAAATGAATGAATGAGGATGAAGTGTGTATGAACCTTCAAGTATACTTGTGTAATGAATTGTACCTTGGTAAGGATGTGTATGTGTGTATTGTATCATTCCTTGGTGTGGATGTGTTGACTTCTACTAATTCCTAACCACCTAACTCCTAACGTAAGTATGAGTAAATTGGAATGAGTAGCAGTCCGAAATAGCTTCGGCCACGCGTGAGGAGGCGAAGACACAAGAGGTTGGATCCAATTCCTGGCTTTTAATCTTTTCCACGGCCCAAACCCCTTAAATGGGTAGCATCCTGGATTAGTGAGCCACCTAAAGCCCGGTGGTGGGACGGTGTAGTCCCTGCGCGGAGGTCACTACGACTTGACTTGAGTAAGTAAGTAAGTAAAGTATTGTATGAGTAATGGTCTTGGCTGGTGTAAGTCATTGACCCTGAGTAAAAGAGTAATAGCCACCCATTTCTAACCTGGGTGTGTAATGAAGCTAACATGTATCGTGTATGTATTGCATAAGCGTATTCCGTGAAGGTAAGTATGATTGGATGACTTGTATTGTCTTCCTTGTATGTAATGGAAATGTATGTATGTATTCTCGTGATGTATTGGTGTATCATGAATAAAGCATGTATGTATGTATGTATGAGTAAAATGAATTGCATGTATTTGACCAAGTGGTCGGCGTACCCTCGCTAGTACGCGGGGTATGCGGAAGTCATATGCAGCGTAAGCTGAGCCCCTTGGGGCACCATTTTTAGTGTGCAGGTACCCGAAGCGGCTATGGTCACAGTAAGAGACCGGCAGCTATGTTTAGATAACTAGGAAAGAAAGGTAGATAGTAGAGAATTGAATAGGGCCTGTAGCCTTGAGTTAGAAGTGTACCAGGCGGTACGCCCTTTTTGTAATTGGAGAGTAAGTAGTTTGTGAGGATTGGGTAGATGATAGATTCTTAATGAGTAGGAAAAATTACATTGCCCACCCATGACCTTTAACGAATTTACACTGCCCACCCATGACCTTTCAAATATAACAATGTCCACCCATGACATAATACTAATATATCTCCCGTCATCTTATTTTCATATTTCCGTCACTGTCCGTCACGTTTGACCAATTCACTTCTTTTTACCAAACAAAGAAAATAAATACAATTTCCTTAGCCTTTTATTTCCCACCCCATTGTCATTCGTGTTTCCTCTGTTCGACAACCCTCACGCTTGTGAATCTTCATTCAACAACACTCACTAGCAGATTTATCTAGTTTATTGATTCTTTCGACAACATCATCAAAGTGAACCCTACAAGGCTCTCTCGACCTTCAAAAGGTTTGAACAAGAAAATTCCACACTTTTCCTGTAAGAGATACACATACACATACAGTCATGCTATACTCATCCCCTCAACCCCATATTTTCAGGCATCAAACTACACACCGCCGTCTCCCACAATGACGTCCACCGTAACCGTCGGTTCGAAGCTCCCAGACGCAAAACTATCCTACTTCGACGCGGCGGGAGAGATCCAGACCACCACAATCTCTGAACTAACCAAAGGAAAGAAAACAATCCTCTTCGCCGTCCCAGGAGCGTTTACCCCAACCTGCTCCCAGAAACACGTTCCTGGATTCGTGGAGAAGTCCGGCGAGCTGAAGTCGAAGGGCGTCGATGTCATCGCCTGCGTGTCGGTGAACGACGCGTTTGTGATGAGGGCGTGGAAGGAGAATTTAGGGATAAAAGATGAAGTTCTGCTGCTGAGCGACGGGAATATGAAGTTCACTAAAGCTATTGGGGCAGAGCTGGATCTGAGTGAGAAGCCAGCAGGATCATTTATCTAAAAAAACATACAGTCATGCTATGATGAACCCAGAAAAATATGCAGAAAATGGCCTTCCTCTCAGTGACCTCAAAAATTAGGAAATCAGTCACGGCCCACGCTATAAACCGATGAGCTTAGGAAATCGGAATTATCTTCAATCTAGACTGTTACGGTTTGCAAATATTGGATTTCCCAATTCGCTTAATCTAGGGTTTGGACTAAAGCTTGGTGCTTCGCGAGGTTGGAGACTCAAGCGAATGATTGAGTATGTAGAATTCTGGCTTCGCTGGAGTTATGGTTTTGATTGTCGCCATCAAAATTAACGAAACAAGGCTCTTGATTCGCAAGGTCCAAATGAGAAAAAATTTGCAATCGTAGTAACTGGATGACTGGCTGAGTCTGGTGTCGAGGAAAATCTAGATACACTTCCAGAAACTAAGCCCAAATCTCGAATTGAGGGAGTACAAATTACAAGCGATTTACAACAAGGTAGAGCAATCAGGACAAGGTAACATACCCAAGGAGGAGAAATCGATGAAGGAAGATGAGGTGCGAATAACAATGGAAAAATATTTCTCAACACGTGGGAGAACTAAGGCCTGTTTGGAAGTAAAATTGGGGAGAATGAGAAAGTCAATGGTGAATAAAAAAACGGACAGAAAATTGTGAAATACTGACGGAAGATATTATTAGGAAAGTTAATGGGTGGGCACGCCCTTTTGTAATTGGAGAGTAAGTAGTTTGTGAGGATTGGGTAGATGATAGATTCTTAATGAGTATGTACAAACTTGAAGGAATCATTGTATTTGAATTTGGATCTTAGTAAACTCGGTATATTGTAAAGTAATTGTAGAGTATTGTACTGAATGGAGAATCGTAGTACCCAACTTGTATTAGGAATGTGAATTGTAATTGAGTAGTACTCGGATATTCTGGTCCATCAGACTGATGCTGTAAGTAGTAGTAAGCCTTGTTAGTCACGTGGGTGGATAACGGCATTGTATCACCCACCGTTGTGTAGGTAAGTATCCGCTGCGAAGGTAAGTAAGTATGTGGTGATTAGACGGCAATGACGGTATTAGCGATAGGGGTGTTACAGAGAGAGAGGTAGGGGTGGAAGGAAATAAACAAAAACTCATACCCTTTTGTTTAATTACATCATCATGATGACCATTACCATGGGAGCTATTAATTACCAACATATATACCTAATTAATTTACAAGCTTTTGATGGCCTGTTGGGCAAGTTAGAGTACAAACGCTTGACAAAAAAACAAAAATTTTTGTTTCGTTTTTTTTTCTATTTCTTTTTTATACTCACTCGTTGCTGGTGTATGCAGCTGGTTTACTTTATTTAGCAATTGGATGTCTGTGTTGTAAGCTTACATATGAGAAAAGTTATTATTCTTAGGTGTTTGTTAAACAAGGGGACTTCAATTACACACTATGTTGTAACTGGTGGCAAGACTTTTATGTTGCTGCTTGTCATGATAACCTTATTGCGGTTAGAATTAGAATACTGGTGCGTGTGTATATATAGATTCTATGTTTTAGGTTTGGTTGTTATTTCTTTATATTTTCATTAGAACTCTGTTAGCTAATCACACTCTTGGTACCTGGTGTTAAAGCTTTCCATCTTGCAGTTGTCGATAGACTAAGTGTAACACCCCTCTCCTTAAACACGATATAGTCTCTCACGTAGCAATAAATAAAACGTCTCGCAGCGGAAAATAAAACAACAAATACAATACTCACTCGGGTGTCACCGGCCATTACTCGCCCATGCGAGCAACGAATCCAAACTACATCCAACTTCCAACATAAACAAACTATTAACCGCCGTGATAACGAGAAACTCCTATACATCAGACTAAGTCCATAATCATAAACATCGACAAGTGAGCGTCTACCCAATCCTGAATGTACATAATCTTACCATATTACAATTCACCATCCTCATTGCTATACAACATCTCCATGTGTAGTAACAAAAGCAAAACTCCAATTACCCTGTTCCCGCTCTTCGGCTTCGACAATGATCAACAACCTGTAATGGTGTAGTATCAGCGATAGACGCTGAGTATGCCGGGCCTGGACCCTAATGGTCACTTAGTCATTTTAACCATCTTATTATTAGATTGGTTTCATGCTTTACCATTTTACAGTTATAATCAATACTGTAATATAAATGTATAATATACATAATCATCCATCAAAATATTCATAAACATTTAATCATCCATCCACTCCAAACATTCATTTAATATCACAAACCACAGTTGTGTATCGACGTATCGAAAACAATAACAGTATAATGTACAATCGCCGTAGCGTTCACCATCCATTGTTAATTTATTTTAGTTTGGCCTTCAGGGCCCCATCCATATGTACAATGTACATTCGCCGTAGCGTACAGTTTCCTTAGTTAATTTAATTTGGCCTTTAAGGCCCCATCCATCCAAACCATGTTTAATTAATACCAGTTGGGCTTCATGTTAGGACAACCCTATAACCTCACCATGGACAGTAGTCCTCCCGTACACACAAAGGTGCTCATTTCGCCAGAGGTCCGGAGGCCCCTGACTCTCTTATGTCTCGTAAGACGTCCATAAAAAGGCGTAGCCACCTGATCCACGATCCAGTTTGGGCTCGTTGGATATAACCTGGAGTGGAATCCAATTAGGAAACCCCTCAGTGATCACAAATGCGCAACCAAGTAGTTCGTAAACTACCGGGATTCCTCACCTCAACTCATACCATCTCTCTCTCATAATGTTTAAGATCTGCTCTTAGTCTTATGGAGAATATAATTATTAATTAGCTGCCCAATGGGTCTCACGCATACCTAGAAGTAATCTAGGTTATATTCATGTTCGAGATCCATGCTCTAGAGACCGACAATGTCGTGACTCATCCCTAAGTGTTTTACTTAGGTTACCATATACTTAATATTAATACTATGGTATTATATCAAGTAACCGTCATGTCATCACAATAACGTATATGTATGTTTATATAAGTCGATCTATAGTCGACGTAGTGTTAGTCCCGTAGGACGCTCGTGCATAAATAAATAATGCAGTAACACTTAATCACATACATGTACCCACACATATAACACACAAGTTATATCAACCAAATCCGAGCCCAAGGAGCTTCCTTAGGACAACCCGGATCAAACCCCTTTACATACCGTTCACCCTGATCGTATTACGGTGGAGTATGAATCAGCAAGATCCTACGCTCCGTGTAGTCCACTAGCTTGTCAAGCGTCTTGTCAGAAGTATACTCTAAATGGTAATAAAACTATAAGTCAGTCTCCATGACTAACTATATCCGGTATGTCCGAATAACAAGTAACCCCGACAGTTCACCCCTGTTTTCTACAGTTATTGTTACGGGTTTCTCTAAAACAGTCGGCTTTGTTACTTAAAACTCGTACGTCAAAATATTTCAACTGTTAAGTTTAATTCGTTGTATTTCTTTTTAACCTTATCCACCATCTGGTTTAGGTATGTAACCCATAGTTGCACATATGCATGCATGATTATATTATATTATATTCTTTTTCATATTGTATCATTCTCCCACCATCCATTATAATACAACGTATTATATAATCCATTTATCTTTAGCAAATAATATTTGCATCCAAAAACTCATAACTTATAGTTCGTAACTATATTATTATTTTTTTTAATAACCCCCACCATTATATTATATGGTTTCCAACCATAATATATATCCATCCTTATATACATTATTCTTGTGTATGTATATATTTACCACGTAGGTAATTCCCATGAGTTTAATAAACTCTTATATTTTATGTTACTTTTTATCATCTTTTATTAGATGGTTATTCCCATTAGTTGTATTACATTATACAACTTATATTAAGATTATTATCCTAATATTATGTAACTATTTATGTTGCACATTTAAAACTCCTAAGGTTTAATCAATAAACACCTTAGTTTATAAATCTCATTTATTTATTGTTTGTCACATTATTTAATGTGATTACCTTATTTGTATTAATTCCATTAAACCACCTTAATACCATATAATTGTTATAACATTTATAACACTATAGACCATAGTCTAAAGTTCATTTTCCAACCTTTATATTTTCGGTACAACCCTTAACTTTATTTAAATTCCATTTTGACCACATAACATTATGTAATGTTATTCCATATGCTAATATCATTTGATATGATATTCTTATTTCCTTTAATTTATAACCTATAGTTTTTATACAAAACTATTTTATATTGCCGCTTAGGCACCATATAAAAACCATATTCTTTTTCATATACCATAGTTCCCTTTATTTACAAAATCACCCCATTATTTATACCATGTTATATATACCATTTAATATAACATTTCTAACTTTAAAAGGGTATAACCTATGGTTATTTTTTGTAAATTCCGAACAGCACTTGTGCTATTCTATAGTTGCCATTTGGCCCTATTTATAACATATAGTTTTATAATATCATTAAACCATATATTATACACACATCTTAATAAATATTCTTATATAATTCTAAAAATCTCCAAATTTCACCAAAGGGTTATAAATAACCTCATTAACCCATATACTTTCGGTATTTACCATTCCACCACATATATTTCTCCAAAGTGTCATAATGACATAATAACTATATATTATACATATATAGTTAATTTTAATTCCAAACCAAAAACCCAAATAAATTCCTAAAAATTTCCTAATAGCCCATGGGTGTTTATAATACCATTTTACACCCTTAATTTTTGGTAATAACATATTCACCACATATGTTATAAAAATATTACCATTAAATACTTATCTTATTATAAAGCCTTAAATAAGTTAACTAACTTATCTAATTTGGTCAAAACCTACCATATGGTCAAGGTTGACCTCCTTAATATTCCTTGACCATTAATTCCTAATCATTACGGTTTTAACCCTTAAGTTTCGAAATTCACCATTTAACCCCAAAACTTTATATAATCTTATAAACTTTATTTTAAATCCTTTTTAACTCCCAATTTTCAGCCTTATTATTATAAAGCCCTAAATTTAATTTAATTACACCTAATACCCCATTTATTTTCGGTAATGCATTTATACCACTTAAACTTAATTAAAAGCTTGTAAATGCATAAATAAAATGGCCTAAAGTACATGGCCTTATTACAAACATTTGCTCACAAAATAAATTACACATAAATGTGTCAAAAATGCTTATAAATCTCGGCCTCACCACATCTTTTTCTTTTAATTACCAAACTTCCACATAATGTCTTAAATTTGACAATTATGCTTGTTTAATTAGTTATAAAATTATTAAACCATTCCTTAATCACCTAAGGTCAAAATAAGACCTTAATGTACTCTTCACTCATGGCATATATGTATAAATGTGTATAAACACATATTAATATACCAAGTGTAGATTTAAGTGATTTATACCTTGATTTAGCTTAGATAAAGCCTTGTTTGGTTCGGCCACCTTAATGAGAATTTCTCCACAGCTTGTTTTACTTGTCTTCATGTAGAAAACAAGACATGATTAAACTCCAAACATGAGCTAACCATGAGAAGTAATTTAAGTCATGAAAATCATGGATTTTTACCTTAGATCTTCAAGCTTGTTAGAGATCTACCTCGGCCCTATTTTTCCAGTAGAGAAAGAGTATCAAAACACTCTTAAAACAAGGTATAAAACCATGGGTAACTAGCTTGGAAGATGGCTAAGATTTACCTTGTTTAAGTTGCCAAAAATGGTGTTTTTGGCTTGGATCTAGCTACTCCTTGTAGATCTTGATATACCAACTGAATACACATGAAAAGGAGAAGAAAATAAGGCTAGGGAACCAAGGTTTACAACCGAAATTCACAAGGAAGAAGAGATATGTGCTTATAGCACATTTTTACCTTAAATGGTCAAGACTTGAACTTTTCTCCTTAGATTTTGTTATGGCCGAAATTTATCCCTCCATTAACCTCCAAAACACTCTACATAAATGTATAGAAGTGGTTGGAGTCTAGATCAGTGGAAAAAGGAAAGAAAGATGAAGAAAATGGACATTTTATGCCCTAGAAGCTTACCTAGAGCAAGAGCTCTCACCAATCGAGCTTGGAAACTTACCTACGGTCAAGGAGGAGCCAAAGAGAGCTCAAGGCTGGAGTCTCACGGCTGAATGGAGACTAATGAAAGAGGTAGGCTAAATTTGCCTTAAAACACATTTTTTACTTATTTTATGTCTTTATTGTTTTGATGACTCATTGCTGATTATTTGAAGTTGTATAATCGGTGAGACAAAGCAAGGAGGCAGCCGGCCATGATTGGAGTAGTGGGTGAATCATTTGTACATAATTGATTCAATTATGGAGTAATAATGTCATTTAATAAGCTAGTCAAAGGTGAGTCACCAAGCATTGTCTTGTTCTTGCTTGGAGCCACCGTATTATGAGGAGAAGGAAGGCTCCTCAATCGGCTGCATTCACATGGGTAAGCAAGTGGTAAGCTACTTTGTGTTTTAATATGTTAAAGTTTGCTTTTCCTTATTTTATGTAAAAGTAAGGTGGTATTTAATTGTCACATGGGTATTGTCACATGGTCTGTTAGGAGACTCAATGAACCGATTTTAAGAGGTCTAATTCGTGGTCAATGGTCAACATTGACCAACTTAGTCAATGTTGACCCAAACGGGCCCCACTTTAGGGTTTTATTAATATTTTAATATTAAATTTGTAAAAATTTGTAAATTTCTGGAATTAAATTCCTAATATGATATATAATGATATATTATCATATTTAAGGGTAATTATGACCTTTAAGCCCATTTAAAACCAATTTAGAAGACAATTACACAAAAACGTGCTTTAAGGAGTTTTAGTGCACGTTTTGTGTCGCAAGGTGTTTCTGAGCTTGGTTTTCTTTGAAAACGGTTTTGTTGTGTTCCTTACATGATATTTGATCATGGTATCCAATTTTATATCTTTAGAGGTCATTAGACCTTTAAGGTATTCTTAGAGCACATTTTTGCCCTTTTTGACCTTGAAGCATGAAAGTGCTTGTTCTTTATGTTGGACTGTTGTCCAACGATTATAATCTGTTCAGTAATGTGTTAGTATGCTTAGGACAAATTTTTAGGTCCTAAGTAGTTCATTTGGGTATTTGTTTACCCTAAACAGTCAAAGGTGCAACATCTTGTTTTGTGTTGACCACTGTTGTTCTCAGTTGACTTTTAAGGCATGTTAGGCCCTAATTTATGTAATTAAATATTTAATCCATGTTTAATAAGTTTGGGGTATTTCACTAAGGCTTTTTGGAGTGCGAGAATTATACCCAGTTTAGTTCCTGTTTGGCTATAATTGAGTGGCTTGCGTGCTGGTTCAGCCAGGTATTAACCTTATTCCAACCGATCGGATAAGCTGTCCATACGGAGTATTGATCTGTGTTGTTCGTTCAGCATGCTAACAACACCTGGTCATTTGGATCTACTACGCCATATAAGTTATCTATGCTCTCCACAAATCTAAAACCGCTCCCTGTAGTACCTTAACTCTGGATGGTGATTAGATGACAGTAGGCTGAACAGTGTAGGTGATTAGTTTGTATCGTATCTTTAATATAAACAAGCCACTCTAGATGAAGCTTGGTCCCCTAAAAACCTTGGTTCAGTTTTACGATTTGTGCAATTTCTGTGAACGGTGCATAGCATGAATATTTAAGGTTATCTCATTTGTACATACACTCTGGAGTTCAGCAGAGTGGTTCATGAGATCTTTTATGGTATTTTTTATACATCCATGCAAATATTTTCTCCAAGGTCACAAGTATTCCTTTCTGTTATATGTGTCTACTTGATTAATGAAGCCTCTTGTTGGACTAATTATTCTGAACTTTCTTATTTGATGGGTACATCAGTGATGATACATCAATAGTACCAATGTTACAAATGCTAAAAGGCTCTGGCCAGTCAACATTCTTGGTTACATCAGTGATGATACATCAATAGTACCAATTTTACTACTACGCAAACTGCAGAGAAATTCTTCAGTCGTAGTGAAATGTAATCGGAATATGTTGTTGACCGAGATTCGTTGTATGATCTTACATTTCCTTATTTCAGAGAATGGAGGTTTTGGTTTGATTATAATGGTAATGGATCTGATCAAGAACGTTTGCAGTAGTCACAGACGAAGGTCAGATTAATTCAATTCTGCTGATCGATCTATTTCTTCCTTCCTTTCTATCTTTCATTCTTTGGTACTTATAAATACATTCTTGGAAACCGCCGGTCGGCCTGCTGATTAATATATAATGCAGAAGATAAGATTGATCAATGTTTGTTGTTGAAAATTATGATTTTTGGTTTTGTGTAGATATGTATAATGATGAGCACTTCAGCTGGTTTGGAGCAAGTTTTGCCATGATTATGTACCATAAACTTATTGGTATCTCACACTTTTTCATCTTTGTAGAAAGGAAAGCTGCATCACCCACCGTCGGCGAAGTCCTTGAAACTATTCCAATAAGTCGATTCAGAGACATTTTCTCTTTTCCTTTACTAAGAAATTGAACTTCAAAACTAGTTCTTTAGTATAAATAACTAGAATGTAGTATGAGAGATAATGTTCATTATCTGATCAGGGAGTAAAAGTTATGTACAAAACATAAGAGTTAGAGGAACAACAAATGAAAAGGTGAGTTAGTTATGGTGATTATATTAATTATTAAGTTAATTAATTGCCTAATATAATTTAATTGGGTTTATTATATATAGTCATATGGAATAAGACATGGTTGGAAGATTTCTTCTACAAACCCTGCAATTACGAGCTGTTTGTGAAGCAAAATCTGTACATGGAAATGGGATTTGTGATGGCAAGGGTAGGAAGACTAGTTTAATATTTATTATTATAAGAGTATAACTAAAATTTGATACATGTGATATTTTAATTAATTAAGGAAGCTGAGATGGAGTGGATTTTCCATCTGGACACAGATGAGCTTGTTTATCCAACTGGAACACATGATTACTCTGTAACAACATTGTTAGCTATATACCAGAACCAGTCCATGTACTCATCTTCTCTAATTATGTTAGACACTTTACTAGCTTACTTAGACTGAAGCATCAATCTTATTACTCAATTAATGTTATGTTCATCGATTTCGTTAGGAAACTGCCGTTGAGTGTGATGATATCAAAGAACCTTTGGCAAGGTAATTATATATATCTTGCTAATTGTTATAGCTATATGTTGATTATAATTAATTTCATGACTCTATGTATGAATTAAATGTGTGTAGATCTCTCTTTGTAAGTAGAGCTACGACCATTTGACTCCCAAACTACTTTCTTACATATGGGAATGGTAAATCAGCTGCTAGAATCAGGGATTCTCTCCGTCCTAATGGTGCTCATAGATGGTATAGCTATGACGATAACCAAAAGTAAGGCATCTCTATCTCTCTTCTCTTAATTCGATCCCACCTCTATTCTTCCTTATATATTATATATATATGTGTGGGTGTGTGTGTGTGTGTGTGTGTGTGTGTGTGTGTGTGTGTGTGTGTGTGTGTGTGTGAGCAGCGAGATGGAATTCACTGAGGCTGACGTCTTGTTACATTCGACAGAAGCATGATGGTTATATATATTACAAAATGTATATCTGCCAATTACAAGGATGTTTTCCGTTTCTGTGTCTTTTTCAAATATTGGTTATAATATTATGTTTATAGTTCTTCATTTCACCAATGTGTGTTGGTGTTATTTCTTCCCTGTAGTAATGCAAGGATGGGCAGGATGTGCATCCCGAACAGATTAAAGTTTTGCTGTTGGAATCTACCGGAGTCCATGGAGGTACCTCATCCAGGTTATTTGTGTAAGTTACTTACGATTGCTGGTGATGTCTAGCAAATAAATATTGATTTTGGGCTTGTTTTTTGTGTTTAGTCCGTAGGAGTAAGTTACATGAGTCCTTGAGGATCTAAGTGTTAGCTGAAACCATATTATGTCTTTTGAAGAGCATTTCTTGTTGTACATTGTTATGTTTTTTTCAAGTCAATGAGCAACATGCGTACTAGGATTCACCTTTAGTGTTTTGACAGTTTTGTCATATACGTGTATGTGTATGTGTATGTGCTATTGTACGTTATTATGTCTTTCTTATGAGCAGAATACATTTTTATGTTATTCCCAAGTTCATTATAAGTTGAAGCATCTAATTAATATACATGTATATGCTAATGAACTAATAGAATGTGGTATTGTGTTTTGTAGTACTTTTGCGGGTACAACGGTCGAGCATACAATCAAGACGGGGTTGATGTTATTCGAGAGCAGTGGATATCTTATGTTTAAATGCAATTAGATTCAGACATGAAGTTGATTTTGCTACACATTGTGCTGCTTTGAATGAGGATGCATTGAATCATTTTCTATGTTGGTTGGAAATCTTTGGATGTTGCTAAACAACTTTGATACTATGTTGTTTGCTAAACATATTTGGAACAAGAATGTTGCTATGTTGATTCAGAATTATGAATGTTGATTTGGAACTAAAGTGTTGTTGTGTGGGTTTGTGAATGTTATTGTGCATTTGTAGGATGAAAATATGAATGCATTTGTTAACAGGTGATAAATAGATGAATACCATATAAAGACAACTGTTAAGTTAACAGTTGTGTATGGTAAAAAATATTATTCTAAAAGGACCAAAGACATCTGTTAAAGAATAGTTGTTAAAAGATAGGAAAACTTGTTTTAAAGTGTGTCAAAGACAACTGTTAAAAACAGTTGTGATAGGCGTTAAAAGTGGGAAAAAATATGACCTATTACAACTGGTATTAACAGTCCTCTTATGCATATCTACTACAACCGTTAATTAACAGTTGTAATAAGTCCATTTACAGTAGTTGTTTGGCGCCATTAGACAACTGTTAATAATAGTTGTCTAATGCAATGTCTACCTAAGACAACTGGTTCTGTTACAACTGTTAATAACAGTTGTCTTTGGATTTTTAACAGTTTTCTATAGCATTTTTGTAGTAGTGTTTATACAATAATATTTATAGCAATTATTGCTCATGATTTAGTTTAATCCTTATTAATTAAGGTAACAATTATTTGGGGTATTTCAGTCTACCCCCCTTAAAGGGACTTCGTCCCGAAGTCGTCTAAACCGAATATGTACATAACTACCCAATGAAACCTCAAGGTATCAACCCATCCAACCTATCAATTCTAAGGTCTCAACACTTCCTAAAGTGTAATCCGTTCCATTTAACAACTAGTCTTCCAATCCAAACCAACCACATATATATATATATACATATCACAAGTCCCGAAGGACGTCAGTACAGTTTCCAATCCAAACCAACACATGCATATCACAAGGCATATCCCCAAGTGCTTGAAGCATATACACATAATCAAAATACATCTCAAGTGCTCACGCACATATGCATAACAACTACAACGCAAGTGCTTAAAACATACATACCACAAAACAACACAAATGACTAAATATGTCAAGGGCTCTACCCCCCTTAAAAAGGGTTACGTCCCGTGACCCCAAAGTATCACACAGTCGCTATTAAAAGAGGGCTGGATACTTGGCTCTCATGGAGTTCTCCAACTCCCATGTGGCCTTTTTGCCTAATGGATCGACCAACGGACTTTGACCCTTTCAATGGTCTTGTTCCTGGTCTCCCTCGTTCAGTATTGAAACTATGGAGTGGAGTCTTCTCATATCTGAGAGACGGGTCGATCTCTGATCACTCGTCTCTAAGAGGAAAGTGTGAAGGGTGAGGCGTATACTTTTCAACCAAAGGCGTAGAATACTTGTGCGCTTTCCCAAATACGTTCTATTGGGCCCACTCGCTTCATAATGAGGTGCGGACCCACGTATATAAGGCTTGGTTTGTCCTTTTTGTTCCTAAAGGCATATTAAAGAAGATTTATTAGCAGCAAGTCATTACTGACCGCGTTCCAATATGGCAGTGTCATTCACGGTCTTCTCTTAATTTGGAACGGAGGTATATTAATCGGTGTGGTATCGTCAATTGTACATGCACACGATTGTTTTAAATCGTATTCAAATGTTCTGGTTTACTAGTGTGGAATACATTTTGGATTACTATTATTTTCACTCATTGGTTCCTAGTTGAGGTGAAGCATGACATTGACTATCGTATGTCATTAGTGCTCTTGCACTAGTCTCTGAAGTTTGAGATGCATCAGTCCATAATCCACAAAAATATTTCTTGTCATCCCGTGCTTCCAGGATGTTTTGTTCTGGAGTAACACTTTAATTCTAATGTTTGTTACGTACTTAGTGATGTTATATATTGTATTTTCAACCTATTGTTCTCGCGTCAATACTTGTATGGTTCACCCCGCTTTTGCTAGGGAATCCATTATGTGTTTACATCAAACCTTGCCTTCTTTGACATCCCATATGGGTATGTTCCTTAGAAATTGAGACATTTTTCCTCTGGTATATTTATATTCTTTCTATCTTTCCATGTTATTTAATAAGAGTACGATTGTGCATTTATGACCTCTTGTGTGGGTTATAACGTTGAACGCCATATTTATATGGAGTGTGTCCTCTGACGGTCTAGGCTGTTTGTATAGCCCATTTACAATTTGTTTCTCATTGTTTGGGTTCCAGGCGAGTTCCACTCGTCTGGTCTTTGCCAATGTATTTATTCTGATAGTTGTTTACAATGGTTGCTTCTATGCGCACCATATTTCAGTCAATTCGACGATTAAGTTATTGTAACATTTGCTCTATAGCTTAGGGTATCTACTAGTGTGCTAGCTTTGCCTGTCTTTATTGTATATTAATGTACTTATGTTCAGCCCCTTTGTGGGTGAAAACATATCATTGCCCTTAATTTGGGCATACAAGATTGTTACCTTATTCAGTATTGTTTGTGTTCTCTGTTGGAGAGTAATTCTCTTTATGCCCCTCTTACGGGTGGCGATTTCCATTATTAAGTAGGTTCTTTTAAATGTAAAGTATTGTGTTAGTGTAAAAACAATTGTTGAACCTTATGAGAGTTTTAGTTATGTTTATTTGTCCATTTAATGGGTTTTCCATGCTTGTCATTAGGTTGACTATCAGCTCTCTCCTCTTATGAGAGGTTTCCTTTAATGTTAGGGAAAATTCACGATATACCCCTGTTTTCTTTTGTAATTCACAATATACCCTTTGATTTTCGTAATTCAACTTTAAACATGCTTAAATGTGTCCAAAATTGATGAAACTTTACATGGACGATGCTAAAGTGTTATATTTTGGTCCAATATCAAATTTGAATCTTTTTAAGCTCACATGTGACCTGTGGGACCCAATGAATATGTGACTATTCATTGGGTCCCACAGGTCACATGTGAGCTTAAAAAACTTCAAATTTGATATTGATCCAAAATATAACAATTAGCATCGTCCATGTAAAGTTTCATCAATTTTGGACAACATGTAAGCATGTTTAAAGTTAAATTACTAAAATCACAGGGGTATATTATGAATTACGAAAGAAAATAGGGGTATCTCGTGAATTTTCCCTTAATGTTATTGTGTGTTAACCATTTTTTTGCAGAGTTACGACTTAGTCGTGTTCTATTCAAGGTTGTTTATACCTCTAATCTTGTTGGTTCAATTGGAACTTTTGGTAAATTCACTTTAGGTAGTTATTTGTTATGGTCTGGATTTATATCTCTGACCTTGGTACGGAGTTGACTGCTTCTTGCGTTTCTTACACTACTTGTTTACATATATGGGGTACCCTACTGATACATTACTACTTACTTGACTAACTCATAAATGATTCTGTCAAGCCCATAAGCTCCCATGGAGTGCAGTCATCTCATATCTCGTTTTGTATACCTGTAGTGTCCGTCACGCGTTCGTGAAGTATTCTGTTGTCAATCTCCCTCTTTAATTTAGGTCGGGGGTATGCCGAGGAAATTTTCTTTTCGGTTCCCTAGGTTCCCAGCCCAATGGGTGTAATTATGTACCTTTCATTCACCTCACGGTAAAGTTAGCTTCTGAGTGGTACGAGGTGATCTTTTTCCTCTGTCATTGGCTTCGTTATTGTCATGAGTTCACCGTTGTTTTAAGGAATTTACGACTCCTCATATTGATAAGTTATTATTGTTTTATTGTTTAGTAGGTCCTTTGTTGGAGTTACTTATGTGTTGATTCTAATTACTGTCAGCTAGTTACCATGCGCACGGTTTGGCGCTTGTTCATCGTTCATTAGTTAGTAGATTATGTACGTTATTCTCAGTGCGTATTATAGTTCTTCAAACTTTACCCTATTCTTTGGTTTACATCATTTGGTGTAATTCCTGAGCTTCATGGCGAAGATTTTGTTTTCTTCTTTTATGAAAGTCTCTATGTGGCCTGGTTTTAACCCGTTCCCATTAATTTTCATGTCATTTTTAAATGTCACTGTTCAATGGGTACATACTAGAAGGTAGTCGGAGGCGGTATTTTCGCCCTCCTAGACTTGTGTCCTTCTCATGTACATTGAGTACTTCCACCTTAAACCTGTGTTATAACGTTTATATTTGTTATCTTGTATTGCCGTTTAGGCTGTTTGCCATTGTTTAACTTGTATAGTCCTTTCCCTGACAGTCGTATGTTATTAGACAACATGTCTTAAACACGCATTCCCTCTTTGTTACCTATTGTTTGGCGGGACGCCAATGGCGGTAGCCATTCCCCTTTTTATTCTGAAATTTCAGCCAATGATCAATGCGATCAAATGAGTTAACAATATATAATTGCAATTGTCATCTGTTCGTCCCTAGTTGGTTATGGCATTCCTTGGTATGGTTAGTGCCTTGGGTGGTAATTGCTTAAGTGCTCAGCTTCGATTCGCGTTTAAGGTTGCGATCGGTTTAAGTATAATTGAGTTGTAATGTAACATTTCAATGTTGGTCCTACTAAGGACTAGTATGTTTTTTTTTCTTCTGCCAATATTTATTACGTATGGGCGTATGCATTTATGGTGTAGTATTGCCCTAATTGTCACATGATTATGTTTCATCACCATTCTTCATATAAATATATTCGGGGGTGAACTTTATTTACAACATTCGGATTTAGAGCTTTACTTGTTAGGTTATATGAGTTTTAGATGCTTGCAGCTGGCATACTCCAGTTCCTCATTTATTCCTAATGTGATTACTTGTGGCCACTTGTAGAGAGTTTCAGGAATCATTCAACCCTGATGTGATCAGTATCAATGTTGAACTATCCTTCCACCCCAATTGTGTTCAACTTCCCTTGACCTGTACCGGATCAAGTTCCACCTCCCACGTCAATTTCAACCATTGAGTACTTGTCAAGTATGTTGCGGTGGTTGTCTCATAAGCTGATGTTATTGATTCATTATTGTTTAAGTGGTGTAGTTTGTTATGGGCTGAAGTATGCCCTTTAGTTGTAATGTTCGGATTCGCCTGGTCCTCCTGTGGTTGTAGTTTTTCGTATTTTAAGGGTTTCGTGACCCTATGGTGACAAGTTGTAGTTATAGAATTTATACTATGATTTGCATGAATATTTAGTGATTATCGGTAGTCATGACCTACACGGTCTTGTAGAATCTAATCCTACTTCCGTTATCCATGTAGTTACAGTTGCACTCATAGTTGCAGTTATAGTTATAATTGTAGTTGTAGTGGTAGCGGTGGTTGCAGTTACGAGATTCGTACTGAAGTTGTATGAATGTTTGGTGATTACTGGTAGACATGGCGTTGTGCCTGCGGTCTACACGGTCTGTAGCATTCAGTTGTATTTGCCATTATAGTTATAGTTGTGATTGTTGTCGTAATTATAGCCATAATTGTAACCATCATTGTAGCACTTGCTGTAGCAAGTGCGCGAGGTAGACGGAATTGTGAGTATAGCATTGGCTATAGCACTTGTTGTAGAAAATGCGCATGCAGGTTGAGTCGTCGGTTTCCGGAATTGTTTGTTTCACTGACGCTTTGGTCGTTTGAGTTTGGTTTAGATGCTTAGTCTTGGAAAGGGTAGTATTAGAGTTATTTCGGTTCGTTAAGGCATGGTAAGTTTTCTAGGGCAATTCTATTTCTAGGTTTTCAGGGTTAGGCTCTTTCCGACTTGTTTTAAACCCCTTCATAGTAGAAGGAGGTTTCTGACGCATGTTCATGTAGTCAATTGGTTAAGTTAAGGGTGTGCGGTTACCTAGATCGCGCTGCGTACTAGTACCAGCGCCTAAGGTTCCCACAAAATTCGGGGTATTCTGCCTCTAGTGACTCCTTTCCCCTTCTAGTAGCTCATATCGGTTAGGGTCCGCTCCGCGTGGCTACTTCGTGGTGCTTCGGGTCCAGCAGATGGAGCACTCTAGTTGTCCTTGGTACGACATTCCTCTTCCTGAGCGTTGGGTTGTAGTAGTTTTAGGAGTTTAGCTCGTAAGCTCATATAGTTATTGTGATTGTAGGTCAGATTTTACTGAGCCTTCTAGGTTGTATCCGGTTGAAGCTATCCCCCTTTCTGGGAGAGACTTCCATGCAGTCCTTAGCTCCGTATGTTATGCATTTTGATATTCATCTCTCGTTCTTCTACATTTCAATTTTAGGTGCACCGTGCGTGCTTTCTCCGGGTTGGTTGGACAGGGTTACGGTCTAATTATAAGCTGGCCCGATTGTCCTATGGCTTTCTATCCCTCTTCAAAGTCGGGTTTAATGTATATTCTTCACTGCGTATAAGTATGCTTCTAGATAATATGTAGTTATTGGGACCCCGGTCCTTAATGACTTGTCGTATCCCAAGCTCTTTTGTTGTTTTGATGTCACAGTGACTATAGTGTTCGCTTCGGTCTTCCGAATAGGAGGAATTCTTCTGTCTCCTTGGCGTCATCCATTACGTTGCCTCTATGGGTGATACTCGAGGTGTGGGCAACGGCGGGTGGGGTACCACTGCTGTTTCCCGGGAAGTTCTTCCATCAAGCTAGTGCGGCGACTGCCGCCTCAACGCTATTCGGGGTTGCAGGACCTCTATCACCCCCGACATGCCTCTTCTCGACACCCATATTACGCTATGTCATATTATTACCCGGAAGTCTACCGTTTAGAAATCAATAACCCCGATATGCCTTTAAGGCCAATATTGTTACGCATTTAGCGTTGCTAAGACACTCGCTCGTTTAAGACCAAGCGGTTCGTACCTCACAGACGTTTCCCGTATTTCCCAAGTCTTATGTTCACTGTCTTAATCCTATTATCTCGTCATCAGAGCGGTACTCCGCTCTGATACCACTTTTTGTAACACCCCACTCGCTAATCTCGTAATAATCACTCTCGTATAATCACTCACGTAGCATAATTAGAGACGTCTCACAGTGGAAGTTAAACTACATTAATCCTCACTTAGGTGTCACATGCCATTACTCGCTCACGCAAAGAAAGAAGCAGAACCGTAATCTAACAATGAACAACAACAACTAACCGCAGTGATGAACAAGATATTTATTACATTATCCTATATACAAACCAATACCTATGACAAGTGAACATTTAAAGAGTTCCCAGAACTTCAACGTGCTTTCCGATTTAATATTAAACATACGATAAATAAAAGTCGATGTCGTCTACCCATATTCCCGCACTCCGGCTTCACGTCCCGATCCACAACCTGAATGTGTTGGCCCCAAAAGGGGGTTCAGCAAACTATATGCTGGTATGCTAAAGTGTAATCCTAGACCTTTTAGGTCACTTACGTCAATTAGCCGTCTGAACATGAGGTTGATTACATGCTGGTTCATTTTACAGTTTATATAACAGCAGTAAATTAACATGCATAAGCATACAGTAATCCATCAAAGTGACAATCCACACATTACATACAATCCACGACATACCAAATACCATGTACTATAAACATCTATACAAACGCGTAGATACTTGCATCGAGATGTTAGTAGTTTTTCCTTTAAGTTATGTTAATCACTATTTAGTCTTACTCTCAATACCATTGGGCGTCATGTTAGAAAAACTCGGAAATAACCTTACTGGACAATAGTCCTCCCGTACACACGAAGTGCTCATTGCCAAGGATCATTCGATCTCGGGGCTTCTACTTGCCTAATAAGGCTTCCATGAATGGCCAAAGCCGTGTGCCAAAGTCGGCACCCTGGTCCAACAGTCTATCTAGGCCCGTCGAAATATAGAGGGAGTCAGTCAGATACGGACGTTATACTCGGTGGTGATCACCAATGCGCAGCCAACTAGTTGAAACTAATTGGATTCCCATACCATTTACCATAACCAACACTCCCCAATGTATGATTAATCCTTAATCCACTACCCAAAGAAAATACTTAGGTCTCGAAGAAGTCTTTACCATTATTACCTTTGAAGTCTTATATAGTTATAGTCATGTTCGAGCATCAAGCTCTAGAGACTGGGGATCCCGAGTCTCGTTCCTAAGTGTTTTACTTAGGTTAGTTAGAGAAAAAGTTCCCGAATATTAGTATTCCAACCGCATAAACAATCATAGTAATATTGTCTGAAGACGTCGCGCACAATAATAATCGCTTACCAACCTTAAATAATCCAAATAATCATGCATAGCAAACATATCGCTCTTGTCACATAGTCAATCAATACCCGAACTGAGGCTTCCCTCAGAGGTTCGGACCACACAATGAACATACCGTACACCGTCGGACGCTCGCGTGACAATTCCCGCTAGCGCTCACAACGCTCGTGTCTACCAACTCGTACCTCTGATACACACATTGTTCTAATATTAATATACATATATGTAACTCGAACTTACTAAATCAACTTAGATCAACCCGTACTTCCATCCCGTAGCTAACCCTTAGTTAACCTCTTATTCAACTCGACGTTCGTTAATCTTAGGGGTTTACATTTCAGCTACTCGTTATTCTTTACGAGTGTGCAATTGTTGTTACGATAGTAGTACTTGTCACGTGGAAGTTTCGTTCACAATTTGTTTACGTATTGTCGGGTTGCATGCACGCAGAGATAATGTTACGTGCGCGCATGTATGAAGTCTAAACATTTCGTTATTCGAAATAGTTTATGTAATCTGTTTACGAACGTACGCGGACATTTATATATTCATAAGTACGCAAGTATTATAGTTGTAGTTATGCGTTGTCGTTCACGCACCCTTGTACACACATGTAAGATGCTATACACTCGTACAAGCGTGTAACGTTATTTTCGTTACACTCGTATTCTACATATACTCTTATAATCCCGTATGTAACTCGTTATTCATATTATATCTTCTTGTCTCGTTATAAATTCCCATGATATAAATCATATGGTTCTCCTTGTAATAAAATTCCAACCATATCTTATACTTCCACAATTCGCCAACTCACCCTATCATTTAAAGTAAATGTATATAATGCATATTTGCTCTTTAATAATCCCTTTATAACAAATCCTCTCATATTTTAATGTAATGTCACATTGTATCACCCAAAACTTTGTATTATAACCTGCCCATGTTTTTTTATTTATATATTTCCCACACAGCCCTTTTTATTTTCGGTCATTCTCATATTCACCCCATTCCCTTTTGCCTATTCACAAAATCAACTCATATATTATAACTCCTACATTTCTAACCTTATTAATTTATAAACTAAGGTTTCCAAACACTACTATATACCTATAGTATATGTATAATTTCCGAATAGTACTAATATATTCTTTTCTTTTTCGGAATTCTTATGTCATCCCATATGTTTTGTTTATTTACAAAACTACCCCATATTCCATACTTGTTATATTCTTAACTTATTACCTTATAATCTAAGATGCCAATCTTATAATATACGTATATATGCGTATATTACGAACAACACCCCTCTCTTTTTAGTTTTATTTATCCACCCTACATTCCGTTTTTAATTGCACTTTAACCCCCCCTTTATATCATAAACTTTCGTTTAATCACTTAAAACCTTATATTATACACCTTAATTATTTAAATCTCATTTTGAACCTAAAACTTTCCAGAATTACAAGCTAACCCACAAGGTTTATAAATTTCGTTTTATACCCCAACTATATGGTAATCACATTACCTACCCATACTTTATAATTATTACAATTTAATACTTAAACCATATACTATAACTCTTAATCAATTAAATCATTAAACTAACCCCCAAAAAATTCTCTAAAATTCCCACAAACCCCCACAGGTTCTAATATTCACATTCTAATCATTATAATTTCGGAAATTACCCAACCTTTATCTTTTTATAAATGTTATTTTTGACTTAATATTTCTTTAAATACGCAAAATATTATTCTTATCATTTTAATTTGGTCAAACCTCACTTGTGATCAAGGTTGACCACCTAAATTATTCCTTTGGCCAGATTGTTTTTATTTACGAAAATACCTCAATTATACACTATTTTATATTTAACCCCTAATCTCATAAAATTCATATTTTATATTTATAAACTTCCTAAGATCATTCCTCTAGGTTTTTATTTATATTTAATGATCTATATTTCTTTTTAATTATGTTTTGACCTCATATATAATTTATTTATTTACTTAGACATTTTATAAGGTTTTAAAATATTTAAACCATGTCATAAGCTTATAAATATACCAATATCTTTCTAGTGTATGCCTAATTAGCTATATTTACTAGAATCATAATTTTACACCAGAAACTAATTTAACCTTTTAAATCAATCCAAGAATTTATTAATAGTTATTTAAAGCTCAAAATACCTATAATAACATAGTCTAATTACATGGCTTTAAGAATAGCATATTAATAATTTTTTTGGCATTAAAATGTTTTCTAAATTATATATGTTACGGTTTTCAAACAGATTTATTTTCACGTCATTAATTATTTTTCCTCCGTTAATTACTTATAAAATAAACTTAAATATGCCATTATCACTTAGTTTCACTAATCAAGTATTTAGTCCTTTATTCTCTACACATTTTTAGGACCTAACTAGCACACATATATAAACTAATCCTCACGGCTATATACAGTTTTGTGTAATAGTTTCTAAAAGTCATTTGCTTTCTTTTTAAACACATAAACTTGACTTAAAATCATTAATTTTTAGCTTCATAATCAAACATTAATCCTCAATTTACTCCACGCATTCAGGATTTAACAACTCATAAACACCACTGTATTATCGGATTCTTGAATCCTTTTCAAGTTAATAATAATTAAGGAAATAAAGATTATAAGCACCATTACCTTAGTTAAAAATCACCAAGAAGAATTTTGTTTTTCTTCACCCACACATCAGCCACAACTCTCTTTTTTTCTCGGCTGTATCATACATATATGTATAAGTTGGATTTTTTTTCTCACCAACCTTCCTATGCCTATATTTTAGTACTTAGATTTAACCATGTGTTTACCTCCTCAAATCTTGATCTCGCCTTGGAGTTTATCCCCAGCCTCTCGGTGCTACTTGGAGAAAACGATGACCCATTCGATCATGATATGCACATGGAGCATTGCTTAGTTAATACCCACTTAAGTAGCTAGCCACAAGTAGTTGTTCAACATGTTTTTTTGTTAAAAGAAGTGTCTTTACCTTGGGTTTTTACCAGCATTCCATGAAGTTTTCGGCAGCTAACACAAGAAGGAAGGCTTCAATTTTCTTTTTGTATGAAACAGAGAAGGAAATGAAGGCTTAAATGTTGGTAAAATAAGAATTGGGAGAAAAGACTGGAGGAATAACAATACGACTACTTTTGCATTCAATACTGATAGAAATACATATCCTTTTATAGGCTAATATTCCTAATTTAATTTATTTAAATTTGTACTAACAACCCCTCAACAAACTCCTACAAAATCTATTATTCTAGATAAGTCTAAACAATAATTAATTTCAAATCAATAATAAATATTTTCAAATCAATAAAACCAACAATTTCCCTTGATTTGAAAATTCTCCAAAAAAACATGTTAACAAACTAAATAAAAATATTTGAAGCACCGTCTCTTCAATCTTCAAATTTTTCACGTAGCACTTCTCTCCCAAAATCCACGCAGCACTTCTCTCCCAAAATCCACGCAGCACTTCTCTCCCAAAATCCAGATGCACTTTCATCTTCTTCAGCAATTATGGTGCACATCTCACCAAAACGTAGGAGCACTTCTCTCCTTACTTCTTTTGCAGATTCACAAGCCATTATGCTAGTGACAACTTCTTCCAACACAGCTGAATGTATGCAAGATAACGCCTTTGGAATCTTCATCAGTTCTTCTTCATATCTTTTTGTCTGTGTAGCTGATGGATTTGACAGCAGAGGTGCAGGCTCAAAATCGGTTTCCACAACTTCCCACAAATTGAAAGCTCGTAGATACGACTCCATTCGAATGACCCATGAATGATAATTCTTACCACTAAAAACTGGCATAGGAATATTGAAATTTGATGTCATCACTTAAACTCAAAAACTTTTTTTTGACGCTTTTTTTGTTCACTCAACAAAACCTAAGAATACTTATAACTAAAAACTTACGACACTAAAGAGAAGCATATGACAATTTTTTTTGGAACTCGATAATTCAAAAAGAAATCTGCATTGATTTCTTCCCTCTATCTGGCTCTTATACCATGTTGGTAAAATAAGAATTGGGAGAAAAGACTGGAGGAATAACAATACGACTACTTTTGCATTCAATACTGATAGAAATATATATCCTTTTATAGGCTAATATTCCTAATCTAATTTATTTAAATTGTACTAACAACCCCTCAACAAACTCCTACAAAATCTATTATTCTAGATAAGTCTAAACAATAATTAATTCAAATCAATAATAAATATTTTCAAATCAATAAAACCAACATTAAACACCCCCACATGATGTCAATTTTACCTTGTACCCACAGCCTCCTCATGGTGCAGTATGACGGTATTTTCTGCTCTAGGAAATAACTGAGAGAGGCTACCAGGTGTGAGCATACATAAACCAAAAAGAAGGGTGTCAAATAGCAATACTTTCGGACATATATACATGGAAGTGAAGGTACTGTTTTGAAATGAATTTTTATACCTTAGAGGATCAAAACAACTCTCCTAATGCTTGCACTATCTTCAGCTGATCTAGGAGTCTCAAGAGGGGGTTTTCAGGTTATTCTCGGTTGATTAGAACAAGGAAGGTAGCTTCAGTTTTTATGTCCGAAAAATGCAAAGAGAAAGGCAGCTCACATTGCCATGTCAAATGTTGGTTTCTTACCTTGGTTTTGAAGGCTCTCTTACGGTACTCCTCAGCCTGGTTTTTGGGGTCTCAACTGGTGGGTTCTAAGCCTTGCAACAAGGTGAAAAAACTGATGGAGAAAACACTAGAAGATCAGTAAGAAAAGGGGAAGGAAGGTGGTAGTCATTACCAGTTTTTTTGTAGTTTCCTCTATTGCTTTACCGAGAATAATGCAGGGAAGGATTTGTGCGTTGTTGTTACTATGACAGAGAAGGAGGAAGCTGGAATGAAGTGGGAAAGAAAAGAAAAGGAATGCTGGGAAAGAAAGCATGAGGAAATGTAGAAAACAACTCACTCTTTTTCTTGTTGTTGCAATCGACTGGGGAAGGAGCATTTGCTGTTGCATTTGGTTGTAATAACCGAGAATGCAGGGTTATACTTTCTTCTTTTTTTTGTGTATGTTGAGTTACTGCAACAGAGAGGAGATGTTGGGATTGAAGTGGGGAAAATGTACAGAGAAGTCAGAAGGAAGGAGCTGCTGGAGACTTGTTGTTGTACCGGTAATGAAACAAGGAGAAAAGGAGATTACCCCTTGTTTATTAGCTTTGTCCTTGCTGCTGTCGTGGGACAAAAGAGGAGGAAAATAAAGTTCACTGCTACCGGTTGCAGGAGGAAGAGAAGGGAGGGATGATGAGGTATAGAAGCTGTCATAATAAGGAAAAAAAACTGGAGTGACATGGAGGACCATGGGCTGTCGCATACAGCAAGGGAGAAGGAGGAAAGTGGGGCTCCTCTTGTACTTGCTTGTACTTGTGTAATTATCTAGTCTATAAAGTCCAATCTTGGTTTGTTGGTTCCCTTTTCCAGCACATTGCAGCCGACCAAAGAGGGAAATGGAGGGAGTTTGAAATTTTTGTCTTTTAATATTGTAACACAAGTTATACATATGTAACTATGGTCATGTGTTAGGTGGTGACTCATTATTTTTTCTTGTTTAAGGGTGTATATGAGTATACATTTTATATATGATTTGTCTAGACTATATAAAGTTTTTATATAATTTATTGAGTGATATTAGTGGTCTTAAACACATATGTTACATGTGATATTACACTTAGGAGTTATTTCTCCTTAATAATTTTATCCTTGATTAAAGATTTAATGTATAATTTAATGTCCATTTTGGACTATATATTTTATACAATAATATTTATAGCAATTATTGCTCATGATTTAGTTTAATCCTTATTAATTAAGGTAACAATTATTTGGGGTATTTCACGTACTTGTTTGCAAACCCAGACCATCTCTTCGATCAACCTACTGCCGTTGTTTTATGTTGGCCCGGGTTTGTATCCCAGTTTGTAAACCTGATAAGCCTCAGACTTATCATGTTTTAGTAGATATAATTATAAGATTATTAGCCAAATTAGGGTGAGAATAATTAATATTTGTGTTATATTATGTATAAAGTTAATTATATATGTTCAGGCTTATGTTTCTATGTTTTTATACAAGGAATAGCTTCTGACCAAGCAATGTCGGACATAATGCCGGATGGTTGCTGCACGGCACAAGTATGGAGTAGAAAGGAAGTATTGACGGGCATAGTGTCGGGTACTTCCTATCCGGCACAAGTAAAAAGTCGTCACCATTCGCCAAAAGATAGCAGTTATTGACCGTTGATGACTCGACCGTTGTCGGGTGTGGTGTCGGACAATCCCTATCCGGCACATGCATCGTTTCGCTCCAATTTGACAGTTTCGACCGTTAGCGGTTGGCACGTGTTTTATTATGTGCCAGGTACTTCTTACCCGGCATTACATCCGGCACAAAGAGAAAATGAAGTCTATAAATAGGCCGTGAGCCTATTCATTTCTCTACACTTCAACATACCAAATACACTCCATTCACACGCAAACTCTGCCCTCATCCCATTGTTGGTGTCCAAGGTGATTCTATGGATCCATCCACAAGAAGAAGAGAAGATTTCCTTTTTCGGGTTAAGGCTATGATCAATCTCCTTCTGCCTTATGTATTTCTTCTTTATTTGAGTGGATGGTGAAGTAGAATCTCTTGTAGTTCTTGGTTAGGATGATCTCTTCCTTGTAAAACAATATGGTTATCTCAATAATAATTCAAGCATTCATTAAGTCTTTGTTCTTCTCGCAAGAGAATGGTGTTGGCCACTTTGTCCTCTTCTTTCAAAATCTACTTAAGGAAGAAAGTCCAAGAGTAGATTGGTTTAGAAGATTTAATGGTTTTTAGTGTTTTATTCTATGATTTAGGAGTCAGCATAAGAGATTACGAATTAACCCATCTTCCCCCATTACCTAGTTCATTTCGTGGCAAGACATATGCTCGATTTGTTAATAGGTGATGAGTTTCTTGTATTCGTACTCGGAGCAAGAGAGTGGTTTTTACAATCTGAACGTGCCGGGTATACTGCCGGGTCTCCTGTGTCCGGCACATTCAACGTCTTTGAATGTGCCGTGCATCTGGTATCCGGCAGGATGTCCAGCGCATTCATGTTTGTTGGTTAAGTTCGAGTTTTGAAGTTCATTGTGTGATCATATTGTTACTTGGTTGATGTAATCCCGAATCTAAGGAAAATTATTATTTAGTTAGGATTTTTAGTTAATTATTAGTTAATTACTTTTCCCCCTTGTTATAGAATAGGTATTACCGGGATTAGGACTAGTTTTCTATAAGTCCCTGGGTTCGATACTCTCGGTCGTAATTTGCTCACGCTATACTCCGACCGGGAATTATTTGCTACCCGTAGTAGAGTTGTAGGATTAGTTTATTATTTATTCTTTTGTATATAGTTTTTCCTTACAATATTCCTGTTAGCAAATTGGCGTCGTTGCTGGGGACTTGGAATTAGTCCAAGTCCTAAAATTGGTAATCGCCTTATTCTTTATTTTTATTTTTTTCTTTATTCCCTATTTCTTTTTTATTCGTTCATTTGTATGTACTTTTTTGAAGATGCCGGGCATGGTGCCGGGTACGTTACATCCGGCACTGCGAAGGAAGTCCAATGCCGATACACTAGATCCGGTAGTAGACCCGGCACTCTCAAATCTATTTTTTATTTCTCATAAAATGTTAGTCATTCTTTTTATTCATTTTATGTGTATTCCTTATTTCTCTAACTATTTTGTATTCATTGACTTGTTTTGATTCATTCTTTTCATTCAAATTACTATTTTTTCCAATAATTAATTCTTACTAAATTCATATATATTATGGAGTACAAAATAGTATCCCGGGAATCGTTATATACATTACTTGCATTTTTCTTGTATATACAACTGTTTTAGGTGTAAGGCAAGAAATTTCAATGTGCCGTTCACGAAGCCGTGTGGGGCATTTCCGGCCTCTTAAAACTACAAATGCCGGATCACACATACCCGGCACCAACCCCGGCATATCCCAAGTTTGAAAGAAATATTCCAGGGAGACTTGCCGTGCGGATGGCCGGGTAAATGATACCCAGCTTCGTAAAGGTCCAATGTGCCGGATACAATATAGCCGGCATCACACCCGGCACGCCGCATAATCTGAAAAAAATATATCGGGTAAAAGTTATATTTTTACAGCTCACTTTTAACCTACCGAAGGAACGCGCCACAAAGAGCACCAGCAACACCAAAAGCGCCTCCAACTAAGTCCAGCGCCGGAATCCCCAGTTTCGCACCGCAGAGACCACCAGGACCTTGACGCCACACGCAACCTGCTCCTTCTGCATATCCAAACTCACCCAGGTTCCCCTAAGTGCATTACGAATTCGAAAATTTGTCTTTTTAGTATACAAGGTCGATTTTGTTAGATTCGTAGGTTAGTAATTTAGTTTAGGGACTTTCGAACCTGCCTTAATTGTAACACCCCTTCTGCGCACTTAACAATTAACCGAAATGGCAGCGGAAATTAACAACTAAACAATAACTAAACGAGTTGGTGCTACACGCCGTTAGCCACCCACGTGGCTAACAAGGCAGAATAAATACAAGTTGTACCGATCTGATGATCAGACTCCCGAGCATAGAACTAAAACCATAAATACATAATATACAATACCGAGTATTTAATTACAAACCATCACTGTAACTGTCAATTTACCGCCACTGTAATATCAACGGAACAAAAATATAATGTCACGGGAGCACAGACGCATCCCGGACCCAACATCCAGAATATACCCAAAAGTATTTCACTACCTAAGATTTACAGCCACTCCGCTTCTTCAATCAACATCCTGCAAGTAAATATGGAGCCCCGAGGGGCTCAGCAACCCTTGGCTGGTATGGGTAACGCACAGCCCATCGGCTACCGGGATACGCGCAACTATTTGTCATGATAACATGGCATTGATTTTTAAACATACATCACATAACGCATAGCAAGTAATATTGCATAGCACGACATAAACACATAACATAACAAGTACGGTTCCCTTTGGAAATTGAACCAAAGCATAGTCAGTTCACCCGAAGAGCCTAGAGATTGTTGCCAAACTCATGCTAAGCTCGTTACATAACTTGTTACCGTCCTGTTAGATGAACGGTTAACTTAACTCAAAGGTGCGTCAGATATAGTGATCCAAGCACACCGAACAAACATAGTATGCCCCTGTGGCCCGACGTGAGTCAGTAAAATAGCCTTGGTTAAGCTTAAGGGAAGGTTGAAAACCAAAAGAGAAGACAACCTTAACATACACAGAGAATCGAACCAGTTATGACATCGACTCCCATACTCACACGCGTGGCCGGAACTACCGGACTCCTCACTCCCCCCGTTAGCACTTGTTAGAAGTCCCATTATTGAAACTTACTAAGTTAACTCAACAAGCAAGTGTTTAGGTCTAGTTAGACACACACAAGGGAAGAGAGAGTTCACTCACCAACACAACAATAATATTTACAACGGTAAACTCATTTCATGACTTATGAAATACCCCTAAATTAATTTAAATTAATTTAGGGGATTTCTTTTATTAAACCTTTAATAATACTATTAAGTATTAAATTATTTTATGGAATTATGAATATTAAATTATTTTATGGAATTATGAATATTAAATTATTTTATGGAATTATGAATATTAAATTATTTTATGGAATTATGAATATTAAATTATTATATGGAGTTATGAATATTAAATTATTATATGGGATTATGAATATTAAATTAGTATATGGAATTGTGAAATTTATTTAGGGGTTTTCTCCTATTTCAACCCTAATTATTATACATTATATAGTATTATGAATTTAATAATAAGATTTATAAGTCAATAAATCCTGGGAAAATTATTAAACACTCCAAATATATTATAAAGATTTTAGGAAGTGTTGGAACATTGTTTTGAAACATAAAAGTCAATATAAAATTCTAGAAACCTTAAAGCTTATTAAGCCTTGCTAGAGTTGACTTTTTGAGAATGGTCAAACCAGGTCATGAAACCTATACCAATAAATAGGTTATGAAAAACCATGAAGATCGATAAAAAGAACGTCAAAAACGGATCATCCTAGCCAAAGTTATGCTAGATTGAAGTTTTGAATCAAAATTTTAAGAGATGCCACGTGTCACTCTGTAATGAGTCGCCCACACTTAGCCGATTTCTTCCCTGATTTTCGTAACCGAATTCCCTTACTTTGCCCTAACTTTAGACGGCTGTAACTTTCACATCCCTCAATATTTTTCCATGCCGTCTTCACCATTCTCTTCTCCTACAATTCCTCTTTCCAACCATTACTCACACATACCCTAATTCAGTATACATCAGCCGGAAATTCGATCCAAAGTAGCCACCTTGCAAAACCGAAACTGCAGTTTTTCCAGTTTCTCTTCGAATTCAGGTAACTTCGACTAGCCATAACTTCTTCGTTTCTCAGCCAAATTCCATGTTCTTAGCTCGTTTTGAAGAGCTCTAATCCCTCTATAACTTTCATGTTTATGACCAAAGCCAATTCCAAACCGTTTGTAAGAGAGAGGTGTCTAAAGTTTCGAATTCATCACAGCATAAAATCACAGTTTTCTTTCCAGAAAACGTAAGGTAAACTCGCAACTTCTAGCTTCAGTATCTTTCTGTATGGTCCGAGTTAGGATTAGTTCTTGTTATCAATGCGTAGAGCTACGTTTCCTCTTTTGATTAAGCCTTTATAAGTATTCTAATTCGATCTAGAACTTAACTTATAGATCCTCAAAGTGAGCTCCTCGAAACAGTCAAGTTCGAACCTTTTCCAGAAAACTGAATCGAATTCCTTCGATTTGTGCAACTCCGGTGAGTTTCCGGTCAAATTTCTCCGTTGATGCTGTTCGTAATGGTATTTCCGATCTAACCCATGTGTTAATTTAGTCAATTTCGTATTAGATTAGGAGAATTTGTAAGAATTGTAATCGATTTTAATTCTGAAACCGAACTAACCCTAACATTCGAATTGATTTCGAATCTTGGTGTATACTGTATTAAAATTGGGGAAATTGGTACCAATAGAACCGAAATTTGATTACGAATCCATAGAAACAAGAATCACGCGATTTCGTTCTGTATATTGTGAGGAATCGTCGATTTAGTACTCGATCTGTTTAAGGAATTCGCTGAAGAACTTGATAAACCAGGGCCGTCCGATTGTAGTTAGGAGAAACGGACGGCCGAGATTAAAACGTTTCAGATTTAGTTTATTTAAGTTTCTATAGATTTCAGTAAATAACCCTAACTTGTTGAATTAATTTAAATACCTTCCCGAAGGTATTTTGACTTGAAATTTTAACCATAGGTTCATTATTTTATCTAGTTTATATTGATGTAAATTATTATGGATTTGGAGTTTGTAAACATAAGTTATGATTTTTACAAGTTACGGCGTTTCTGGAATTATTTGGCTAAACTAAAAAGATATTTTTATGAAATAAAAATTTTATAATATGTCTAAAATGTTATAGTTACTGTATATTAAATTTGGGAATTTTTGAGCAGTGGTAAAGGGTTTTAAAAATTGTGTTTATGAGTTTTTCATAAGAATAACCTATAATATAAAGTTTTTAATGTAATCAAAAATTAAAGTAAGGTTGGTTAATTAACTTTTAAGCTGGGGAAAATAAAGGGAACTAGATTAACATTTTATAACAGTAAGTTTATAAATGTTTTTGTATTAGTTTTTAAGAGAAATGAAATTATTTACATATATGTATATTTACTTACTTAAGTAGGAACTTATATAAATTAAGGAATTTAATTATCCTGCATTTTATTTACTATATTATATGGGAGTTAACATTTTAAATAAACTAAGGAACAAATATATTTATATTATTCTTACGCATTTATAAAAGGGAATTAAGAAGTAACTTATAGTGAATCAAGGAATTTAACTAAACTACATTTTGTTTGTTATATAATATGGAAGCTAATATGTTTAACTAAAACTAAGGGAAATAATTTATTTTATAAACCATAAATCAGTTTTGGATATGTCTACAAGGTATTAGGTATAATTAAATACAATAGAATTTCTTAAAGAGTGTTCTGGATAAATCTTAATATATGTAGGTATATGTATATATATATATATAAATACAATAAAAATAGATAAAGGAAATAACATTCCTTGTGAGAAATATAATAGGAAGAAATATATATATACGATAAATAAATAAATAAAAGAAATAAAATACCTTATAGAAAATATAATATGAAGGAATTAATGAGTTAAAATAAAACCTCTACATAATACTAATAATAGAATACTATATGAGGTGGTATTAATTTAAGGTTATGAATTGAGTTTTTAGTTACCCTTGAATTTCTAAGATTTATATAAACAGTATTAAAATACATGTATATATTTAGTCAATGTCCACAATGTAAATCCATAATTGGGTTAAGAAATTAATAAGTTGAAATTTAGGAATATTTGTAATTAGTTTACATAAAGTGTTACACAAATAGATCTTATTATATAATTGATAATAAAATGAATGAAATACTTTTACATTTAAATGTTCTTATTATATAAACAATAATAAAGTAAATGAGTTACTTTTACATCTAAATGTGGAGAGGATAAATAAGTCTAGATTTAATCATTTCTTAATATTTATAGTATTGAGTAATAACTTAATATTTTGAGATAAAATCATTAAAAGGGATTATGGTATAAGACTATATTAAACTATGATTAGGAAATTACTCTAAATAATAATCCTTAAGTTTCTTAGAATTAGTTAGCCATATAAAATACATTTATTACTAATATTCAAGATGTGAGTTTATAAATAAGTGTTGTACAGAGTAGTTAAAGATTTACTAAAAGGTTTATAAATAGAAATTAGATACATAAACCTTTGAACCTTTATTTAGAGGAACTAAGTTACATAAGAGGCTATAAGGATTTACCTTTTGACACGGGAAATATTAATGTGTCATTTGAATATAAGGTATGTGGATTTTTCATAATAGATTATCTTATTAAATAATTAACAATTTCACTTACGAACCAGAATTTAATTCTTGGATAAATTCTACTTTATGTAGATATATTGTCCATCCTAAATACAATAAAGGAAATTAATTTATTAAGTTGTTCCTTTGAAACCTTTGGTCTTGTAGGTAATATAAAATGTATTTAAGACATAAGTTTATTAAAATTTAGTACAAAAGGATTATACATACTCTATGGAGAGAATGTGTGTAAAAATTAAATACTTGGGAAATTAAAATGTAAGTAAGGATACATAAAAAGGGTTATCTTAAAACACCTTATTATATAGGTAATAATTAAGCGAATAATATACTTTGTGGATACTAAGTAAAAGAGTTGGAAGGGTTTGAGTTAATTAAAATATAGTTGTCTCAGGATGAAGAGTAGTTGAACATCTTAAGACAAGATAACTAAATGGTTATAATATTAGGTCATTCTAAAGTAAAGATAAAGTAATTGAGTCTAGTAGTTGTCTCTAAATTCTAAGATCAATGAAGTTGTAATGAAATGCATCTACGACACTATAATTCCAATATACAGGTTGTAGATCTTAATTAAGTTAAGGGGAAATTTAATCATAATGGATTATCCAGTAAATATTGATAAAATACCTAATCATTACCTTATGGAATAATAGTATAGTATTCTAGGATAAATCCATCATAGGTTACAATACGATGACTGTCCTAAAGTAAGAATAAAGGTATTGAGCTTAAGAGTTATTATTGAGATTCTAAGATTAATTGAGTAATGTAAAATACACTTAAGATATAAAGGTCTTAATGTGGGAATTACGGTTAAGTATTAGTAAAGTGGATAAGAGTGGAAAAATTAACAAGTGTTAGAAGAATACATTCCTTCATCTTACAACCTTGGGCTATACAACATTCTAAAACAAGTCAAAGGCTATACTTAACAATTAAGCGAAGGGCTTACAAGATGATCGAGGTTTAGAAATGAGAGTGAGGAATCTATTTAAGTTTAACTTAGGGTATGAGTTATTGATGATAGATTACCTTTAATATTCTTCAGAGTACTGTTGATTATTTACGCAAGTTGATTAGAACTGCTACAGCATTACCCAGGTACGATTTCTCGTACTCAGCTTGATGTGTTTTGGACTGTATGAAATGTTTTGTGCGATTTCTCGTACTCAGCTTGTGGTGTTTTGGACCTTATGGAATGTTTTGTACGATTTCTTGTACTCGATGCTTTTGCTGATGGACTTTATGGAATGTTTTGGAACACCAACTGATCTTGAATGGATTTCAAAAGGGAAACTGTTTGGGTGACTGACTGAGCTTGCTGTGACTAACTGAGCCTGTATGTGAAACTTCCTTGGTTATTGGTTCCTCCTATCTAGTTGTTTCACTAGATATTTACTGCCTAGGGTTTACGCTTCTGCACTCTGTAGGACTGAGTGTTTTGGTATTGCTCTGGTGCAGTTAATGATCTAGTGGGGTAACTAGGAATATAGGAAAGTATCTGGTATTGGTAAATTCTTCCTTTGGACTATGGGTATTGTTTCATCCATGAGTCGAGTTTGATCAGCCTAATTGGGAATGGATTCTTTCTATTGGGTATTAATTGTTGAGGGTTTACGCCTCTGCACTCTGTAGGACTGAGTGTTTTGGTATTGCTCTTGTGCAGTTAATAATCTAATGGGAATATGGGAAATGTTAATCTTGGTACTGAGTATGGATTATTTATACTAAGTGGTGCACACACTTTTCACCGATGACTGAGAACGGGTCGGTGGCAGCGGAGGTCTGCTATACCTCGCCCTTTGTGGCAACTGACAGCGGAGGTCTGTTTACCTCGCCCTTTGTGGCAACTGACAGCGGAGGTCTGTTTACCTCGCCCTTGTGGCAACTGACTGGCGGTGGGGGCCATCTCTCCCAATTGGTTTATTCCACTCTTGAGTATATTTGTCTATGGGAATCATCTTCTGAAAAGGTGGAGACATAAACTGTCTACCACGGATTATGGATATTAATGTCACTCCTAGTCCTTTGTGACTACTTAAGTCTTTCTCTTCTTAACCAGAATTGGTTCTAACATCAACAATGGATGCTTACTAACTATGTGGTGTGACTGCTTAAGTGGATGACTTGGTTTGGAAGTTCTCTATCTTTATCTTTGTCTTGTTTTCCTTTCTCTTTAAACTTGATTGTTTTGAAGTGCTCTATCTCTGTTTTACTTTTAAGAGTTTGTTTTCATGTTACTGTTTATTTTAGAGTTATGTTTTATAAGTTTGTTTTTGGAGAATTGTACCAGTTCCATTCCAGGGAACTGACTCACCCCTCTCGGGGTGGGCTGCTTGGTTTCATCTTGCAGGTATAAATTTATTTACAGGTGGCCACGAAGAGCATGAGTGATTGGGATGGGACTAGGCTTATGGAGAGTGAATGTATTTTATTATGGTTATGTTATGTTAAGTTTTCTCGAAGTTCAGACCGTAACTTAGTTAGTTGTAATGGTTGTAATTGGTGAGGTTGGTACCGGGTGTTTGGAGCCCGATGGTCTGTAGCACCTTTAGTTTATTTTCCGCTGTTGTTTTATTGTTATAGGGGTGTTACAGAAAGTGGTATCAGAGCGTAGTTACGCTCTGAACCCGAGAAAACAAGCCGAGTGAAATACTTAGATTATAGGTGCACTTAAAACTGGGGAACTGGGGTAGAATTGGGAAGTGAGGACTCCAGTAAGGCACGACTCCCAACCCTTTTTGGAATTGAGAACGATTCCTTTACACACTTTTCTTTTGTGAATGTCTGTTGAGTGTGATGTGTTGTTATACCGTTCCAACAATAAACTACAAAAAATATATATTTATATATAAGTTTGGAACATCCTATATTAAGTACGATAAGATTTTGGTTGAGATAAACCAAGTATTAAGCTATTTTTCAAAAGCATGCTCATGGAGAATACATTGTTAAAAAAAAAATGCAATCCTTTAAAAGCTAGTACACAAATTCCTGGAATGGTAAAGAATACTTTTGGTTGAAAACAGTATCCAAATAGAACTTTAAATAACTAAATTAGTATTGATATTATGTGAAGGTACTTCAATTCCTTTAAAGCTTGCAAATAAATCTCAAGTACTACTTGGTACAAATTATTACCTAAAGATAATGTTTAAGATAAATCTTAAGTCTAGAAAATTATTAAGCTAACAAGAACCAGTAGCGTATTAGAAAAGATCAACATCTGAACTTGTAAAACACATTAAAACTCTATGTTAACTTTAGAAAGAAAACACATAAACCTAACACCCTACGGGAAGTGCCTGGTGCGACGAACTCCTAGGCTGAAAGTAGTGGGGGTGCACACCCACTTCTGGAAGTTTAGGGGCTAGACAAGCCTTGTCATCTAACTGTAAATAATCTTCTACGCATGTGATGGATTGTGTTGAACTTGAGGGGAAGTGGTGGTAAGACGTTACCATCATGAAATCTTGAGCTAGGCATATTTCATTGCTAACCACAATGAACAAATCAATATTTGTATCTTAAGATCCGGTATTAAAACTCATAAATGTAAAGGGTTTATTGAGTTAAATCTTTGGTGAAAAATACCTATATATGGAGGAAGGGGATTAAGTTTGGGTACTCCAAGATACAACATCTACCCCTGGTTGGATATAAAAAAAAATCAATAAAAGAAGTCACTTAAAGATTGAGTGGAGTACCACTAAACTAAGTATCATTGATCCTTAAATACTTGAGTATTGAGCATCTAAAAAAAAAATTAATTTGAGAGTTACTTAAAGATTGAAAATCCTCATGTTTACTTGGAAGTTTAACATTATACTGGTATAAATTTTTAAAAGACACACTAAGAGTGATATTTACTAAAAGCCATCATTGTCTAAGAGAGTACTAAGATTTAATAATCAGAAGAACACTTACATAGAACAAACCCGAAGAAAAATAGTCACCAAGAGTGAGTGAGTTTTCATTAGACTAGTTCATTTGACTTAAAATTTTATATAAAGTCCCTATCTTGAAAAATGAATTTTAAGATAAAGAAATCAGATTTTGGAGCTACATTATAACTGATAAGAACTTCCTTAGATTCTCCCTTGGGTGAGATTATGTAAATATATAATAAGTAAATTTTATAAAGTAAACACTGAATGAATCATCTAAAATACGATAATTAATTATAAAAACAATTGAAACTTGAAAAGTCACAGAAAATATTTATCTTATAAAGTTTTAACATATGGTTGACTAATAAACCCTTGAAGATGATTTTGGAAGATTATTAAGGATTATTAAATGATCTGAAACATTATTATAAATTACTCAAATACGTTACACCTGGATTATAGCTTGATAATATAATTGATATGATAAATGATCACATATGGACATATAATTCGTATCCGTCATTAAATGAATGGATAATAATCATAAGGTAAAATTTTATAACCACCAAGGAAATACAAATACATAACAATCAAGAGATACAGATATATATATATACGATCATAGATATAATCAACAGTGCAGTAAAATTCAACAAAGCTGGTTAATAAGGTGTTGAATTCTTTGAATGTGCCATTAGTAGCGGTACGAGGGCGTACCTCAGCTCTTTTAAGGGGGATATGCTGGCATACTCCTCCTTCGTTATCTCATCCGGATTATGCCTCGTTGCATTATTAGCAAAGGGAGAACAGTATTAGCAGAACGAGAGGTGTTTGTATGTGCTTGGTTTTTGCATTATGACTCAGTATGTGACTTTTGATTTTCATCATGTTATATCTTGGTATATCCTGATTCAGTTTGATTTTGAGTAATCTTGAGTGGAATGTTGTTATGGAAGTGGATGGAAATAAAGGATTGGTTTGGTATGGAACTTCATTGGGACTTTTATTGTCTCAGCACACCCGAAGCGGTGTGAGTGCTTATTAGTTGATTTTTAAACTTCGAGGCGAAGTTTCTTTTAAGGGGGATATGCTGAAATACCCCTAAATTAATTTAAATTAATTTAGGGGATTTCTTTTATTAAACCTTTAATAATACTATTAAGTATTAAATTATTTTATGGAATTATGAATATTAAATTATTTTATGGAATTATGAATATTAAATTATTTTATGGAATTATGAATATTAAATTATTTTATGGAATTATGAATATTAAATTATTATATGGAGTTATGAATATTAAATTATATGGGATTATGAATATTAAATTAGTATGTGGAATTGTGAAATTTATTTAGGGGTTTTCTCCTATTTAACCCTAATTATTATACATTATTATATGTATTATGAATTTAATAATAAGATTTATAAGTCAATAAATCCTGGGAAAATTATTAAACACTCCAAATATATTATAAAGATTTTAGGAAGTGTTGGAACATTGTTTTGAAACATAAAAGTCAATATAAAATTCTAGAAACCTTAAAGCTTATTAAGCCTTGCTAGAGTTGACTTTTTGAGAATGGTCAAACCAGGTCATGAAACCTATACCAATAAATAGGTTATGAAAAACCATGAAGATCGATAAAAAGAACGTCAAAAACGGATCATCCTAGCCAAAGTTATGCTAGATTGAAGTTTTGAATCAAAATTTTAAGAGATGCCACGTGTCACTCTGTAATGAGTCGCCCACACTTAGCCGATTTCTTCCCTGATTTTCGTAACCGAATTCCCTTACTTTGCCCTAACTTTAGACGGCTGTAACTTTCACATCCCTCAATATTTTTCCATGCCGTCTTCACCATTCTCTTCTCCTACAATTCCTCTTTCCAACCATTACTCACACATACCCTAATTCAGTATACATCAGCCGGAAATTCGATCCAAAGTAGCCACCTTGCAAAACCGAAACTGCAGTTTTTCCAGTTTCTCTTCGAATTCAGGTAACTTCGACTAGCCATAACTTCTTCGTTTCTCAGCCAAATTCCATGTTCTTTAGCTCGTTTTGAAGAGCTCTAATCCCTCTATAACTTTCATGTTTATGACCAAAGCCAATTCCAAACCGTTTGTAAGAGAGAGGTGTCTAAAGTTTCGAATTCATCACAGCATAAAATCACAGTTTTCTTTCCAGAAAACGTAAGGTAAACTCGCAACTTCTAGCTTCAGTATCTTTCTGTATGGTCCGAGTTAGGATTAGTTCTTGTTATCAATGCGTAGAGCTACGTTTCCTCTTTTGATTAAGCCTTTATAAGTATTCTAATTCGATCTAGAACTTAACTTATAGATCCTCAAAGTGAGCTCCTCGAAACAGTCAAGTTCGAACCTTTTCCAGAAAACTGAATCGAATTCCTTCGATTTGTGCAACTCCGGTGAGTTTCCGGTCAAATTTCTCCGTTGATGCTGTTCGTAATGGTATTTCCGATCTAACCCATGTGTTAATTTAGTCAATTTCGTATTAGATTAGGAGAATTTGTAAGAATTGTAATCGATTTTAATTCTGAAACCGAACTAACCCTAACATTCGAATTGATTTCGAATCTTGGTGTATACTGTATTAAAATTGGGGAAATTGGTACCAATAGAACCGAAATTTGATTACGAATCCATAGAAACAAGAATCACGCGATTTCGTTCTGTAGATTGTGAGGAATCGTCGATTTAGTACTCGATCTGTTTAAGGAATTCGCTGAAGAACTTGATAAACCAGGGCCGTCCGATTGTAGTTAGGAGAAACGGACGGCCGAGATTAAAACGTTTCAGATTTAGTTTATTTAAGTTTCTATAGATTTCAGTAAATAACCCTAACTTGTTGAATTAATTTAAATACCTTCCCGAAGGTATTTTGACTTGAAATTTTAACCATAGGTTCATTATTTTATCTAGTTTATATTGATGTAAATTATTATGGATTTGGAGTTTGTAAACATAAGTTATGATTTTTACAAGTTACGGCGTTTCTGGAATTATTTGGCTAAACTAAAAAGATATTTTTATGAAATAAAAATTTTATAATATGTCTAAAATGTTATAGTTACTGTATATTAAATTTGGGAATTTTTGAGCAGTGGTAAAGGGTTTTAAAAATTGTGTTTATGAGTTTTTCATAAGAATAACCTATAATATAAAGTTTTTAATGTAATCAAAAATTAAAGTAAGGTTGGTTAATTAACTTTTAAGCTGGGGAAAATAAAGGGAACTAGATTAACATTTTATAACAGTAAGTTTATAAATGTTTTTGTATTAGTTTTTAAGAGAAATGAAATTATTTACATATATGTATATTTACTTACTTAAGTAGGAACTTATATAAATTAAGGAATTTAATTATCCTGCATTTTATTTACTATATTATATGGGAGTTAACATTTTAAATAAACTAAGGAACAAATATATATTTATATTATTCTTACGCATTTATAAAAGGGAATTAAGAAGTAACTTATAGTGAATCAAGGAATTTAACTAAACTACATTTTGTTTGTTATATATAATATGGAAGCTAATATGTTTAACTAAAACTAAGGGAAATAATTTATTTTATAAACCATAAATCAGTTTTGGATATGTCTACAAGGTATTAGGTATAATTAAATACAATAGAATTTCTTAAAGAGTGTTCTGGATAAATCTTAATATATGTAGGTATATGTATATATATATATAAATACAATAAAAATAGATAAAGGAAATAACATTCCTTGTGAGAAATATAATAGGAAGAATATATATATATACGATAAATAAATAAATAAAAGAAATAAAATACCTTATAGAAAATATAATATGAAGGAATTAATGAGTTAAAATAAAACCTCTACATAATACTAATAATAGAATACTATATGAGGTGGTATTAATTTAAGGTTATGAATTGAGTTTTTAGTTACCCTTGAATTTCTAAGATTTATATAAACAGTATTAAAATACATGTATATATTTAGTCAATGTCCACAATGTAAATCCATAATTGGGTTAAGAAATTAATAAGTTGAAATTTAGGAATATTTGTAATTAGTTTACATAAAGTGTTACACAAATAGATCTTATTATATAATTGATAATAAAATGAATGAAATACTTTTACATTTAAATGTTCTTATTATATAAACAATAATAAAGTAAATGAGTTACTTTTACATCTAAATGTGGAGAGGATAAATAAGTCTAGATTTAATCATTTCTTAATATTTATAGTATTGAGTAATAACTTAATATTTTGAGATAAAATCATTAAAAGGGATTATGGTATAAGACTATATTAAACTATGATTAGGAAATTACTCTAAATAATAATCCTTAAGTTTCTTAGAATTAGTTAGCCATATAAAATACATTTATTACTAATATTCAAGATGTGAGTTTATAAATAAGTGTTGTACAGAGTAGTTAAAGATTTACTAAAAGGTTTATAAATAGAAATTAGATACATAAACCTTTGAACCTTTATTTAGAGGAACTAAGTTACATAAGAGGCTATAAGGATTTACCTTTTGACACGGGAAATATTAATGTGTCATTTGAATATAAGGTATGTGGATTTTTCATAATAGATTATCTTATTAAATAATTAACAATTTCACTTACGAACCAGAATTTAATTCTTGGATAAATTCTACTTTATGTAGATATATTGTCCATCCTAAATACAATAAAGGAAATTAATTTATTAAGTTGTTCCTTTGAAACCTTTGGTCTTGTAGGTAATATAAAATGTATTTAAGACATAAGTTTATTAAAATTTAGTACAAAAGGATTATACATACTCTATGGAGAGAATGTGTGTAAAAATTAAATACTTGGGAAATTAAAATGTAAGTAAGGATACATAAAAAGGGTTATCTTAAAACACCTTATTATATAGGTAATAATTAAGCGAATAATATACTTTGTGGATACTAAGTAAAAGAGTTGGAAGGGTTTGAGTTAATTAAAATATAGTTGTCTCAGGATGAAGAGTAGTTGAACATCTTAAGACAAGATAACTAAATGGTTATAATATTAGGTCATTCTAAAGTAAAGATAAAGTAATTGAGTCTAGTAGTTGTCTCTAAATTCTAAGATCAATGAAGTTGTAATGAAATGCATCTACGACACTATAATTCCAATATACAGGTTGTAGATCTTAATTAAGTTAAGGGGAAATTTAATCATAATGGATTATCCAGTAAATATTGATAAAATACCTAATCATTACCTTATGGAATAATAGTATAGTATTCTAGGATAAATCCATCATAGGTTACAATACGATGACTGTCCTAAAGTAAGAATAAAGGTATTGAGCTTAAGAGTTATTATTGAGATTCTAAGATTAATTGAGTAATGTAAAATACACTTAAGATATAAAGGTCTTAATGTGGGAATTACGGTTAAGTATTAGTAAAGTGGATAAGAGTGGAAAAATTAACAAGTGTTAGAAGAATACATTCCTTCATCTTACAACCTTGGGCTATACAACATTCTAAAACAAGTCAAAGGCTATACTTAACAATTAAGCGAAGGGCTTACAAGATGATCGAGGTTTAGAAATGAGAGTGAGGAATCTATTTAAGTTTAACTTAGGGTATGAGTTATTGATGATAGATTACCTTTAATATTCTTCAGAGTACTGTTGATTATTTACGCAAGTTGATTAGAACTGCTACAGCATTACCCAGGTACGATTTCTCGTACTCAGCTTGATGTGTTTTGGACTGTATGAAATGTTTTGTGCGATTTCTCGTACTCAGCTTGTGGTGTTTTGGACCTTATGGAATGTTTTGTACGATTTCTTGTACTCGATACTTTTGCTGATGGACTTTATGGAATGTTTTGGAACACCAACTGATCTTGAATGGATTTCAAAAGGGAAACTGTTTGGGTGACTGACTGAGCTTGCTGTGACTAACTGAGCCTGTATGTGAAACTTCCTTGGTTATTGGTTCCTCCTATCTAGTTGTTTCACTAGATATTTACTGCCTAGGGTTTACGCTTCTGCACTCTGTAGGACTGAGTGTTTTGGTATTGCTCTGGTGCAGTTAATGATCTAGTGGGGTAACTAGGAATATAGGAAAGTATCTGGTATTGGTAAATTCTTCCTTTGGACTATGGGTATTGTTTCATCCATGAGTCGAGTTTGATCAGCCTAATTGGGAATGGATTCTTTCTATTGGGTATTAATTGTTGAGGGTTTACGCCTCTGCACTCTGTAGGACTGAGTGTTTTGGTATTGCTCTTGTGCAGTTAATAATCTAATGGGAATATGGGAAATGTTAATCTTGGTACTGAGTATGGATTATTTATACTAAGTGGTGCACACACTTTTCACCGATGACTGAGAACGGGTCGGTGGCAGCGGAGGTCTGCTATACCTCGCCCTTTGTGGCAACTGACAGCGGAGGTCTGTTTACCTCGCCCTTTGTGGCAACTGACAGCGGAGGTCTGTTTACCTCGCCCTTGTGGCAACTGACTGGCGGTGGGGGCCATCTCTCCCAATTGGTTTATTCCACTCTTGAGTATATTTTGTCTATGGGAATCATCTTCTGAAAAGGTGGAGACATAAACTGTCTACCACGGATTATGGATATTAATGTCACTCCTAGTCCTTTGTGACTACTTAAGTCTTTCTCTTCTTAACCAGAATTGGTTCTAACATCAACAATGGATGCTTACTAACTATGTGGTGTGACTGCTTAAGTGGATGACTTGGTTTGGAAGTTCTCTATCTTTATCTTTGTCTTGTTTTCCTTTCTCTTTAAACTTGATTGTTTTGAAGTGCTCTATCTCTGTTTTACTTTTAAGAGTTTGTTTTCATGTTACTGTTTATTTTGTAGAGTTATGTTTTATAAGTTTGTTTTTGGAGAATTGTACCAGTTCCATTCCAGGGAACTGACTCACCCCTCTCGGGGTGGGCTGCTTGGTTTCATCTTGCAGGTATAAATTTATTTACAGGTGGCCACGAAGAGCATGAGTGATTGGGATGGGACTAGGCTTATGGAGAGTGAATGTATTTTATTATGGTTATGTTATGTTAAGTTTTCTCGAAGTTCAGACCGTAACTTAGTTAGTTGTAATGGTTGTAATTGGTGAGGTTGGTACCGGGTGTTTGGAGCCCGATGGTCTGTAGCACCTTTAGTTTATTTTCCGCTGTTGTTTTATTGTTATAGGGGTGTTACAACTTAAGTCTTACAAGGTCATAAACACACAGAAAAACAAACAACACACAAGCTGGTGTAAACCAGTAGGCAATAGACTGCAAGAAAACCATACCTTGGTCCTTGCTGCGAACGTGACCCGCCAAGCGTAGTCCCTAAACATAATTAATAATGTCGGTTAATTAACTTATTTAACTTCCGGTTACTAAGCATTTTACAAGATTGTATGACATGTTCTAATGCTTAAACTCACCCTTGATTACCTTCCTTATACCCCCTAGGGTTAACTACTTAAGCCACTCTTTGTTTGTTTTTTTTTTACAAGTTTTGGTCCGACCGACCTTACACAAGGTCGGTCCATTCCAGTGACTTCCGGGTTTGAAAATTTACACTACGACCGACCTTGCAAGTTCGGTCCACAAGGTCGGTCCATTCCAGAAACAATTCCCGTACAAAAATTCAAGCATGACCGACCTTGCAAGTCCGGTCCTAAGGTCGGTCCATTCCAGAGTGATAAGTGTCCAAATGAGCATGATTTATAGGTGTATTTCATATTTAATATTAGCACTTTTCTTGCTCATTTCTCCACTTCGGTTGATTTTCCTCTAGTTTATGTTTAATTATTTATCTCACAAAATTATTGGTTTAACATGAGGAAAACCAAGCCGGGAGTAAAGTAGACGAAGAGACGAACGCGTAGACGCAGACGGCTCAGAAAACGGAGTCCAAACGAAGAATCTAGAGCCGGTCAAAGTTCGAAGGAAAATAGGTCACGGTGAAGGTGTAACCGCCCATATGGGGCGGTCAGAAACCGCCTATTGAACCGCCTGTATTTGAGGCGGTCTTCTCTGTGGGCAACCGCCCAAAGTTTAGGCGGTCAAGACATGAGGCAACCGCCCGAAATTGAGGCGGTCAAGACACACAGAACCGCCTGTAATTGAGGCGGTCAAGAACAACTAAACCGCCCAAAATGGGGCGGTCAGCACAAAGGGAACCGCCTCTTAAAGAGGCGGTTAGGGCTAAAAAACCAAACGGACTAGTTTTCTTCTTCGCGCAGTCGTCGTCCTGCAACTTGAACGCCTTATCTATCTACTCCGACCACTGCCTACCTTAATTCGCTCGCTTATCGACTCTGTCCCCTGCGCAATCAAAGAGCAATCAACAGTTAATCAGATTCGTACGGACCTTCTTCTTCCTTCCTCTATATAAACCCACGCCCTCTGCTCAAATAAATTGCATCATCATCAATTCCATCCACGACCACTTCACCTCACGCCATCTCATTTCTCTTCTCCCGTATTCTCCATTTTATTTTTACATTCCACAAATTCACCTCTAGCCCTACGTATACAAAATAGCAGAGCGAGACGGAGTGATTACGGATGATTTCTATCATTCCTGTTTCTGTTATTCTATTTAATATGTTAGGCTAGTTTACGTACGCTCTGGGAATGGTTATTATATGTTTGTATTAATTATGCTATATTTTTACTGGTTTTATTTATATACAGTTTGTTACGCTTAAAGGATTATCACGCACCTATTTAATAAATCTCGCGAATTTATTAAATTGCTTTCCTAAGTATTTTTGATCAGACCGGTGATAAATAGACAGGTTAATTAAGGCGTAAAACTGAGGAAGCTTTATTATGATTTAATGAGTTAGTATTCAGTTGCAAATGTAATTCCTCAAATACTCCTCTGCCGTTCGCAGGCTTTTGCTTGAACCTTGATTAGAACCTTGCATTACAGGTGAACGAGTTCTTATGAGGCTATGAACTTAGTCCTTAAGATATTTACAGGAACCTTGCCAAATTATTAAACCAGTAGTGAGAGCTTAATTATGCAGATTATAATAACCTGACCCAGAGTTCCATTTTATTTATCTGTTAACTTAGTTTATTTTATCTTTTCTTTTTATTTATTTTAAAGTCAATTAATCCCCCCCTCCTGTGACACGCTTAGGTACTAGTATATGTATATTAGTCCCACGGTTCGACATCCGGTTGCTTACATTTTCACTATACTACTGCGACCGGGATTATTTGCAGCCCGACGTTTATTTTTGGGTTTTAATTTCTTTCTTTTATGTTAATTATACCTGTTCTAACCACTCAGATTATAACGTCTGCAAAATGGCGCCGTTGCCGGGGACTAGTTTATTCTAGTCCCTAAGCCCCGGATTATTAACTTGTTAAATTAGAATATTGTTTTATATTATTTTTGTGTTGTTTATATTAATATTTTGTCTATATTATTTTTGTTTAATTATTTTATATTTTGTTTATATTATTATTATGTTTGTTCCTAATCCTTTTATTTTCTAATCATTTTTTTTCAGTAGTTTTGTTTTATATACAGAAAAACACAAAAAAAAAAATAATATCTGTACACGGCAAATGGAAGAAGCGTTTGAATTTTGGCAGGATTTATACTGCTCCGTATGTGGAGGAGCTCATGATTATGAGGATTGTCTCATATTTCAAGAGCAACTCTGGTTAGAAGATCAACCAGACTACCTAGAGAAAATCGCTCAACTACTAGAGCAATCAATGAGCGAAACAGTTCAAGAGGTAGAACACCCCACTACAGACGAGCCACTTATAGAAACCCCTCCCTGTCAAAACAATTACCGCTATTTTCCCTCCTTCTCTATAATATACCCAGAAGATGAGGATATTTTTATCCTCGAAAAAGAAGAGAAGGAATTGCCATCACCTCCCACCAAAATATCCAAACAAAACGCCACTATCGCCTTCGAAGAATTAACTTTCTCTGAAGATGATATTAATCAGCGTCTTTCTACGAGCCTCACCTACAAGAGGAGGATATTTACATCCTCCAATTTGAGGAAGAAACATCTGCATCGCCGGGTCTTCTGTTAGAACTACGTTCCCCGGCAATACCTCCTCAAATCCATATTTGTGGAGTATTAATTTTCTTATTTTATATGCCAGGGTAACGTTTTGTTTTGATCCAGGATAACAAGCAGCGTCTCTAACCAAAGACGTTAGAAGCAGCTTCTCGCGGAGGCACCCGGGTGTACTTTTATTTTATTTTGCTTTTATTTTTCTTTTTAATTTTCAGGTTCTCTTTTAAATTTTATTTTTGCTAACTTTAACCCCGTTTTGTTATGGTTGCTTCTAGTGTCTTATGCAAGTGCACCTCCATGGTGGACCACCGCAACCAAGCTATGCTACTTGAGGCTGAAGCTCAAGTGTGGGGGAAACTCCTTTAAAAACAACTAGCAAAATAAATCAGGGGAGTACCATATTCGTTTCTAAATTTTGCTTTTATATAAATAAAAATTGCAGAGGGCGTTTATGTGCTTAAATGATTATTGTGATCTGTGTTATCTCTTTCGTCTCTTAACCGAAAAGGTCTTCTGAAACCTTCCCTTGTTTTTCTGGTGAACAATGAGACATTGTTCAACTTAAAGTGTGGGGGAGTGTGCCCTTTTCGGTGTTATTTTGTGTATAATGTTAATCTCTCTCCTATCATGAGTTTGTCCAATTCAAATATTATGTACCCTCCCAATATAGGTTGTTCTCTTTAAGAATAAACTATTATGTGGGATAAATTGTACAAAATTTTAAAATTTTGATTGCTTTTGAGGAGCATTTTATATGCGGTGTGACCAATAATCTGCAAATGGTTTGGATTTATTGCTCAGGGTTTCTTCTGTCTTCTCTCTTAGGGATTGCTAAGGGGTATTCTCTCTGTAAAAAAAAAGAATACAAAAATAATAATAAGGTACTTGCGAGACACCATTGGTAACCAACAAAAGAGAGTTGAGTTTCTTAAAATACAAAAGCTTGATGCTGTCTATTATCTTCTCATCTCTTATGCAAAAGTGAAACAAATGCATGAATCTATTTTCCTTTTGTTTTCTCCTCAATGCCCGTTCTTGAGAGAAGTTGGCCATGGTAAAAGTTCTCAGAGTCACCTAAAAAGAAACATTGAAGTACCTTGGATCATACCCGAAACTCTATATTTTATTTTACCCTGAGCACACCTATGCCACCAGCAGTTAATTTTTCACACTCCTCAATAAGTTTAAAAGATCATGTTTATCCTACCCTCATAATAATATTTGTTAGTATTGAGCATTCCCTACTTGGGTACGTGGTTTTGCTTGAGGACAAGCAAAAATATAGTGGGGGTGTGATAAGTGTCCAAATGAGCATGATTTATAGGTGTATTTCATATTTAATATTAGCCTTTCTTGCTATTTCTCCACTTCGTTGATTTTCCTCTAGTTTATGTTTAATTATTTATCTCACAAAATTATTGGTTTAACATGAGGAAAACCAAGCCGGGAGTAAAGTAGACGAAGAGACGAACGCGTAGACGCAGACGGCTCAGAAAACGGAGTCCAAACGAAGAATCTAGAGCCGGTCAAAGTTCGAAGGAAAATAGGTCACGGTGAAGGTGTAAACCGCCCATTTTGGGGCGGTCAGAAACCGCCTATTGAACGCCTGTATTTGAGGCGGTCTTCTCTGTGGGCAAACCGCCCAAAGTTTAGGCGGTCAAGACATGAGGCAACCGCCCGAAATTGAGGCGGTCAAGACACACAGAACCGCCTGTAATTGAGGCGGTCAAGAACAACTAAACCGCCCAAAATGGGGCGGTCAGCACAAAGGGAACCGCCTCTTAAAGAGGCGGTTAGGGCTAAAAAACCAAACGGACTAGTTTTCTTCTTCGCGCAGTCGTCGTCCTGCAACTTGAACGCCTTATCTATCTACTCCGACCACTGCCTACCTTAATTCGCTCGCTTATCGACTCTGTCCCCTGCGCAATCAAAGAGCAATCAACAGTTAATCAATTCGTACGGACCTTCTTCTTCCTTCCTCTATATAAACCCACGCCCTCTGCTCAAATAAATTCCATCATCATCAATTCCATCCACGACCACTTCACCTCACGCCATCTCATTTCTCTTCTCCCGTATTCTCCATTTTATTTATTTTACATTCCACAAATTCACCTCTAGCCCTACGTATACAAAATAGCAGAGCGAGACGGAGTGATTACGGATGATTTCTATCATTCCTGTTTCTGTTATTCTATTTAATATTTAGGCTAGTTTACGTACGCTCTGGGAATGGTTATTATATGTTTGTATTAATTATGCTATATTTTTACTGGTTTTATTTATATACAGTTTGTTACGCTTAAAGGATTATCACGCACCTATTTAATAAATCTCGCGAATTTATTAAATTGCTTTCCTAAGTCTATTTTGATCAGACCGGTGATAAATAGACAGGTTAATTAAGGCGTAAAACTGGAGGAAGCTTTATTATGATTTAATGAGTTAGTATTCAGTTGCAAATGTAATTCCTCAATACTCCTCTGCCGTTCGCAGGCTTTTGCTTGAACCTTGATTAGAACCTTGCATTACAGGTGAACGAGTTCTTATGAGGCTATGACTTAGTCCTTAAGATATTTACAGGAACCTTGCCAAATTATTAAACCAGTAGTGATAGCTTAATTATGCAGATTATAATAACCTGACCCAGAGTTCCATTTTATTTATCTGTTAACTTAGTTTATTTTATCTTTTCTTTTTATTTATTTTACAAGTCAATTAATCCCCCCCTCATGTGACACGCTTAGGTACTAGTATATGTATATAGTCCCACGGTTCGACATCCGGTTGCTTACATTTTCACTATACTACTGCGACCGGGATTTATTTGCACCCGACGTTTATTTTTGGGTTTTAATTTCTTTCTTTTATGTTAATTATACCTGTTCTAACCACTCAGATTATAACGTCTGCACAGAGACTTAATCCGTACCAAGAATTCAAACCCGACCGACCTTGCAAGTCCGGTCCCCAAGGCCGGTCCATTCCAGAGACCATTTCTGGCAGGGTAAACTGGGCTCGACCGACCTTGCAGGTCCGGTCCCCAAGGTCGGTCTGCTCCAGACCCTTGTTTTTAATTTCCCATTTGACTCCAAACTTCACCTTATGTATCCTAGTATGTTCTAACCTCATTTGGGCACTTCAATCACATCTTAAGACCTCCATTAAACTCCTTAAATCATCCACTAAAACCCTCCTCAAGCGTTACACAAATTCTTGTAAAAAGGCTAACACTTGTAACGTTTTTCACTAGGTTTATAAGTGGTGTTTCTCACCTATTATAACCACTATCCAAAAATGCTTTCTCACCACTACAACATCATCTCCCAAGCATGTTTTCTTACTAACCAAACTCCTTGAATTTATCCACAAGTTTATACCTCCTCATTCTTTACCTAAGTTGCATAAGTCTTAACACAATCCCAAAATGACTTTGGTGTATTCCAAAACACTCCTTTGATTTCAACAACTCCAAGGTAATGCCTAAGTCGTTATTGCATTCTATAACACCTTAATACATGTCTTCTTCTCTAGTAAAACACCTATTCATTTCCAACACTTCCAAGCTCACCAAAACTCATTTTAAACACTTAGAACCTCTTGTACATTATCTAAATTTTGACATGGGTTCTACTAGTACATTGTTACACCAAAACACATTGTTTTCACCATTAAACATCCAAGAACACTTAAATCCATCAAGAACATTCTTACACACAAAACTTCACCCATATAACACTACATCACCATATAGTGCATAATTTAAATTGCTTGGCACTTAGGCCCTTAAATAACATGGCTCTTAGGCCCTTAAATTGCATAAACCATAAACACTGAATTTCCTACATTATATTTGTCTTTGACCTGCAAATACATACAACAACACATATGCCCTTAACAATCTCCTTGAGAGCATTTTGCTAACTCATTTACCATTGGCACCTTAAGTAGTTTTATTAAGCAAATCAAGCTCATTTTCCTAAGGCATTAAACTACATTAGGTTAGCACATTTACCTCTTTTACTCCAAAGTTTCTTTTCCTTGTTTCCTTGAACCGAAATTAGCAAGGAACTTGGTTGCTTGTCAACTTTTTAAACAATGTACAAGCAAGGTAATGAGCATTCAAGCTTCATGCTTAAACACATTTATAAACCCTAACTTACATATTGTCTTAAGACATTAAGATGATTGTTTTACCTTGGAAATGGAAGAGAGTTTGAATGAGTAACAAGAGAGGACTCCACCTAGCCCTTAGAAGATTTGAATGAAGCTAAACCAAGACAAGAGAAGACACCATTACAAGGTGCATTTTCGGTCAACACCAAACATGAAGGAAATGAAGTTTTCTTTGGTTTTTCCTTACCTTGAAGCAAAGGTGATCAACAAGGCATGAAAATTTAAGCTCAAGCTCCTCCCATGGAAGTTCTCCTTGGCACCTAAATGGTTGTTTTGGAGTTTTGAAAGGATGAAGTTGAAGAGCTTGATGAGACTAAGAGAATGGTGGTCTTAGAATTTGATTTGGTTAATGGAGCTAGGAGATATAAGAGATTGAAGATGGTGGTGTGTGTGGTGCTGTAGCAAACCGAGAATGAGAGGAAGAATAGAGGTTGGAGACGGTGGGAAATGAAGAAGGAAAGAAGCAAATGAAGAGAAAGGTAAGTTGTAAGATATTTAAGCTTAAAGTAAATAGTAACTTGCTTTATCATTCTTTATCTACTTGTTAACTAACAAAGGTGGTGACTCACCTTATAAAAACTGGCCCCCTTTTAGTACTTAGGGGTGTTTTGGTCTTTGTTGACCAATTAAATCACTTATATTGACTTATGTTATAAACTTGTGCAATTTGGTTACTATTCACTAACCAAGGCACATAATTGTGAAATTTTTGATTTCCCATTGATTTAGACTTCCTAATGTGATACTAAGTAGTACATATGTTAATTAAAGAGTAATGATGGACATTTAGCCACTCAAAACTCATTTACAAGACAATTCTTCAAAAATGTGCTTTAAGACTCCTTAAAACACATTTTGTGTTTTAACTTGTTTTCAAGCTTGGTTTTCTTTGGTAATTGGTTTAATATGTTCATTAACATATAAAAAAAGTCTTGGTAAGCTTATTAGGTCTTAACCAAACTTATCTCAAGCTTAGAGCACATTTTCGCCCATATTGACTTTAAGGTATCTATTTATGTTTTCTATGGTTTAAATTGTTCACTAATGATTCTAAGGCACTTCTTAGCCTTATAATACCATATTTTAATGTTTAAACAACATATAAATGTTTGGGGTATTTCATTAATCAAGGTTGTAAGTAAGTATTGGAAGTGTATTGTAAGTATTTTGTTACTCTGTATATCCTAATTGTCAGACTGTTACTGTAAGTAGTAGAAGCCTTGTTAGTCTTGGAATGGCTAACGGCGTTGTATCACCCGCCGGGAGTATGTAAGTATCCGCTGCGTGTAGAGTAATTATGGGGGCAGTTAAAGGATAATAGAAGGATTAGCGGTTGGGGTGTTACAAAAAGTCAGGTGGTCAGGTGAAACGGGTACCCGTCACCCATTGTCATCCCTACCATAATGTGACTTGTAGAATTATTTTCCTCAAAAATACGCTCTTCGATGACCACCAAATTAATATGTTGAAAAAAATCAATTTGAACTTGATTTTTTAATAGCTATGGATAAGGGAATCTCGAGCGTGGATTGGATAAAGTCTATTTATTTGCCTTTATATAAAGACTTAAGTAGTGACCACTAGATCTACTTTAATTTATTTGAATGATTGTGATTAAAATACTCATTGCATTTCCACCTTAATCAGCGGTTTGAAAATCGTTAACCTGTGGCTTGAAAATTGTTAACCTGCTGCTGGTAAATTGTTAACGTGTCGCTTGAAGACTGTTAACTTATCACTAGTAAATGGTTAACCTGTAGCTGGTAAATGGTTAACCTATCACTTAAAAATTGTTAACTTGTCTTCTAGTAAATGGTTAACCTGTCAAGCTTAAATGGTTAACCTGTCATGCGTAAATGGTTAACCTGTCAAACGTAAATGGTTAACCTGTCAATAATAAATGGTTAACCCGTCACTTGAAAAATGTTAACCTGTCAATAAAAAATGTTAACGTATCAATCATAAATGGTTAATCTATCGCTTGTAAATGGTTAACCTATTATTTGGAAAGTTAAAGATGAATCAAGTAGTTTTTACATATTAATGATATAAACGCATGGCTAGTATTATGTAAACTTATGGCATTTTTATTTCTGTATGAATGGCATATAATTCTGAAACTAAAAAAGAAAAATAGATTGTAACTTGTACATATGCCTGAAAATATTACTTTACACCATAAAACCACCCTAAAAATTACCCTAGGAAATATTAAATGTCGAAGGCATTTTTAGGGTTTGTAGTGAAGTGATTAGGGTCTAACGACCCTAATCTCTAAATCACAAACCCTAAAAAACTGTCGAGTCAGTGTCGACATTATAAAGTATAGACTTAGTTAAAAAAAGATTACCCTACACCGCAAACCCACCCAAAAAGTCACCCTAGGAATGCTAAAAAACTTTGAAGGCTTATTGTCGAGTCAGTTGCAACATTATAAAGTATAGAAATAGTTAAAAAAGATTACCCTACACCACAAACCCACCTTAAAAACCACCCTAAGAAATCTTAAATCGTCGAAGGCTTATTGTCGAGTCAAATGCGACATTATAAAGTATAGACTTAGTTAAAAAAGATTACCTACACCACAAACCCACCCCAAAATCCACTCTAGGAAATATTAAAACGTCGAAGGCATTTTTAGGGTTTGTAGTGAAGGATCCCTAAACCACACACCCTAAAAAACTGTCAAGTCAGTTGTGACATTATAAAGTATAGACTTAGTTAAAAAAGATTACCCTACACCATGAACCCACCCAAGAAACCACCCTAGGAAAGCTAAAAGAACTTCGAAGGCTTACTACCGAGTCAGTTGCGACATTTGTAAAGTATAGAAAGAGTTAAAAAATGTTACCCTACACCACAAACCCACCCCAAAAACCACCCTAGGAAATCTTAAAACATCAAATAAATTTTTAGGGTTTATAGTGCAAGATTTATGCCCTAAACCACAAACGTTAAACACCTGCCGAGTTAGTGGCGGCATTATAAAGTTGACAACGACTTCAAAAAAGATTACCATACACCACACACCCTAAAAACAACCCATGGAAAACTAAAAGCATCAAAGACATTTTTAGGGTTTGTGGTTTAGGGTTTAGGGTCTGCCGAGTCATTGACAACATTATAAAGTAGAAAACGACTTCAAAAAAGATTACCCTACAGCACACACCCTAAAAACCACCATACGAATGCTAAAAACGTCAAAGGAATTTTTAGGGTTGTGATGCGGGGTTTAGGGTAAAACTTGCCAAGTCAGTAACGACATTATAAAATATAATACAACTTCAAAAAAGATTACCCTACACCACACACTCTAAATTGTAGAAAATCTAAAACGTTGAAGGCATTTTTAGGGTTTGTCTAGTTAGACCCAAAACCCTAAACCACAAACCCTAAAAACCCTGCCGCGTTAGTGGCGACATTATAAAGTATAAAACGACTTCATAAAAGATTACCATACACCACACCCTCAAAACCACCCTAAGAAAGCTAAAAAACGTCGAAGTCACTGTTAGGGTTTGTCGTGCAGAACCACAAACCCTAAAATACTGTCGAATTAGTGACAACCTTATAAAGTATAGAACGACTTCAAAAAAGATTACCGACACCACACACCTTAAAAACCACCCTAAAAAAGATAAATAAGGTAACACTAAATACATTATAAACAAAAAAAAATATGATTATTTTGAAAGGAAATTTTCACAATTTATTTTTTATTTAGTTGTACATATTCAACAAATTATAATATAGTTATTATTTTACTAATACAATTGTCTTTATTTTTATATGCATATATAGTTATTAGTTTATTTTTTATTAAATAAAAATTTAATCCATTATTTAAATGATAATCATTAGTTTATTTTTTTTATTAATTTAAATTATTATTTAATTGTTTTAATAATTTTATCATTGTGATTATTACATATACTTTTTAAATGATAACTTGCAATATTTTGTTCATTTGTTTTGGATGGATTCTCTTTCTTTCATATCATGAAATTTCTTTTTCTATTTTACCTAAAATATATAGTGGATTTCTTTTTATCTTTAGAGTTATTTCTTAAATTATTTTGTTCTAAAAAATAAAATGAAACATATAAATTGATTTCTTTTTGTTGAGGTTTGATTTCTTCCTTTTCATCGGCGCTCAACTTGTGGTGAAAGGCTGTGATGTGTTTAAGGAGCAGTGTACACGAACAGAGGGAGATACATGAACTTTTGTAAATGAAACCAATGGTTGAGATTATTTCAAACTAAAATCCAATGATCTTAACTATGCATGAAATACCCCGTAATTAAAAACAGTGATTAATTAGGCTAATTATATTTTTAAAGGCTTAATTACACTTAAATAAATACGAGGGAACAAATCCTGAAGAAAACGGACCTTTAAAATGGGTTAAAAGCATAAACGAACCTTAAAGCGCGTTTTTCGAGGAAACCGGGAAAACGTGACTTTAAGCGGGTCAAATAGACTCGTAACAGTTTTGGTCAACCAAATAGTCACTAATAAATATTAGTGAAGCTTTAGAACCAATAAAATTAATTAAACGAGAAAATTCCGGAAAACGGGTTCCGGTTAGTAAAAACTGTAACAACCGGGAAGTTGTGGGGTAAGAATGCAAATAAACAAACTTAGTGTGTCCACTTTGCAAATAAAAAGCAAAAATCTGTAGAGGGGCATGTGTGTAGCCGATTTCCCCCTCTCACTCTCACTCTCTTTATTGTTTCCTTATTTACTAAAAGACAAGGAAAATAAGTAAAAACAAAACTCACTCTCTCTCCTATTCTATCTCTCTCTCACGTACCCATTCCCCCCTTCCTTCTCTATTCTCTCTATTTTCTTCTTGCTCCTGCGCAGCCATGGAGAATTAGAAGAGCTCACACAACTTTCCTCCTTCTCTCCTCTTGGTAACCCATTTATCTTGCTCCAAAAATTATAAAATTGGTACCATTGGAATCCCCTTGCAAAGGAGAACATTTCCCTCCTTTCAAAAAATCCAAAAGCTCAACTTTCATTTTTATGGGTATTCTCCATTTGAAGATTCAAGTCCACCATTAGAAGCACCTTCACCTCCTTGTTACTTTGAGGTAAAAAGAATTTCGAAAATCCTTCATTTCTAGCTCTCATTGGCTTTATAAGGATTTTCAGTTTTTGAACTCTTGGTCCTCCTTGTTCCAGCCGATTTTGGCTCTCTTGTTGGGCTAGGAATCTTGTTCTTTTGCTAGTCAAGAACTCCATCACATTGGAAGGTAATACTCTTGTCTAAACCCTAAAACATTTAAATTCTAGGGTTAGTGCAAAAATGAATGTTAAATGGTATTGTGTATTGTTATGGGTTTGTAGCACTTGGTGTGTGTGAACCTCATTGGGAGGAAGAACAAAGAAAAGGAAAGAAGGGGAGAAGGAAAGGAAAGAAGAAACAAAACTAGAAAGAACAAGGTAAAGTCTCTTACCTTGAACTAGTTTGGTATTGTGTAATGTAACAGTTTTTTTAGTAGTAAAATGAGTAATGTATTGAATAATGAGTAGTAGTAATGTAGTAGTGTATTGGAGAAGAGAAGGTAACAGTTTTGAAGCTTTTAAAAGATGTCTAAAAGCTTGGGAAAACCATGGGTAGGATGTGTATGTGTGCAGAATTTTATTGTGTGTAGTGGAGTTGAATTGTGTGTATAGTGTATTGAATAAACAGGTTGTGAATGAGCAATTTGAGAACTGAAATAGTATGTGGGCAAAGCTAAAAATTTAGGGGAGACTATGTTAAATTTTGTGTAGGAATGAGAGGACTTAAGTTGTTTAAGAAGGGGAAGTATTTGGAGAGTTTAAAAAAAAAGGAGTGTTTAGTATCTTGTAACAGATTTGAATATGAGTTTGTAAATGGGATGGAATTAGGTTGTGAGTTAATGCATTTAAGATGCTAAGAGTGGCATTGGATGAGGGAGTATTGGAGGATAAGTGTTGAGGGAAAAATCTGTAGCATAATAGAGGAAACAAAATCTGTAGCATTAGTGTGAGGAAACTAGTATAAGTGTTGAAATGAAATGAGGAAAAATGTGTAAGTGAATGTAAGGATTGAGTAGTAAGTTTGGTGGATGAACCAAGGTGATTTAGAGGGTTTAATTAGTGCTAAATCATGTGGGGAAGTATTGGTAAAGATTGGGGAAGCAATGGGTAAAGAAAACACCCAAAAACAGATTTTAAAACTGAAGTACTGGGCCGGACCGGACTTGCAAGTTCGGTCGAGCCCAGATTTACAAAGACGGGAAACCTTCTGGGATCGACCGACCTTGCGACCGGACTTGCAAGTTCGGTCGGACCAGAAAATTCTCCCATCAGAAACCTTCTGGAATGGACCGAACTTGCGACCGGACTTGCAAGTTCGGTCGGCCAGAAAAAAATTTCCGTAATGCAAGCTACTGGAATGGACCGACCTTGCGACCGGACTTGCATGGTCGGTCGGGCTAAAATTTTCGCATACGAAACTTACTGGAATGGACCGACCTTGGGACTGGACTTGCAAGGTCGGTCGGCCCTGAAATTTTCACACGATGTAGCTTACTGACTTGGACCGAACTTGCGACCGGACTTGCAAGTTCGGTCGAGTCAAAAAAAATGTTTTGTTATATGATTATAGTTATCATAGTATATATATATATATATATATATATATATATATATATATATGCCTATACAAATATAAGCATATATATGTAGAATACACCATTAATGAAGTAATAATGGTAAGAAAGTAAGTGAATGAGTAAGGAAACAAGTTTAAGAAGTAGTAAAGAAAAGAATGGTTTTATAACCAAGTAAGAAAGTAGTGAAGTAGTAAGTATACATTGAAAGTATCAATGAAGGAGTAAGATAGATCAATAATAGACCATTGATCACACTACTCCATGTATGTATAGGAATCAAATAGTTGATCTCCAAGGGAACCGGTAGTGCAAAAACGACGGTGTACGGTATGATTTCTTCATGCCCTGTATCCTAACTTGGTTACCCCGATTTGTGTGCTTATGTGATCACCAATAAGATAAATGCACGAACCGGACTTATATTGCACTTAACTGTGTTTGAACTATTTTGTTCTTGTTGTATCTTCTTGAACATTTAGTTTGTATAATTCATGAAATGGATGAATGAGAATGAAGTGTGTGTGTAAGTATGAGTACTTGTGTATTGTATTGATGAATGGAAAGTAAGTATGGACTTTACTAATTCCTAACGATCTAACTCCTAACATGAGTAATGAGTAAAATGGAATGAGTAGAAGCCCGATATAGTTTCGGCCACGCGTGAGGATAAGGAAACACAAGAGGTTGGATCCGAATCCTGGCTATAATCTTTTCCTTGGACCAATCCCCTTGAATGGGTAGCATCCTGGATTAGTGGGCCACCCTAAAGCCCGGTGGTGGGATGTAGTAATCCCTGCCCGGAGGTCATACCGACTTAACTGGAAGTAAAGTATGTAAGAAGTAAGTATTGTATGTGTATTGGCCTTAACTATTGTAAGTCATTGACCTGGAGTAAAAAGTATTGAACATCCGACTAACCCGGGTGTGTAATGAAGCTAACTGGACCTTTGTATGTATTGGAGAATTGTATCTCCGTAATGCGGTGAGTATGGGTAAGTATGAATGGTTGACTTGAATTGTCTTCCTTGCATGTATTGTATGTATGTATGCCTTGTGTATGGAATGTATTGAATTGTATTGTATAAAGCATGTATGTATGTATGTATGATTGAAACGAACCGCATGTACTCGACCAATTAGTTGGCGTATCCTCGCTAGCACGCGGGGTATGCGGTTATCATATGCAGCGTAAGCTGACCCCCTAGGGGAAATGTTTTTATTCTACAGGTACCCGCGAGGCATGATGGTAGAGTAAGGACCGGATGAAATTCTTTTTGGTAGTTAGTAGGATTGGGATGGTGTACCGAGTTGTACACGGCTAAGGCCTTTTTGAGTAGCCGGTGTACCATGTGGTACACCTTTTTGGATACTGAATTCTTAATTGGATAGTAAGGAGAGGATGTATAAACTCTTCATTTTTGGGAAGTAGTCTTGGAATGTAATTCGTATAACTTAGATACTCGGTAATCAAATGTAAGTTAAGTATTTGGTGTTGTAAAGTAAGTAGTATGTATTTGGTTATTCTAATCGTCTGACCGAAATGGTAAGTAGTAGTAGCCTTGTTAACCTTGGAAGGTTAACGGCGTTGTATCACCCGTCGGGAGTAAGTAAGTATTCCGCTGCGAGTAAGGTAATTATGGGAATGATTAGAGGATAATGGAAGGATTAGCGGTTGGGGTGTTACAAAAAGTGGTATCAGAGCGAAGTCTCGCTCTGATGATTAGAACCCTAAGTGTAGTGATTTCCGAGTTAGGATTTCAACCGTTTTAAAACGGATACTTAGAAACCTAACTAGGAACTACCGTTGTTAACAACGGATACCCTTAACGTCTGCAAGGACGATACCATTGTTGAATCAAGACCATAAGGTCATAGTTTCACCGTATCTAATGTAATCCACACTTGTTCAGATGTCAGGACGAGGTCCAGGTCGTCCCAGAGGAGGGACTAGTGACGGACCAAGCGCGCAGACGATAGCTGAAATTGTCGCCGCCACGGTAGCACAGATGCTACCGGATGTAATCACTGCTGTACAGCAAACACAACAAACTCAACAACAGCAGCAGCAACAGCAGCAACCCGACCCACCTCATCCCCGTGAGACCAATTGGGTAAAGGCAGTCGCCGACCTTCGACCTCCATGCTTTAGAGGCGAGAGCGACCCCGCCAAGCTCGAGGCTTACCTCTCCGAGATGGAGACGGCCTTCGAGACACTTGAGACTCCCGCTGGAGTTCGAGTGAGGATAGCTGCGTACTACCTCAAAGACACGGCTATGGACTGGTGGAAGCTCATTAAGGCCGAGCATGTAGCTGATCCCGCATTCGGTTGGGAAGCATTCACCTCTCTCCTCCGATCTAAGTATTACCCCGAGCATGTCAAGACCAAGATAATGCTTGAGCTCGATGCACTGAAAATGACCGAGAAGATGACGGTTGACGAATATTACCGCACCTTCACCTCTCTTCTCAGACTTCTACCCGACCTTGGGTATACCGGCCAAGTTTTGGTCGACCGCTTCTACGGCGGATTGAGCCATCGACTCCGGTATGGCATGGGCTTCACACGGTTTACCTCCCTTCAGGAGTGTTACCATGCTGCCTCCCGAGTGGAGATCACATGCCAGCTGAGGGACGAAGATCAAGCGCTCAAGCGCAAGGCAAGCAACAAAAACACCTCCGATGACCAAAACCAATCCAAACCTTGGAAGAAGAAGAAAGGGAAGTAGTCCCGTCAAAAAAACACCTCAGGAGACGGCGGTGCCCATGTTGAGAAGGGCAAGGCAGCTGAGCCATTGCAGCTTGCTTACACCGCACCAATGGCAGCGAAGCCACTGAGGTCTCAGCCCTACAGGGGTAAGAAACCGAAACTGAATTAGTACACTTGTGAATTAGTATGTATGTGGAGTATTGTAAGTATACCAAACCTTGCTAACTTGGAAGCTATAGGTTCTGGATTTGGCCAAGGCAAGAACCAATCTGATGGCCGCAGCTACATATGCCGTAACTGCAACAAGGATCATCCCGGCACAGATTGCCAAGGAAGGGAGATCCGCTGCTATACTTGCCAGAAGCCGGGGCACCGTGCTAATGCATGCCCAGAGAACTCTAAGCCCAAGGGCAACTACCAGGGCTACAAGCAGCGTGAGGGCAAGGAAGCTGCAGCTGGCGATGCTCATGCCCAGCATACCTCACAGGGACAGGGATCCCGAGGCCCGCAGAAGGGCGCACCGCAGAGGCAGCCGGCCTTACACATCATAGACCGTGATGGGACCGGGACTAAGTCCGGCCCAGGTAATAACTAAAACCTTTAATCCTTGAAGAGCATGTCTAAAGTAGTGAAGTACCTGTATGAATAAGTGTATGAATACGCAAGTATCCAAAGTATGAATCTAAGTATGAGTAAGTAACATGGAAGCATGTATTGAGTATGAAATGAATTAGTAAGCCTAGAACTTACACTAGATGTAATTTACCACCATAGGGAAATTCCTTATCTGTTACCCAATACCTTCGAACTCACCTCATGAAGAGACCGACATCGCCACTCACCACTTCAACGACGAACAGTGTCAGGTCATCCGCCCAGGTATGATCTTATTAAAAGGATACCTGACACCCGAAGCACAAGTGTCAATCATCCGACGATGCAATGAGTTAGGAATGGGCCCAGGAGGATTTTATACACCCGAATTCCCCGGTGGAGCAACAACGAAGCTGAAGATGATGTGCTTGGGAAAGGATTGGAACCCTTATACCAAGACATACCAAACAACGCGAACAGGAGACGGAGCCACACCTCCAGCAATACCCCCAGAATTCCAAACGCTTGTCACACAAGCTGTAGAAATTGCACAACAGTACGAAGATGAACCAATTCCTGCACTTGAAGCAGATGTATGTATTGTCAACTTCTATGAGAAAGAAGGACGACTTGGCTTACACCAAGACAAGGACGAGACAACGGAATCTCTTGAACTTGGAGTGCCCGTAGTGTCTTGGTCCATTGGTGATGACGCCGTATTTTTGTATAGCGAGCAGAAGCGTGTGGACCTCGCAGAGAAATTGGTATTGAGATCAGGAGATGTCCTAATCATGGGTGGAGAATCAAGGTTGTTGTATCACGGGATCCAGAAGATCAAGTTGAATACGGCACCACCGGCAATAATCAATGCCACACACATGAAACCAGGACGTCTGAACCTTACCTTTAGAAAGTATTAATCTTGTAGTAGCATGTAATCCAGTAGTAACGTGTATTAGAGACACAGTATGTATGATGGTTGGTTATTCAATAAAAGCAGTGTTGGTTATTAAATTCCACTTGCGTTCCACCATCTTTACTTATAATCTCATAAATCAATAGGTTGTGGACTCGGTACCGAAGGTAACCTGAGTATCCTCACCAAAGAACAAGCCGGCAGAAGAGGCACCATTCTAACGGGAACATTCCCAGTAAACGGCATCGAAGCCTCAGTATTATTCGACTCCGGTGCCTCTCACACCTTTGTATCGCCATCATTCGCTACAAGGTTGGGGCTAGACGCAGATGAGCTACCAAATTTCTTGGTTACTCTTCCGTTGAAGGAGCGAGTAAAGTGTACTAAGTATTACCACACCGCCACCATTCAAATCAAAGGTGAAGCGTTTCCCATTTCCTTCATCGAATTCAACGGATTGGGATTCGACTTAATAGTTGGAATGAACTGGTTGGAGCGGCACAAGGGACGGATCCTATGCGCCGAGCACCGATTGCTGCTCAAGAGTCCATCTGGGGTCACTGTTTCATACCGCCAGAGGCCAAAAGAGCCTTCAACTACAGTCATCTCCGCTATGGCAATGTATCGGGAGCTCAGAAAGGGACATGAAGTGTATTTATGCCATGTGCAAGATCTGGAAAGAGATCCAGAATTCAGTGATGATGTGACCGTAGTCTCAGAATTCCCTGATGTATTCCCGAAAGAACTGCCTGGTATGCCACCACAGAGAGCAGTAGAGTTCGAAATCAACCTTGTACCTGGTACTGGTCCCATTGCTAGGGCACCATACCGTATGGCACCAGCAGAAATGACAAAGCTTAAAGAGCAACTACGTGATCTACTTGACAAAGGGTTTATACGCCCGAGCGTATCACCCTGGGGAGCACCGGTCCTCTTCGTGAAGAAGAAGGACGGTAGTCTCCACCTCTGCATCGACTACCGCGAATTGAATGTGGTCACTGTAAAGAACAAATATCCATTGCCACGCATCGACGACCTGTTCGATCAGTTGAAGGGAGCATCTGTCTTTTCTAAGATTGATCTCCGATCCGGATATCATCAAATTGCTATCAAGGAGCAAGACTTTGAGAAAACAGCATTCCGAACAAGATATGGCCACTACGAATTCACGGTGATGCCATTCGGATTGTCTAACGCACCAGCCAAATTCATGGACCGAATGAATCGATTATTCAGTGAACAGCTGGACACTTCAGTAGTAGTATTCATTGACGACATCCTTGTGTATTCGAAGTCAGCAGAAGAGCATGAAAACCACTTGAGAAGAGTACTTGAGACACTGCGCGAGAACCAGTTGTATGCGAAGCTCTCCAAATGCGAATTTTGGCTAGATCAGGTATCATTCCTCGGTTATGTCATCTCGAGCGCAGGTATTACAGTAGATCCATCCAAAATCGAAGCAGTGCGATCATGGCCTAGACCTAAGATTGTTACCGACATCCGGAGCTTTCTTGGTTTAGCCGGTTATTACCGGAGGTTTGTAAAGGACTTCTCAAAAGTCGCTAAGCCCATGACGTCATTGATGAAGAAAGATGCACCGTTTGTATGGACAAGCGAGTGTGAGTTATCCTTCCAGAGACTAAAAGACTCATTGACCTCAGCGCCAATTCTCACACTTCCAGAGGGCACAGAGGGATTTGAGGTGTATTGTGATGCATCGGGCAAGGGCATGGGATGCGTACTCATGCAGCATGGCAAGGTAGTAGCCTATGCTTCTCGCCAGCTGAAAAAGCATGAGGAGAATTACCCGACACATGATCTAGAGTTAGGAGCCATTGTCTTCGCCTTGAAGATATGGCGACACTATCTCTATGGGGTAAGCATCACCATCTACTCCGACCACAAAAGTTTACAGTATGTATTTACCCAGAAAGAACTGAACCTAAGACAGAGGAGGTGGATGGAGTTCCTCTCAGATTACGACATCAACCTCCAGTATAAAGTAGGGAAGGCAAACGTTGTAGCCGACGCCCTAAGTCGTCGAGCACACTCGCTTCATTCGCTACTCGCTTCTTCTAGCTTGGTTGACGAGGTGCGAGACGCTCAGTTGAGCGACCCTTACTTCACAGAGATCAGACAGAAAATCACAGATGGTACCTTCGAGAACCGAAAGTACGACTTCAAATTGCATGAAGATGGTCTGATCCGATTGAATGGCAGATTATGCGTCCCCCGAAGCAATGCTGAGCTAAGGGATCGCATTCTGCGAGAGTCACATTGTTCGACATTGCATGTCCATCCGGGAGCCTCTAAAATGTACAAAGACATGAAGAGGTACTTCTGGTGGTCAGGAATGAAATCTGACGTGACTAAGTATGTTCTAAGGTGTCTCACATGCCAGAAGGTGAAGTTCGAGCACCGAAGACCGGGAGGAATGGTGCAATCCATGCCCATTCCGGAGTGGAAATTCCATGATATCTCTATGGATTTTGTTGTTGGACTCCCACCTGCTAGGGGAGGACTCAACATGATCTGGGTAGTAGTCGATCGCCTCACCAAGGTTGCCCGATTCATACCGATGAAGGACGCCTGGAAGGTGGCGAAGCTCGCGGAGCTATTCGACAAAGAGATCATTCGACACCACGGAGTCCCGAAAACCATTGTATCTGACCGCGACACCAGATTTCTTTCGAGATACTGGAGAGCAACACGGGAAGCGCTTGGTACTGAGTTGAAGCTTAGCACCGCCTTCCACCCACAGACCGACGGTCAGACAGAAAGGACCATCCAGACACTAGAGGACATGCTTAGGGCATGTGCCTTAGACTTTCAGGGGAGCTGGATTGAGAAGCTTCATCTTATCGAGTTTTCGTATAACAATAGCTATCATGCTTCGATTATGATGTCGCCGTTCCAAGCTTTGTATGGTAGACCTTGCCGTACCCCGTTGTGTTGGGATGAGTCAAGTGAAGCGGTCATCATAGGACCGAAGTATTTGGAACAAGTACAAGCTGAGGTACAACAAATCCGAGCAAATATGAAAGCAGCCCAAGATAGACAGAAATCCTATGCGGAAGTGCGATGACGCGACCTTGAGTTCGCCGTGGGTGACCAGGTGTTCTTGCGTGTCTCACCTATGAAGGGTGTCTTTCGATTTGGCCAAAAGGGCAAGCTGAGCCCAAAATTTGTAGGCCCGTATACCATTACCGAGAGGATTGGAGCCGTAGCTTATAGGCTAGCATTGCCTGAAGAATTGGGACGTGTTCATGATGTCTTTCATGTATCACAACTCAAGAAATACATAGCCGATCCCTCTCATGTATTAGAACCCGAACACTTATCCCTAGAGCCGACGATGAGATATGTCGAGACTCCATTGCGAATCCTTGATACAAAGACAAGAAACACTCGCCATAAATCTGTATGAATGGTGAAGGTCTTGTGGTCTAACCTCGATGTCGAGGAAGTGACTTGGGAATTAGAGGACGCCATGAAGGCGAAGTACCCGAATCTATTTGTAGACTAGATGTCTAGTATCCGTATAGTACGGAGGGTACGGGGCATACCCCTTTTAAGGGGGGTAGAGCCTTTTGCTTTCGCATTGCTTCGGGTTAGCATTGCGTAGTATGTATGTACGGTAATTGTATTTTGTTGGCACATGTAGTGCTAATTGTATCTTATTGGCACAAAGTAGTGCTAGTGGTATTCAGTATGTAGTACAATGAGTATGGTATGTGTATGGTATGTGTGTAAGGAGTAATGCATTTATGTTGTACGGTATATGACACGAATGACATTGTGAAGTGTATTGTGAATGTATTGTGGAATGTGCGAATTGAATGGAGTATCGTGTATGGTATTTGAACTGAGTATGGTACGTGGTATCTGAATTGTGTATGCTGGTAGTGTAAGAATTGTGAACACCTTGTAAGGTGGTAGTAGAATGTATTGTGGCAATTGGCTTGCCAAACGAGTAGAAATGGTAAACCGTAACCTTGAGCAACTTTGAGGGCAAAGTTTCTTAAGGGGGTAGATTGAAATACCCCGTAATTAAAAACAGTGATTAATTAGGCTAATTATATTTTAAAGGCTTAATTACACTTAAATAAATATGAGGGAACAAATCCCGAAGAAAACGGACCTTTAAAATGGGTTAAAAGCATAAACGAACCTTAAAGCGCGTTTTTCGAGGAAACCGGGAAAACGTGACTTTAAGCGGGTCAAATAGACTCGTAACAGTTTTGGTCAACCAAATAGTCACTAATAAATATTAGTGAAGCTTTAGAACCAATAAAATTAATTAAACAAGAAAATTCCAGAAAACGGGTTCCGGTTAGTAAAAACTGTAACAACCGGGAAGTTGTGGGGTAAGAATGCAAATAAACAAACTTAGTGTGTCCACTTTGCAAATAAAAAGCAAAAATCTGTAGAGGGGCATGTGTGTAGCCGATTTCCCCCTCTCACTCTCACTCTCTTTATTGTTTCTTTATTTACTAAAAGACAAGGAAAATAAGTAAAAACAAACCTCACTCTCTCTCCTATTCTATCTCTCTCTCACGTACCCATTCCCCCCTTCCTTCTCTATTCTCTCTATTTTCTTCTTGCTCCTGCGCAGCCATGGAGAATTAAAAGAGCTCACACAACTTTCCTCCTTCTCTCCTCTTGGTAACCCATTTATCTTGCTCCAAAAATTATAAAATTGGTACCATTGGAATCCCCTTGCAAAGGAGAACATTTCCCTCCTTTCAAAAATCCAAAAGCTCAACTTTCATTTTTATGGGTATTCTCCATTTGAAGATTCAAGTCCACCATTAGAAGCACCTTCACCTCCTTGTTACTTTGAGGTAAAAAGAATTTCGAAAATCCTTCATTTCTAGCTCTCATTGGCTTTATAAGGATTTTCAGTTTTTGAACTCTTGGTCCTCCTTGTTCCAGCCGATTTTGGCTCTCTTGTTGGGCTAGGAATCTTGTTCTTTTGCTAGTCAAGAACTCCATTCATCCATTGGAAGGTAATACTCTTGTCTAAACCCTAAAACATTTAAATTCTAGGGTTAGTGCAAAAATGAATGTTAAATGGTATTGTGTATTGTTATGGGTTGTAGCACTTGGTGTGTGTGAACCTCATTGGGAGGAAGAACAAAGAAAAGGAAAGAAGGAAGGAGAAGGAAAGGAAAGAAGAAACAAAACTAGAAAGAACAAGGTAAAGTCTCTTACCTTGAACTAGTTTGGTATTGTGTAATGTAACAGTTTTTTAGTAGTAAAATGAGTAATGTATTTGAATAATGAGTAGTAGTAATGTAGTAGTGTATTGGAGAAGAGAAGGTAACAGTTTTGAAGCTTTTAAAAGATGTCTAAAAGCTTGGGAAAACCATGGGTAGGATGTGTATGTGTGCAGAATTTTATTGTGTGTAGTGGAGTTGAATTGTGTGTATAGTGTATTGAATAAACAGGTTGTGAATGAGCAATTTGAGAACTGAAATAGTATGTGGGCAAAGCTAAAAATATAGGGGAGACTATGTCAAATTTTGTGTAGGAATGAGAGGACTTGTAACGCCCCTACTTAACATAACTACAGCGGAAATAAAATACTAAAGGCGTACAGATCATCGGGTTCCAAACACCCGGCACCAAACCTCACCAATTTACAACTTACAATCCACAAAAGCTACGGTCTGAACTCGAGAAAAACTTAACACAAACATAATAGAAATTAAACATATTCTCTCTCCACAAAACCTAGTCCCATCCCAAACGCTCATCCTCTTCGTGGCCACCTGTAAATCAATTCGTACCTGCAAGATGAAACCAAGCAGCCCACCCCGAAAGGGGCGGGTCAGTTCCCTGGAATGGAACTGGTACAATTCTCCAAAAACAAACTTATAAAACATAACTCTTCAAATTAAACAGTAACATGAAAACAAACTCTTAAAAGTAAAACAGAGATAAAGCACTTCAAAACAATCAAGTTTAAAGAGAAAGGAAAACAAGACAAAGAATAAGAACTTCCAAAACAAGTCATCCACTTAAGTAGTCACACCACATAGTTAGTAAGCATCCATTGTTGATGTTAGAACCAATTCCCGTTTGGAGTATAAAGACTCAGATAGTCACAAAGGACTAGGAATAATAAGATAGATCCAAGAACCAATAACTCAAGAGTGGAATAATTCAATTGGGAGAGATGGCCCCCCCACCGCCAGATATCAATGTCCATATGGACGAGGGATATACAGCCCCCTGCTGTCAGATTTAAATGTCCTGGTGGACGAGGGATATACAGCCCCCTGCTGTTAAATATCAATGCCCCTATGGGCGAGGGATATACAGCCCCCTGCTGTTAAATTAAAAATGTCCTGATGGACGAGGGATATACAGCCCCCTGCTGTTAAATATCAATGCCCCTATGGGCGAGGGATATACAGCCCCCTGCTGTTACCATTGAAGACGCGCGCACGTCGAAAGAAAGATTTCCAAGATTGACCTTTTCCAATTCCCCACTAGATCACTAACTACCCAGAGCAATACCAAACACTCAGTCCTACAGAGTGCAGAAGCGTAAACCCTAAGCAGTCAATGTCTACGGGACACCAAGTAGAAGAAACCAATACCCAAGTGAGTTCCACATCCAAGGCTCAGTTAGTCACACAAGCTGAGTCAGTCACACAACCATTTCCTTTTTAGAAGTTCCTCTTAAAGTCAGTTAGCGTTTTCCAAAACGTTCCACAAGTCAATCAGCAAAAATAACGTAGTACGAGAAATCGTACAAAACATTTCAGAAAGTCCAAAACACAACAAGCTGAGTACGAGAAATCGTACCTGGGTAACGCTGTAGCAGTTCTAATCAACTTGCACAAACACAACAGTACTCTGAAGAATATTAAAGGTAGTCTATCATCAATCACTTGTAGCCCACGTTAAACTTAAATAAACTCCTCACCGTTATTTCTAAATCTCAATTGTCTTTTAAGCCCTCACTTAAATGCTATGAATAACCTTTGACTTGTCTTAGAATGTTGTATAACTCAAGGTTGTAAGACCAAGGAATGTATTTTATTAACACTTGTTAATTGTTCCACCCTTATCCACTTTACCCATACCTAACCATAATTCTCACATTAAAGACCTTTATAATCTTAAGTGCATTATACGTTATTCAATCAATCTTAGAATTTCAATAACAATTCTTAAGCTCAATACTTTTATTCTTACTTTAGGACATACATCGTGTTATGACCAATGATGGGTTTATCTTAGAATACTATACTATTATTTCACAATTTATTGACTATGTATCTTTATCAATATCTACTAGATAATCCATTATAACTAAGTCTTCCCCCTTAACTTAATTTAGATCTACATCCCGTATACTGAAATCGTAGTGTTGTAGATGCATTTTAGTACAACTTATTTGAGCTACTAAACTCAATTATCTTATCTTTAGTTCAGATGGCCTTTAATTACAACCATCTATTAATCTTGTCATAAGTTGTTAATTACTTTTCATCTTGAAATAACCATATTATAATTAACTCAAACTTATCGAGCTCTCACATTTAGTATCCACAAGGTATATTATTTACTTAACCATATCTTTATAATAAGGTTTTTAAGATAACCTTTTATGTATCCTTACTTACATTTAATTCCCTAACTGTTTTACTTTTACACACATTCTCTCTATAGACCATGTATAATCCTTTTATTAAACTTCGTTAAACTCAAGTCTTAAATACATTTTATATTGTTTACAAAACCTAAAGTTTCAAAAGAATAACTTAATAAATTAATTTCCTTATTGTATTTAGGATGGACATTATATCTTAGCATGAGGTAGAATTTATCAAAGAATTAAATTCTGGTTCGTAAGTGAAATTGTCAATTACTTAATAAGATAATATATTCTGAACAATCTCCATACCTTATATTCAAATGACACATTAATATTTCCAGTGTCAAAAGGTAAATCAATATAATCTCTTATGTAACCCAGTTTCATCTAATCAAAGGTTTAAAGATTTTAAGTATCTAATTTCTATTTATAAACCTTCTTATAAATTCTAACTACTAAATACATTACTTAATTATAAACTCACATCCTGAACATTGGTATTAAATGTATTTTATATGGCTTATCAAATTCTAAGAACGTAAGGATTATTATTTAGATTAATCCCCAATCATAGTTTAATTTAGTTTTATATCATAATCCTTTTAATGATTTTATCACAAGATATTAAGTTATTACTCAATACCATAAATATTAAGAAATGATTAAATCTAGACTTATTTATCCTCTTCACATTTAGATGTAAAAGTAACTCATTTACTTTATTATTGTTTATATAATAAGAACATTTAAATGTAAAAGTATTTCATTCATTTTATTACCAATTAAATAATAAGATCTATTTGTGTAACACTCTATGTAAACTAATTACAAATATTCCTAAACTTCAACTTATTAATTCCTTAACCCAATTATAGATTTACACTGTGGTCACCGACTGAATATATACATGTATTTTAATACCGTTAATATAAATCCTAGAAATTCAAAGGTAACTAAAAAACTCAGTTCATAACCATAAAATATACCACCTCATATAGTATTCTATTATTAGTATTATGTAGAGGTTTAGTTTGACCCATTAATTCCTTCATATTACATTTTCTATAAGGTATTTTATTCCTTTTATATATTAATTTATCGTATATATAATATATATATATATCCTTCCTATTATATTTCTCACAAGGAATGTTATTTTCCTTTATCTATTTTTATTGTATTATAATATATATATAATATATATATATATATATATATCTACATATATTAAGATTTATCCAAAATATTCTTTAAGAAATTCCATTGTATTTAATTATATTTAATATCTTTTAGACCTATCCACAACTGATTTATGGTTTATAAAATAAAGTATTTCCCTTAGTTTTAGTTAAACATATTAACTTCCATATTATATAATAAATAAAATGTAGTTTAGTTAAATTCCTTGATTTAATATAAGTTTCTATCTTATTTCTCTCATATAAATATATATATATAAATATATGTAACAATTTTACTTCACTTAAAGTTAATACCCAAAATATTTATAAACATACTGTATTAAATGTTAATTAGTATTATTATATTTTCCCCAACCCATAAAGTTCATTAATCAACTATACTTTAATTTTTGATTACATTAAAACCATATATTATAAGTTATTCTTATGAAAAACTCATAAACACAATTTTTAAAACCTTTTACCCTTGCCCAAAAATTCCCAAATTTAATATACAGTAACTATAACATTTTAGACATATTATAAAATTTTTATTTCATAAAAATATATTTTTCATTTAGCCAAATAATTCCAGAAAACCCGTAACTTGTAAAAATCATAACTTATGTTTAAAAACTCCGAAACCATAATAATTTACATCAAAATAAACTAGGTAAAATAAGGAATCTATGGTTAAAATTTCAAGTCAAAATACCTTCGGGAAGATATTTAAATTAATTCAACAAGTTAGGGTTATTTACTGGAATTTATAAAAACTTAATCTGAAACGTTTTAATCTCAGCCGTCCAAATCTCATAACTAAGATCCGACGGATACTGAACGCCTAGTTCTTCCCCGATTTCTCCTTGATACCCGAGTACTAATTTGCGTTTTTCTCACAATCTACAGAACGAAATCGAGTGATTCTTGTTTCTATTGATTCGTAATCAAATTTCGGTTCTATTGGTACCGGTTTCCCCAATTATAATGCAGTATACATCAAGATTCGAATTCGAATCGAATGTTAAGGTTTATTTTCGAAACAGAGTACAAATCGGTTGCAATTCTTACAAATTCTCCTAATCTAATACGAAATTGACTAAATTAACACATGGGTTAGATCGGAAATACAACTACGAACAGCAACAACGGAGAAATTTGATCGGAGACTCACCGGAGTGTGCGAATTTGGGTGATTTCGAAATCGGAAATCTGGAAAAACATGAACTTTGAGCAGTTCGTGGTGGCAACTTTGGAGATCTATAAAATACGTTCTAGATCGAGTTAGGCCATGTTCTTGGGCTAGTTAGAAAGAAGAAACATAGACCTACACAATGATAGCAAGCACTAATCCTAACTCGCATCACACAGAAAGAAATCGAAGTCGAAAAACACGAGTTTACCTCTCCGTTTCGGTATTATTTTATGTGCTGTTGAAACCGAAACTTTAGACCTCTATATCTCCCAACTGGTTACGAATCAGACTTGGGCATAAACACGAAAATTGTAGAGGGATTAGAGATCTTTACAACGAGCTAAAGAAATCGAATTTTGGTTGATTAACGAAGAAGTTATGATTGACGCAAGTTACCTGAAATCGAAGGGAAATCTGGAATCCTGGAAACAGTTTCGCAAGGTGGCTACTTTGGCTCGATTTTCCGGTTGACTCAGAAGGATCTAGGGTTTGTATGAGTAATGGTTGGAAAGAGGAATTGTAGGAGAAGAGAGTGGTGAAGACGGCATGGAAAAATATTGAGTTATGTGAAAGTTATAGCCGTCTAAAGTTAGGGCTAGGAAGTGAAATCGGTTACGAAAATCAGGGAAGGAAATCGGCTAAGTGTGGGCGACCCATTACAGAGTGACACGTGGCACTTCTTAAAATTTTGATTCAAAACTTCAATCTAGCATAACTTTGGCTAGGATGATCCGTTTTTGACGTTCTTTTTATCGATCTTCATGGTTTTTCATAACCTATTTATTGGTATAGGTTTCATGACCTGGTTTGACCATTCTCAAAAAGTCAACTCTAGCAAGGCTTAATAAGCTTTAAGGTTTCTAGAATTTTATATTGACTTTTATATTTCAAAACAATGTTCCAACACTTCCTAAAATCTTTATAATATATTTGGAGTGTTTAATAATTTTCCCAAGATTTATTGACTTATAAATCTTATTATTAAATTCATAATACTATATAATAATATATAATAATTAGGAGAAAACCCCTAAATAAATTTCACAACCCCATAAATAATTTAATATTCATAATTCCATATAATAATTTAATATTCCTCATTCCATATAATAATTTAATACTTAATAATATTATTAAAGGTTTAATAAAAGAAATCCCCTAAATTAATTTAAATTAATTTAGGGGTATTTCAGGACTTAAGTTGTTTAAGAAGGGGAAGTATTTGGAGAGTTTAAAAAAAAAGGAGTGTTTAGTATCTTGTAACAGATTTGAATATGAGTTTGTAAATGGGATGGAATTAGGTTGTGAGTTAATGCATTTAAGATGCTAAGAGTGGCATTGGATGAGGGAGTATTTGAGGATAAGTGTTGAGGGAAAAATCTGTAGCATAATAGAGGAAACAAAATATGTAGCATTAATGTGAGGAAACTAGTATAAGTGTTGAAATGAATGAGGAAAAATGTGTAAGTGAATGTAAGGATTGAGTAGTAAGTTTGGTGGATGAACCAAGGGGATTTAGAGGGTTTAATTAGTGCTAAATCATGTGGGGAAGTATTGGTAAAGATTGGGGAAGCAATGGGTAAAGAAAACACCCAAAAACAGATTTAAAAACTGAAGTACTGGGCCGGACCGGACTTGCAAGTTCGGTCGAGCCCAGATTTACAAAGACGGGAAACCTTCTGGGATCGACCGACCTTGCGACCGGACTTGCAAGTTCGGTCGGACCAGAAAATTCTCCCGTCAGAAACCTTCTGGAATGGACCGAACTTGCGACCGGACTTGCAAGTTCGGTCGGCCAGAAAAAATTTCCGTAATGCTTTCTACTGGAATGGACCGACCTTGCGACCGGACTTGCAAGGTCGGTCGGGCTAAAATTTTCGCATACGAAACTTACTGGAATGGACCGACCTTGGGACCGGACTTGCAAGGTCGGTCGGCCCTGAAATTTTCACACGATGTAGCTTACTGACTTGGACTGAACTTGCGACCGGACTTGCAAGTTCGGTCGAGTCAAAAAAAAAATGTTTTGTTATATGATTATAGTTATCATATGTATATATATATGCCTATACAAATATAAGCATATATATGTAGAAATACACCATTAATGAAGTAATAATGGTAAGAAAGTAAGTGAATGAGTAAGGAAACAAGTTTAAGAAGTAGTAAAGAAAAGAATGGTTTTATAACCAAGTAAGAAAGTAGTGAAGTAGTAAGTATACATTGAAAGTATCAATGAAGGAGTAAGATAGATCAATAATAGACCATTGATCACACTACTCCATGTATGTATAGGAATCAAATAGTTGATCTCCAAGGGAACCGGTAGTGCAAAAACGACGGTGTACGGTATGATTTCTTCATGCCCTGTATCCTAACTTGGTTACCCCGATTTGTGTGCTTATGTGATCACCAATAAGATAAATGCACGAACCGGACTTATATTGCACTTAACTATGTTTGAACTATTTTGTTCTTATTGTATCTTCTTGAACATTTAGTTTGTATAATTCATGAAATGGATGAATGAGAATGAAGTGTATGTGTAAGTATGAGTACTTGTGTATTGTATTGATGAATGGAAAGTAAGTATTGACTTCTACTAATTCCTAACGATCTAACTCCTAACATGAGTAATGAGTAATGGAATGAGTAGAAGCCCGATATAGTTTCGGCCACGTGTGAGGATAAGGAAACACAAGAGGTTGGATCCGAATCCTGACTATAATCTTTTCCTTGGACCAATCCCCTTGAATGGGTAGCATCCTGGATTAGTGGGCCACCCTAAAGCCCGGTGGTGGGATGTAGTAATCCCTGCCCGGAGGTCATACCGACTTAACTGGAAGTAAAGTATGTAAGAAGTAAGTATTGTATGTGTATTGGCCTTGACTATTGTAAGTCATTGACCTGGAGTAAAAAGTATTGAACATCCGACTAACCCGGGTGTGTAATGAAGCTAACTGGACCTTTGTATGTATTGGAGAATTGTATCTCCGTAATGCGGTGAGTATGGGTAAGTATGAATGGTTGACTTGAATTGTCTTCCTTGCATGTATTGTATGTATGTATGCCTTGTGTATGGAATGTATTGAATTGTATTGTATAAAGCATGTATGTATGTATGTATGATTGAAACGAACCGCATGTACTCGACCAATTAGTTGGCGTACCCTCGCTAGCACGCGGGGTATGCGGTTATCATATGCAGCGTAAGCTGACCCCCTAGGGGGAATGTTTTTATTCTACAGGTACCCGCGAGGCGTGATGGTAGAGTAAGGACCGGATGAAATTCTTTTTGGTAGTTAGTAGGATTGGGATGGTGTACCGAGTTGTACACGGCTAAGGCCTTTTTGAGTAGCCGGTGTACCATGTGGTACACCTTTTTTGATACTGAATTCTTAATTGGATAGTAAGGAGAGGATGTATAAACTCTTCATTTTTGGGAAGTAGTCTTGGAATGTAATTCGTATAACTTAGATACTCGGTAATCAAATGTAAGTTAAGTATTTGGTGTTGTAAAGTAAGTAGTATGTATTTGGTTATTCTAATCGTCAGACCGAAACGGTAAGTAGTAGTAGCCTTGTTAACCTTGGAAGGTTAACGACGTTCACCCGCCGGGAGTAATTAAGTAAGTATTCCGCTACGAGTAAGGTAATCATGGGAATGATTAGAGGATAATGGAAGGATTAGCGGTTGGGGTGTTACAATGCATTTACATAACAACCCGTCTTAGCTACAGGTCACTGTAGCCAACTCTGGCTACATACCCACACTTCATTTTTTTTAATTGAAAGGCGCTCGGCGCTGCATAATATTTTTTTAAAAGTTTTTTTCCCTTTTTTTATCACAAAAACTTTAAATTGTTGTAACTTTTAATATATAAGTCCAAAATGAAAAAAAATTATATCATTGTTCACCTAATTTCAAGCTCTTCAAAACAAGACCAATCATGAATATATTTTGATAACTTTTTTAAAAAATAATTTTTACATGTATAGTGCAGAGATCGTAAAAAAACTTATACAGATGGTCATACAAGCCTGTACAAATGTTCACTAAAACATGTACATCCTCACGTAAAAACATGTACATCCTCACATTAAAAACACATAGATAGTCATATAAACCTGTACGAATCATTAAATATGTATATTCTTAGATTAAAACTTGTACATATAAGGAAGAACACTTGTACAAACAGTCATACAAACATGTACAGATGCCCATACAAACATGTACACATGTTCATTAAAGAACATGTACATTCTCACATTTGAACATGTACATCATCACATTAAAACATGTACATCATCACATTAAAATATGTACATTCTCATATTAAAATATGTACATATATCCTCACATTAAAATATCATCGTATATATGTAAAAATAATTTTTTTAAAAAGTTGTCAAAACATATTCATGTCTGGTCTTGTTTTGAAGAACTTGAATTTAGATGAACAATGATATAATTTTTTTTCATTTTAGACTTATATATTAAAAATTTCAATAATTTAAAATTTTTGTAATAATGAAGGAGAAAAAGAAAAAAAATGAAAAAAAAAAACCAAATCGATCGATGCGGGCATGAAAAGAAAGAATGAAAGAAAAATCAGAAAAAGTAAATCCTTGGCGCGCCTGCTCACTCTTCGTATTTATCTTCTTGTATGTAGCCATCTTGGCTACAGTGACATGTAGGTAAGAATTTGCCTTTACATAAAGACATTTAACCCGCCTTTATCGAATCCGGCGTGGGGAATCTCACTTCCAAGACTCATTCAGTCCTTTTAACATGTGCTAAATTTTGTCATTATCCCCACAAAACTGACTTTTTATTTAATATCAAGTCGTTCCCAGATAATTGATCTCCCTCCAAACGTGTGCAAGTAGTTCACCATCATATAAAACACCAAAGCTGAGATTCTTAAATGCGACGTGGTGGGTAGATAAGTGACCCTTCAGATCCATTTTCCAACCATTAGGGACAAAATATAATTCTTTGTTTATTTTTTGCCACTCTTCATTTTTAGGAAAACTATCTGAGGTAGACGATATTTTTCTCTTGATCTGGCTTCATAAATCATGACATCAACAGCTACTAGAAATCTTTGAAGTTTGAACTAAGAAGGAAAAAAGATTCATATTTTGAGCTAATAAGTCAAGCTTTGCGTTCATCTATGTATTCATTAACCAAGGCGGCTTCAAAATCAAATTCGTCTTGAGGACAATTTTTTGAACAAGTAATGATGATATAATAGAAATTTAATTCTACAATAAAATAACAGCAATTTGATCTAATGTCAAACAAGAAATGAGGGTTAGTGTCCAATCAAGTACTAAGAGTTTTTATCATGGAATGTGAGATCCGCACGGGGTTGGTTATTACTTGGATTTAGATAGCAGCTTTATCGAAGTTGACAATAAAAATATTTCATATTTTACAGGTAGTTGTCTAAGTCAACATTATGTTATACAGTTTCATTATTTTTATAAGGTGAAAGCTATACCAATCTTATATATCAACTGTGATTTAGCGATGGTAGATCTGATTGGTAGATGTTTTCGAATCTTGAAAGTGAAAATATATATGTAGAGGAATGTGATGCGAGTATTCGAGTATACTTTGGTGTATATACATACGATCCCTTCAGTATACTAAAACATCAACACAGAGTCATTGTAGATTTACAAAGACTTCGTTCTTCACATAGTAAATTAGCTCGGCAAAATATCTTTGGTTGGCAAAATTACCCAATAAAATTAGGTATCTTTTTGTTTTGATGGTTTACTGAGGGAAGCAAGTTATAAGTGCTAATTATCTCCTAAAAAAGGTGACAACTGTTTATTATATATATATATAATTATGGTGTTGTATAGAGTTATTTGTATTCTATGTTTTATCATTAACTGTAATATTCATGTATCTTCGGTTTATGGTTTCAAGAACTTATAGTGGAGGTTTTAAGAACTTAGAGTCCCAATTAGCTTGGGATTAAACCATTGATCAAACGCTTTAAAAAAAGAATTTCTTATTTGTGAGTGATGTTATTTTTCCTTGGAATAATTACCGATATTTTTTCTTGAACCATGATATCTCTATACTGAATTAAAGATACAATTTATTTTTATCCATAAAGAACATGTATCCAACAATTACAATAGTGAGAAGAACTTGAGTACATGATCAAAGATCTATTTTTTTTTTTAAAAAAAAAACCCTTAAAGATCAAGTTGATGGAGTTAATAAGCCCGATTTTGATCTATCAGCTACAATTTTGGCTAGCCAAATAGAATAAGATCTGGAGAAAGTAATAGAGCATAAGGAATTCAAATTCAAATTGACGTAGCTCCTTAGAAGCCGAAAACTAAAACTCTCACTCCCACGGCCCACCTTGACTATTGCAAGATTCTACCTCAAGAAGTTTGGGTCCGTTTTAGGCATGCATCCTTATGAATTTAGCTAAATGCATCTCTTCAATTATTTTTTTTTATAATTATAGGCACATGGCCTAGGGTGCCACAAGGGCAAATCAAATAACACCGACTCAACTCTTACATAACCTTTCTAGTCCTACCTTACACAGACATTACACGGGACATCTTACTAGAGACCTTTCTTGACCTCTTCTTACAACCTTTTCCTTGCTTCTCTGAAGATACGACGCACCTCCCTTGCATCTCTGACGACTCTTCCAGGCTGGGTAATCGGAGAGTAAACTCCTTTCCCCCACCACCGTCCTTCACGACGCACGCACCTCCCTTGCATCTCTGACGACTCTTCCAGGCTGGGTAATCGGAGAGTAAACTCCTTTCCCCACCACCGTCCTTCACGGCGCACCTCTATGTAAATAAGGTTTGGTTTATGGCTAAAGGTATCGCTTTCATTTTCTTCCTTTTTTTTTCTGACAAAGCGTGGGTGGCCTCGTGGCGAAACAAGGAATATATAACAAACTACCTTCCCATTTTGCTAGACTACTACTCTCATTCCTATTTTGCCACCATTCTTCCAGATTTCCGTACAACAAAGCACCTTCCTTACGATTTACCTCTCTTGCCATTGACCTTCAAATCATTCTTCCTACAAGCATATATGTTATGTTTGGCTACATTTAAAACTATACAGTTTGTAAAATGTAAAAGTACAGGTTTTGTAAACTTATTATACAGTTTAATATAGTGATATCATACTTCAAGAAAGAATTTTAGTATTTACTAATTGTACAGTTTTATAGAACAAATGTAGCCATCTATAGCTACATTTGAATATAGACAAGAAATTACCTTAACCTTCAGCTAAATCATAGCACCTTTCTCTTGCTACGTTTATCTCTCATATAATTGCTTAAAGAGCTCTTGAATCCAAATGACCCAATATTTCTACCTGCTCGTTTTCTTTCATTCTCACTGGACTTGGACATCATCATATGATGGCTAGGAATTATATTTTCCAGGCCCAATAACCTCCTCTTATTCTTTCTTTCTTCAATGCCAATTAAGTGTGGCCTACATTTTCTCTTGTGGATGTATCACTGACTTCTTATGGTGTAGAGGTATTAGTCTTAGGATGGTTTTGATACCTAAAACTTAGAACACGAAGAGCATAACAGATTAAAGTTATAAAGGAAATGTTAACATGTTATCTAGTTGATTCACAATATATATATAATGGTGATCTAAATGTAATGTATCTAAAGTGACTAGGTCCAAATTAGTTTCCCCTTGCATCACTAATTTAAAAAACCAAGCTAGCATAAAAGGTTTAACATTTATTTAGTCCATCCGTAAGATTTAATACTTGTAGTTTTCTTTGTTTATTCACTTTTTTTATCAGTTACTAGTACCCTATTCGATCGCTATTAGTTGGCTAGGCCAATCAAAGGTTACAACTGACTAGGCACTTAAGTACACCTTTTTAATTCCTGCTGAATATAACTACCATTCCCCCCTACATTTACTCTTAACATATCGGTGCAGTCATCATTTCTGGTGATCGATGATACACACTTATCATTTTTGGAACAATGTTAAATAGAAGCTGAGATAGAAGAAAAAAAAATGATGCAGCTAATTACTAGATATTGTACCATTTTCCATCTCACTCTCCAAGAACTAAATCAAGAAATTAACCACGAGCGTGATATGAATCATGTCTTATTAAAAAAACAGTGAGTCTTGGCTACATGTTACTGTAGCATAGCTACATACAGAGGAGTAGGGAGCAGCGGCGTGCGTCAGTTTACTTCTTTTTTTATTATTTTTTTCTTTTTTTCTTTTTCCTTGCATACGCGTTAGGGTGATGATTTTTGTTTTTTAATTTTTTTCCTTTTTCTTACTTAATTATAAAAACCCTAAATTATTATAACTTTTAATATATGAGTCCAAAATGAAAAAAAATTACATCATTGTTTATCTAAATTCAAGCTCTTCAAAACAAGACCAGTCATTGATATGTTTTGACAACTTTTTTTAAAAAATATTTTTACATGTATACCATGATATTTTAATGTGAGGATGTATGTACATATTTTAATGTGAGAATGTACATGTTTTAATGTGACAATGTACATGTTTAAATGTGAGAATGTACATGTTCTTTAATGAACATCTGTACATGTTTGTATGGTCATATGTACATGTTTGTATGACCGTATGTACAAGTGTTCTTCCTTATATGTACATGTTTTAATTTAAGGATGTACATATTTAATTATTCGTACAGGTTTATATGACTATCTATATGTTTTTAATGCGAGGATGTACATGTTTTTATGTGAGGATGTACATGTTTTAGTGAACATTTGTACATGTTTGTATGACCATCTGTACAAGTTTTTTTTTTACGTTCTGTGCACTATACATGTAAAAATAATTTTTTTAAAAGTTATCAAAATATATTCATGACTGATCTTGTTTTGAAGAGCTTAAATTTAGGAGAACAATGATATAATTTTTTTTTCATTTTGGATTTATATATTAAAAGTTACAACAACTTAAAATTATCATGATAAAGAAATAAAAAAATTGAAAAAATTGAAAAAAAAAGTATACGCGCGCGGGGCGCCGCGTTTCCTCTCCCAAAATTGTTTTTTGGGAAATTTCATGATATACCTCCGAGGTTTGAGCGAATTTTATGAGATACCCCCGAGGTTTCATTTTCATTACGAGATACCCCCGAGGTTTCATTTTTTTTACGATATACCCCTGAGGTTTCATTTTCATTACGATATACCCCTGAGGTTTCAATTTTATTACGAGATACCCCTCAGTTCAGATTCTAATATATTATATTTTTCATATCCTCATTTTACCCTCGCACCATATGCCCCGCAACATAGATTTATGGTCAAATTTTTAAAAATTTAAAATATGAATAAAATGCACAGAAAAATTAAAGATAAATTAAAATTTTAATACAATTTTAAAAAACATAAATAAAAGTATATAAATAAATTAAAAAATTAGAATCATAAAAAGTTTAAAATAAATAGAAATGACCAAACAACAAAAAAATAATCTATTTAAAAAACTTATATTGTTATATAATTTAAAAACTATTATAACAATTATATTTAAAGAACAAAAAAATGCTTTTTATACTTTATTTTTCTAATTTAAAATAATGATTTTTCTATGTACTATATGAAATTGTTGCTTTTAATATTCTTCATATTATTGTTATACTTTTTACAATTTTAATACATATCTAGGTAACTCCTTAACAAGTTATGTTTATTTTTCAAAATAATTTACTTTTTTTAGTCATTTCTATTTATTAATTTTTTTGTTTTATGTTTATTTAATTATATTCAATTTTTAATATTAATTTCAAATTTTATATGAACTTTAATTTATATGAGCGTTTTATTTAAGTTTCAAATTCAAACAAAACTTTGACCATATATCCCTGAGATTATTGCGGGGCATATGATTTTAAGCCACCGCTATAATAGTTTTTAAATTGTATAACAATATAAGTTTTTTAAATAGATTATTTTTTTGTTGGTTAGTCATTTCTATTTATTTTAAACCTTTCATGATTCTAATTTTTTTAATTTGTTTTTATACTTTTATTTATGTTTTTTAAATTGAAATAAAATTTTAATTAATCTTTAATTTTTATGTGCATTTTGTTCATATTTTAAATTTTTAAAAAATTTGACTATAAACCCGTGTTACGGGGCATATGGTGCGAGGGTAAAATGAGGATATGACAAATATAATATTTCCGAGGGGCATCTCATAATAAAATTGAAACCTCAGGGGTATATCGTAATGAAAATGAAATCTCAGGGGTATATTGTAAAAAAAATGAAACCTCAGGGGTATCTCGTAATGAAAATGAAACCTCAGGGGTATCTCGTAAAATTCGCTCAAACCTCGGGGGTATATCGTGAAATTTCCCTTGTTTTTTTTTTGTTTTCAAAAGAAAAGAAAGTAAAATCTGGGAGATGTATCCATCTCTGGATACAGTCAGATGTAGCCAAGTATTCGCGTTAAAAAAATTTGATAGTTATGTCAGGAATTCGTGTGAAATGTAAGACGTGAGAATAAAACACAATATCCTGCTTATTAATTCACATATATACTTTTTTTTGGAGTGTCTTATTATTAATTCACATACTTGATGGTGGAATAAAGTGTCAAGCTTCAATAACAAAACTGTTGATTGGTTTATGCATTTAGTTGGTAAGACATGGCAAAAGAAATCTTACAATTTTGCTGCTGACTGACCGGCATCAATATACTAGAGCACCATATCATACACAATTTAGCAAAATTGAAATCAACAAAATGATAGCAAGGGAACTCAAGAGTTTAGTTAGTTTGCATGGACCATTTAATGGCCAACGATATGGTGTTTCTAAACATCATGTTTTTGTGTTTTTTTTTCCTTTTGGAAATCAAAATTTTAGAAACTAATTAACCGAAGAAATTAAAATGAGCAAAAAAAATTGAATAGTAGTTGATGATGAGAATTCACCACTAGTTGTAAGAAGATCCTATTATCAATGCTGATTATTCTCCACATTAGGTATGATACATTACAAGTGCCAACAAACCAAGACTCGTCTCATCTAGCTTCAACCTCAATATCAGCTTAACCTAATTAAAAGTAATCATAACCCTGAATGAATGCCCATTAATTCATGAGCTCTCTCAATATTGACATCAACATGACACTTTCCACACAGGTACAGAGTCGTCAAAGAAGGGAAGAATACAAGAGAACTTCAAGTAATCGGAAAAACACTTCTGAAATAGATGATGAAAACAATAAGAAGAGTAGGAAGAACAGTGGCACCGATAGAGAAACTCATGTCACGGTTGATTCAGGTGGAGTTATAGTGACAGTATACGTGGAGTCATCACAACCATCATCATCAATCAGAACACAATTAGATTCCACCAAGGTTTCGATGAAAGTGAAAGCAAATATCCACAAGCCAAGACATAGACAGCAAAAAAGAAAATCATCATCATCGTCCTCATCAGGAGTGGTGCCGATACATGGTTGTGATCATAGAGCGGAGCTCCTAGCCCGTGTTCAGGAGATGAGGAGGGGCCTAATAACCCAACAGATCGAACAAAAGCCCATTGAAATTCCAAGGCCCAATTACAAGCCCAAGGTAAGGAAGATCGAGTGATATAACATATATAGACATTTAATTCGTATCCAATTTACAGGGCTTGCTTAATTTCATGAATTTATTATAAGATTGTTGTTCCCTTTCTAGACTGTTAATCTAAAAATCTTGAATAATTTATCTCTAGTTTGGGAAGAGAGTCAACTGGATGATGCCTCTAAGAAAGATTCAGAGTATATTTAATCGTATAGTAAGGAGAAAACGAAGAGATCCATGGAGATATGAAAGAATTGAGACTAAAGAAGGACGTAGACGGTGGTGGCATAAGGGATTGCGTTGTCCACAAACTGGCTGTTGCAACAATAATAAGGTTACAATTTACGAATCTCTAAATTATTAGTTGGATTGGTTTAAACGTGATGATCAATGATGTTTTTTTATAAATGTGTAAACAGCGAAGGGTATGCCAATTCCTAAACAAACTGTCACGGATATGGAGATGGAACTGTAACAAGAGAAGCTCCACTGGAGTGCATTATTCATTCTTAGATCAGTATATAACTTGATGTGATGCGTTTCGGTATGTAATGGTTAATGTAAGCATGCCTTAATCCCGAACTAACATTTTTGAAAATCTTGTTTTAATTTTTATGTAACAATGTTTAGAGAGTTTTTATTATTGTTTATGTAAGTTTGTATTTTCCTTGATCTTTGTCATTTTAGTATTCTAACAAGTAATTCCACTCTTAAACAAAGCTATAATCTATGTATTTTTATGAATAATCAAATTTATAAGTAAGTCCTAAGTAACAGTAGACAACTCACATCATTTTTTATATTTATAGACAATTCAAACACTAAAATAAAGAGTAAATTAGTCTAAAGAGCTCTTTTAGAGAGAGAAAGGGGAGAGCAGAGACATAACAATAATCTGCTTATTGGAACCACTCTTAAGAGGGCCCTTTTAAAGAGAGAAACACAACTGACTGCCAGATAGGCAAGTTAACCCAAACAATTTTTTTAATCTTCTTTATTATCCCTAAACTCCCATTAGTCCCCTCTATTTATAATACCTTCTTACAGCTTATTCCCCTTATAAAAAATAACCCTCCCACCACTCATTATTATCAACATTACTACTAACAACACCATCCTCCCTCAAACAAGCCTTGCCCACATGGCTTGAAAAGGAAAAATGTGCATGGAAATTAGCACAAAAAATCCACAAAACTTCCCCTGCAGCTTGCTGGTGCCACTTGAGCAGCAAATGGGGCTTAAGGACGGAGTTGAACAACCAAATTATCCTCAGGTTTAAAGACTCTGCTTCTCCCACGGATCTTCTTCCTTTAGTGTGACCTTCGGATCAAAGTGTTCAGACTTGAACTCTTCAACCTGAGCGAGAATCAAGGTCTGTGGACCAAGATTCGAACATTGGAGAGTATGAGAGTATAGTTATTTGCTTTTAAAGCACAATCCCTGTGCCCTCAAGTCAACATATTCCTGGTATGTGCTTGGCCGAGTAGTCTTGACTATGCGATCAGTCCACCAACGAAGCTATAGGAGTCGCTGATGTAGAACTTTCAAAGCTGAAGGTTCTTAGACTGGATTTAGAGTCTGCTGATGCCACCGGAGCCACAAGCCCTCCACCCGAAACCAATGGTGAAGAATAAGATTGGATCTTGGCCCACCAAATGATGTTCTAGCACTGCGATCTAAATCGGATTCGGTCCGATCTCCTAATCTGAATTGCGGTCTAGTCTTTTCATCTTCCTTTCCCCAAGCTCTGACCGCATCAAGCTCCCATTCAATCTCCCCAACCAAGTTCATCGTACGGTAAATGTCTGAAATCTCATGAGATCGAATCTGAATCTATATTTCCTCTCGCAATCCATTGAGATAACACCCAACATAGTGAGGCTCCACAAGGTCGACCACACAAGATGAATGATCGATGAATTCATCGATGTAGGAGGATATCGAATCCCACTACCGCACTACCGCAAGAACTTAATTGGGATTGACATAAATCTGTGAAGTGAATCATTGGAGCATATTTGCCTTTAATTCTTCCCAAGAGATCGAAGGCTTTCTTTGTTGTAGCCAGCAACTCTAGTGTAAAGTCGGCCCTTCCATACACAGCATCACCCACCAGATTTTCAATGGATCGACGCTATTATGAATTAAGAAGTACTGCTCCACCTTCGCCATCCATGACAGAAGATCTTTTCCATTAAAGCTTGGAAGTTCCACCCTCCTCGTTGTTATGAGGATTGGTTTCCCTCAATTCCGCCACCACTTTTATCGCTGCCTTCTCCAGCCGAGGACGGTTTAGGACTTTGCTGCAGAGCCATCGTAACGATCAATTGCTCAATCCTTTCCAATTGCGGTTGGAACTGGCCTACCTTGCGACCAGTGAGAGCGACTTGCTCTTGTATTTCGGCACTCAAACGTTCTCCTCTCTCCAGGTTTCTCTTTGATGTCTTAATTCGTGCCTCCATCCTTGTGTTTGTTATTCCCTCAATAATCGTTCCACGCTTACCCCACCAATTTGTTAGAGTTAGAAAAGAGAGAAAAGACATAGCGCTAATTTTCTGATTGGAGCCACCCTCAAGAGGGTCTTCTCACAGAGCGAAAAGCAACTGACTGCTAGATAGGCAAGTTACCCCAAACAATTATGATAATCTTCTTCATAATCCCTAAACTCCCCTTAGTCCCCTCTATTTATAATACCTTCTTACAACTTATTCCCCCTACCGAAAATAACCCTCCCAAAACTCATTATTATCAACATTACTACTAACACCCCCCCCCCCCCCCAAGGTCTGGGGATATTACAATTTAGCATCTTCAAGTTATCCATATATCTTTTAACCCCATCGAGATATGAGCTTTTTCAAAGTGAGCCCCCAAAACAATAAATATGTTAATTTAGCCATTAATTCTCTTCGACCTAGCAACCTCTTCATGTCAAATTGTCACACTATACAATACTTAATACACAAGCACACCCACAAACTCTTTTTTCTTATTTGTCTCTATTTCTAAATCACCTTTTTCTCCTTCCTATCACCAAAACGCATAACCGTAAATCCAACTGAGCAACAATAGAAGTGAAATACCCCATAAATCTAAATTAATTTAGGGGATTTATTTTATTAAACCCGAAATAATAATATTAAACACTAAATTATTATATAGTATTATGAATATAATAATAAGATTTATAAGCCAATAAATCTTGGGAAAATTTCGAGACACTCCAATTATATTATAAAGATTTTAGAAATATTTGGAGCAATGATTTGAATCATAAAAGTCAATATAAAATCATAGAAACCTTAAAGCTTCTTAAGACTTGCTAAGGTTGACTTTTTGAGAATGGTCAAACCAGCCCATAAAACCTATACCAATAAAAAGATTATGGAAAACCAAGAAGATTGATAATAAGAACATTAAAATGGATCATCCTAGCCAAAGTTATGATACGATGAAGTTTAGAGCCAAAATTTAGAGGTTTGCTGACGTGGCTAGGGTTCCTGACTCAACACGCGCCTCATGAGTCGTGCCATGTCAGATTGCCAGTTTCCATACAAAATGGCTAAGTCTTCTCAGCAAAATTTCAGATTGTTGCCCCATCTTTAGACTCCAAATTCTCAACCACCGCTTTGTATTTTTGAGTGTCGACTTATATATTTTATTCTCCTACAATTATATTTTTGAACCATTACTCACACTTGGCCTAACTCTTCCTACATTCATCACAAAATTGATCTGAAGTAGCCTCCCCCGAGTTCTGGAAACCCAGAAACTCATAAAAGGTAATGCAAACTTCGTCCTATCCTATCTTCTTCGTTTGTGAATGAAAATTCATGAACCATAGCTCATTTTCTATATCTTTAACTTCTCTACAACTTTTATTTTAACAACCAAGGCTGGTTCTCAATCATGTGGAAGATCGAGGCGTCTAAAGTCCCCAACTCGATCACGGTAGTGTTCTTGCCAAGATTTCCCAGAAATCGACTAGGTAAACCCAGATCTTGTGAGATCTGTAACTTTCTTCCTAGTTCATAAATTTCAATGATTCTTCCACTCGTTTTTAGAGTTACATGTCTACTTTAAAATCTGATAGGTTTCAAGGATCGAATCGTTCTCAGTTGGCACGAGTTGATCCGTGAAGTTGCCTACCTGAACTTCACATAAAATCATAAGTTTTCTAGAAAAACGCAAGGTATAAACCTAAAACTTTCGACTTAGATCTCTTCGTGTGTATTACAAGTTGGATCTAGATCTTTTGTCTAGTTGTAGAGCTACATTTCCTCTATCGATTAAGCCTTTATGAAATACCCCAAACCTAGCTATGGTGTTTAGATGTTAAACTAAGATAGAAGAAGGCTAAATTATGCCTTAGATACATTGAAAACAATTTAAACCAAAGAAAACACAAGGAAACACCATAAGAGCAATTTAAGCAAAAACATGCTCTAAGCTTGGAGTAACTTTGGTTAACACCCAAATGTCATTCTTAGACCTTATTAACATGCTAATGGACATTTTAAACCAATTGCCAAAGAAAAACAAGCTCAAAAACAAGTGAAAACACAAATTGTGCTTTAAGGACCCTTAAAGCACATTTTTGAAAAATTGTCTTAGATAGGGGTTTTGAGTGGCTAAATGCCCATGATTACACCTTAATCAACTTATGTACTACTTAGTATCACATAGGAAGCCTAAATCAATGGGAAACCAAAAATTTCACAAATATGTGCACTAATTGTGAATAGTGACCAAATAGTGCCCAATTTAAGCTTTAGTCAACTTTGTCTAATAAGTTGGTCAACCAAGACCATAAATATATTCATTATCAAGGGAGGCCAGTTTTTGAAGTGGTGAGTCACCACATGAGCCAGAAAGTAAGGGAAATAAGAGGGAAAGTTAGTAAATTCATTATTTGCTTTTAAAAGAAAATATCTTACCTTTTGACTATCTCTTTCCTCCCTTCTTCATTCTCTTCTCTTCCACCGGTTTCCTCTTCATCCTCCCTTCTCCATTCATGTAAGAACCAGCCCATTCTTGCTTCATCTTCATTTGCTCACAAATTACTCATTTTAGCTCCAAATCAAAAACTAAGCTTAGATAACTCTTAGTTAGAGCAAGCCCTTGCTTCCTATCTTTTCAAAACCGGAAAAGCTCAATTTTGGTGCCATGATAAAACGTCATTAAAGGAGGAAAATCAAGTTTGAAGAGCTCATTTGCTTCTTCATTCATTCAAGGTAAGAAAACTCAAAGAAAAACTAAGTTCCCACCATTTTTCCTCCATGTCCGAAAATTACCTTCTCATGGAGCCTTGTTTTATGCCTTGAACTAACTTGTTTTCAATCTCCAAGGACTAGTGGAGGTCCTCTTTGATTCATTTCCCAAGTATATCCTGAGACTTCAAAGGTAATCATCCATTTTAATACCTTAAAGCACTCTTTTTAACCTAGGAATGATTCCTTAAGTTTTGGTGGATTCCTTAGTACTCATTAGAGTAATTGTATATTGGTTAGAACATTGGTAAGGGAATATAAGTTGGTTGCCGAAAATCAAACAAGGAAAATCCAAGGAGAAAAGTGTGAAAAGCTTGGAAAAACAAGGTAAATGTCTTACCTTAAGGTGTTTATTGTTTAAGGGGTGGGATTTAGATAGTTGATAAGTATAGCTAGAGTTTACATCAATTGAGGGCTATAAAACCTAGGAGAAAGAACATGATTATATTTGAGAACTTGTGACTAAGGAGCAAATGGCAAATTGAGTTAGTAAAACAATCACAAGGTGAATTACAAGAACACTATTATTGCAATGGGAGCATTGTTGTGTGTATTTGCAGGTTGAAGGATATATTATGTGCAAAATTCAGTGGTTAAATTTATGTCATTTAAGGGCTTAAGAGCCATGTCATTTAAGGGCCTAAGAGCCAAGCAATTTAAGTTTATGCACTATATTATGATGTAGTGTAATTTGGGTGAAGTTTTGTGTGTAGAGATTGTGTATTAAGGATTTGAGTGTTCTTGGTTGTTTAAGGAGGAAAAACTAAATGTTTGGGTGTAGTAATATACTAGAGAACCCATGTTAAAATTTGGTTGTGAAACTTGGTGTTTAAGGTGTTCTAAGGGGATTTTAGGACTAAGGATGTACTAACAAACATTAAGGGTTGTTTTGGTGAAAATTGATAAACTAAGGTGTTCTTGAGTATTAAGATGACCTAGGAATGTGTAGGAGGAACTAGGGGTTACAATGGTGAATTTAAGGCACCAAAACCATGATAAGAGAAGTTATGAAACTATTGCAAAGTTTGAAGGAAAATAAGGTGTGTTGTCTTATGGAAGTGTAAGTATGAACTATAGTATAAAACCTTGTGTAGCTTGAGTAAGATAGGGGAAGATGACTAATGAAGCTTTTAGAGTGGTCAAAATGTTTGAGAGGAAACATTTTGGTTAGTTGAGGTTTTAGGCAAAAATTTACATGTTGGGAGTGTAAAGGACTAAGTGATAAGTGTTAGAAACTTGGTAAGGATTTGAGTAAATGATCAAGAGATTTAGCGATGAGTTGATCAAAGAGTTAGGAGGATTTTAAGTGCTAACATTGTGTAAAAACATGTAGGAATACATGGGGAAAGATTGGACAAAAGAACAAGTGTTGAATGAAGTTCAAAACTGTAAAATTTAACAGTTTAATGTGTGATCCGGGACTTAGTCCTTGGATAAAGTCCTGGACCAGCACTAAAAATAGGCCGAGAATACACCCCAGAACTGGTCCAGGACTTAGGGTAAGTACAAAGTCCCGGACCATAGCTAAAAACTGGCCGAGAGTAACAACAAACAGTGGTCCGGGACCTTAGATACGGACCATGTCCTGGACCAGCACAAGTTGTGAATAAAATGTTGTTTTAAGTGGGGAAAATGATGGGGATGATTAGTGATGTTGTTTATTAAGAAGGTTACATACCTGTTGGTGACACATTTTATGGGTCATTAGTGGGTGAATTAAGTCTATAGATTATGATAATGAGAAATGATTCACTTAAGTGTTTAAGTTTAAAACTACAAGGGTTTAGTGGATATTAGATGGGGATCATTAGTGACTAAGTAAGTTAAGTAAGTTGGGTTGAGTTAAGATTAATTAACAACCTAAATTGGATGAATGTTTAGGAATTGAGAGTTCGGACTCAAAAGAGGAATTAAACAACCGACGGTGTACGGTATGGTTTTCTTGTAGCCTGCTTGCTAACGAGGTGTCCCTCGGCTTGTGTGCTAATTGTTTAATTGTCTCGACTAAAACAAGATAAAGAATGCAACCGGTTTATATTGTTTCTTGTGTGTTTGCATTATACTAACACACTTGACTTGAGTTAACTCACTAACTATGTTTAGTAAACAAATGGATGTGCTAAAATACACTTGTTATGATTGGTTGGTTAATACCCGACAAAGGGTTTAACTAACAAGACTTTGTCTTTGAGACTCCTACTAACTGTAACTTGGGGGTATCAGATCCGGCTTCCAAATTAGACTTGTCTTCGGACTCGTTGCCTAGAGTCAATAAATCGACTCGACCACTACTGTTTGAGGTGGAAGGCACATTAAGTATGGCGTGGGGGGATCTAGCCTACATCCCCAACAATTTAAGAAATGTTAATTATTGTTGGTAAGTGTACTGCTGCTGGCTAGGGTTAACCAAGCCCTACAAAAATAAACAACGTACTAAGGGCTAACCAGTTCTAATAAGAGAACGGTTGGCATATATGAGAATAAGAGGAAGGTGGACCTAAGGGGTTAAAATCTAACTCACTTACTTAAGGAATGCTTCTAAGCCGTTCATTGTGTTTGAATTGTTCTTGTTCATATGTGGATTGATGTTTAATGCACTTCTTATTTATGTTCTGTATCTAATCAACCGCATGATATCGACAATTAGTTGTTGTAGTCCCGTTAGCTTGGGGGCTATAAGAGAATCGTACCAGCAAAGGTGCTGACCCCTCGGGGGCAACTGTTTACATTTTGCAGGTAAGCGCCCGCAGAAGTCTCACCTCGAGAGTAGGAGTGGGTAGACTTATGAGGGTTTCATTTTGAGTACGAGTTGTGTATGTACACCCGTCTGTAAATATTTGAAGTTGTGGTAAACTTGTTAGACTTAGAGAATACTATGAAACTCGATTGGTAAGGATTTATTTTGGATAATGGTTGTAAGTATTTAAGTTTGGTATGTTCTGTATATTTAGACCGTAGCAAGGTCCTGGTTTTTGTTAAATTCCGCTGCGATGTTCATATATGTGTTGTTAAGTTTGCGATAACCACGATTGGATTAGGACGGGGTGTTACAAAACCATGGCCTAACTCGATCTATACTGCATTTTATAGATTCACAAAGTTAGACCCTCAGTCACTCGTAAAGTCAAAAACTTTTCCAGAAAACCGAATCAAATTCTCTTGCCGGCGCATCTCCGGTATGTTTCCGACCAAATTACACTGATTATGTTACTCATCTCTGCATTTTCGACATTTCCCAACAAGTGGCTAAGTCAATTATGCACTAAATTGAGAGAATTTGTCGAAATTCGAATTGAAACCGGTAGAAACCCTAGTCGAATGAACTCAATATCGAAATTGTAGAGCACTGCGTTATAGGTAACGAAATCGGTACCATTGAAAGCGCCTTTCAAATTCGAGTCGAACAAAATAAGAATCGTTGAATTTCATTCTGTAGATTGCGAGAATTTGATCGATTCCTAATCGTAATGTTTTAAAGATTTTCTGATGAACTCGTGCATTATGGGTCGTCCGATCGTGAGTTATAAGGATGGACGGCCGAGATTAAAACGTAGAAAGTTATGATGTTTTAAGTCAGAATAAATGACAGAATAATACTCTAACTTGTTGGATTTATTTAATGACCTTCCCTAATGTATTTTGACACGAAATTTTAACTGTAGATTCCTTATAAAATCTAGTTTATTTTCATGTAAATTCATATGGGTTTTGAGTTTTAAAACGTAAGTTATAATTTTTTGTAAGTTCTGAGTATTATGGATTTATTTAGATAATTAACAAAGGGATTTTTATGAAATAAAATTTTTATAATATGTCTAAAATATCATAATTATTATATATTAAATTTGAGAATTTTTAGATGAGAGGAAATAGGTCTAAATTTTTTTTTCTGAAATTTTCATAAGTTACCTTATGGTATATGGTTTTAATGTAATGAAAATTAAAGTATAGTGGAATAATAAACTCTATAGGTTGGAAATAATATAAGAATACTGAACTAACATTTACTACAGAATGTTAATAAATATATTTAGGTATAAACTTTTAAGTGAAATAAAAGAAATAAAATATTATCTTAGGTTAAATCAAGGGATTAAATTAACCTACTTTTATGTTAACTATATACTATAGAAGTTAATATACTGAATTGAATCAAAGGAAAATACTTTATATTATAAACTATATATTGGATGTAGATATGTGTACAAGTTAATAGGAATAATAAAATACAATAAAACTACATAGAGAATGTCTTGAATAAATCCTAATATATATATATACATTAAAAATAAATAAAAGAAATAACATACCTTATTGGAAATATAATATGAGGAAAATATTAGAGTAAACCTAATTCATACGTAACAATTAAAATATTAAATGTTAATGCGACATCTAGGTGGACTATTAGGTGAAATACATATCCTAAACCTCAATCAGGTATTAAAGTAAATCAGTCAACTGTAACTTAAGAGTTTAATTAAGCTAAACCTATGTTCAAGAGTAAGTAATAGAAATAAAGTTAAGATGTACAATTAAGACATACAAACTCAGTAGCGTAAATGGTCAAGTCAAACCCGGAACTAAATCAAGGTTGCACGTTCAAAACCTCGCAAAATCCTTTTTAGGAAATTTAATCAATTAGCGAAAACATAACACAGACTTGGGCTATCCTACTGGACCTAAGTCCATGAACTCCAAACGCCCACTTAAACAATTCAACAAGATTTTGGGCCACTCTCAGGATAAGACCCTAAATCATTCCAGATTAAATGAAATGGGCCCAATGAATGATTTAATTAACAAGATCTAGCCCAGATCCTTATGAGAGAGTAATTGTAAAGTAGAAACTATAAACCAGTAAGAATAAAAGATGTTTATCCTTATAAGTTCCTTAGCTAATCAGTGCTTTAAACACCTTAATTGTAGGTTATTAGTGGAAGTTCACACATTCGAGTTTGGTTACTGTTTCTTCTCATACCAGGTACGATTTCTCGTACTCAGATACTTATGCTAACAGACTCAAAGAGACGTTTTTGAAAAATGCTAATTAAGCTTAAATGAATTTCAAAAGCAAAACTACTTGTGTGACTAACTCAGCTTGATGTGACTAACTGAGCCTTGAATGTACAACTTACATGGTTACTATTTCTTCCTATTTAGTTGTTTCACTAGATATTAACTGCAAAGGGTTACGCCTCTGCACTCTGTAGGACTGAGTGTTTTGGTATTACACTGGTGCAATTAATGATCTAGTGGGATAGCTAAGAATATGGGAAAATGTCGAATCTTGGTAAATTCTTCCTTTGACTCTGGATATCATTTCATCCATGAGCTGAGTCTTTGGTCAGCCTTCTTCAGTATGGAGTCTTTTTATTGTGACGTGCGCGTGTCTTCACCGATGACTGAGAACGGGTTGGTAACAGCGGGGGACTGTATATTCCTCGTCCTAAAAGGATGTGTATGACAACGGATGACTGTATATTCCTCTTCCATGTGGACAACTGACTAGCGGTGGGGACCATCTCTCCCAATTAGTTTAATTCCACTCTTGAGTATGTTTGTCTATGGAAATCAACTTTCTGGAATGGTGGTGACATGAACCGTCTACCACGGGTTATGGGTACTCTTATCGTTCCTAGTCCTTGTGACTACCTGAGTCTTTCTTCTCTTAACTGGAACTGGATCTAACATTACATATGGGTGCTTATTAACTTTATGGTGTGACTTCCTAAGTGTTCGTTTTGGTTTTAAAGTTATCTATCTCTATCTTTGCCTTGTTCTCTTTTCTCTATGATTGGTTGTTTTGAGGTGCCTCATTTCTCTGTTTTATTTTCAAGAGTTTAATTTCAAGTTACTGTTTTATTTTAAGAGTTATGTTTTAAATTATTGTTTTGGTGAATTGTACAAGTTCCATTCCAGGGAACTGACTCACCCCTCCCGAGGTGGACTGCTTGGTTTCATCTTGTATGTACGAAATTGTTTATACAAGTGGCCACGAAGCTAGGGTTTGGTATCACTATATAACTAATTTAGTAGGTGATTGACTCTCTTAGTGTGGGGACTTAGCTAGCTCTTGATGGTGAAGTCATCTCCTGTTGCCTTCGGGTTTGCTGGAAAATTGACGGTGCTCTTCGCTGGATTTTTTTTAGACGAGATGGAAACACCGCTGCTCACTTCCTGGCTTTGTTGTCATTCTCTTTTATCGGATGTTAATTACCTACACAAGTTGGACCCTTGATTTCCTGGCCAACCTTCTCTCCACTTGGAATCATGATTTAAAGTTCTAATGATTGAATAAAGTTCGTGCTACTTAAAATGTAACACCCCATCTCTAAATACAATGATCGTCGCCCTAAGTCCATCTCGTACATTAACAACACAGCGGAAAAGTTCTACTAAATTGGTGTTACCGCCGTTAGTCACCCACTTGACTAACAAGGCCTATTCTCTTAACAAGTCACGGTCTGACTAACCGGATAATTACTTGAGCATCTAAAGCATTACAATTCATAAACCACAACTTATACTGAGTATCTCATGTCCTAATACATCATACTAACATCTCATCAATTTACTAAACGAGTGTACATGCACAACTCGTGTAACAAATGTAAAAGCAACCCGAAGTACTCTACCCGCTCCTACTCTCAGGTTGAGTCTTCGTCCGGTACCTACCTGCAAAGTTTAAATCACAGGCCCCAAGGGGCTCAGCACATGGCTGGTACAGAAAACGTGCAGCCCACAAGACTACTTTGTCGTATACATGCAATTGTTTATTCATACAAATAATAATAAGAAGTACGATAACAAACAACACATTTATGTGAAACATTCACAGCTCAAATAAATTGAAATCGTAATGGACGCCCGTTAATGATGTAAGTTAGTTTGCTAACTCCTGAGGCCTGAGAATTGTTTAGTTCTTGTGTTTGACCATACCTTATAAGTGTCAACCGTTCTCTTATTAGAACTGGTTGTTCTCTAACTGAATTGTTTATTTTTGTCGGGTCAAGGTAACCCTAGCCAATGAGTTATTAGCTCCATTGGGTTAATAAACATCATTATTAAGTAATGAGGGGTGTAGGCTTGACCCTCTTACGCCTCCTGAATTTGCCTCCCACCTCGAACTGTTCACTCGAGCTGGTCGGGTCAGTTTGTCGACCCTAGTCTGAAGACAGATCTGATACAGATGCCGGCCTCCTAACCTGAACATGCATGACCGGAGTCAGTCCCGGATTCCTCTCTCCCCAAGTTCCAGTTAGCTGAAGTCTCTTTGACAATTGGTTAATTAAACCTCTCTCGGTATTAACCAACTAACAATAGGGAATATTTGTAACCTTATACAATTGTTATTAAACATAGTTAATGAACAAGCTCTAAATCAATTCGTGTTAGTGTGCAATGAATCCACAATAACAATACAATAAATCGGTTTTATGCTTAATCTTGCTTGGTCGTATCACAAAAACACATAGCACACAAACCGAGGTAGACCTCGTTAGCAAACAAGCTACAAGAATCTCATACCGTACACCGGAGACTGGCTAGCTCTTAATCCCACGTTCGCCTAATCCGCCGAACGCCTCTGACTTATCTAGATCTGTAATCAGAACTAGTATTAGTACCCTGTGTCTTAGAACTAGTTCGGTTCTCTTTTCAACTTAAACCTCTTCCTAGGTTAACCCGGGTATAATAGTATACCGTTAAACGGGTTCGTTCATTTAGGAGCGTTTTCGAGCTCAATTCCAATTCATTAACACACTAACGTCGTTAGCAGTTATTTAGTTGCACGATTAGCATCTTTAGACTCATACGGACCTTGTATTAGATTTTCGTATTTTTCACTATTCATCCGTATTTCACTATTCATTTATACGGTTTCGTATTCTACTATTCATTTATACGGCCTTGTATTTTACTATTCACCGTATTTCACTATTCACGTATACGTATTTTACTATTCACGTATATGTCTCGTATTTGACTATTCATATATACGTAGTTACTATTCATGTATACGTACACTATTCACGTATACGAGTACTATTCATATACACTAAAATTTTTCGTATACGCCCGTATGATACTCCGTACCATACGTATTTATTTCTTTTTCCAATATAACTTGTATTTTCATTAAAATACTTTAAGTATTGATTTCTCCTATACTTATTAAATTACGGGTATACCCCTCGTATACCTTAATTTATATACGGGTCTCGTTTAAACCCGTCTTAACTCTGTTTCTTTTACAACCTGTTTCTAAATTCTTTATTTAATTTCCTTAACCTTCTAAACACATAAAAAAATGTGTTATTTACATTACTTACCCATAGTTACCTCTTAAACTCTATTTTTCTTTAATAAGTTCTAAACTTGTCATTTTTATTTCTAATTTCTTCCAAAGTCTTATTTAATTAATTTCTTTTATACTTTTGGCCAATTACCAAAATATATCCAAGTTTGACCAGCCTTTTATGGTCAAACCCCCTAACTTTCCATTATTTACAATATTGCCCCTAAAGTTAATTTAACTTAACTTTTTATTCCTTTATCCTTTTAATATCTAATCTTTTGCTACAAATTTCATTTTAGCTTCTCTAAACATTTTACAAACTGCCATTGACCAAGTTTGACCACGTTTGACAAATTTTGACCAGGGAAATTACCATTTTACCCTTGTGGTCTTTTCTTTTATCCTAAGTCATTTATAAACCAATTTAACTCTAATTAATTTCTAATTTTCGTAACTAATTTACCTACAGATTTTTGAACATCAAAAATCATTTTAAACATCTCTAAATCACCAGATTTAATTATTTAATGTTATAGTATATAAATACCATCTTTTATTATCCTTAAATATACCAAAAACCTTATAAATTCCTTATAACACTTATAAACTCTTTATAAATTGTAAACTTAATTCTACAATTTTCTCATCATCTAAACTCTCAAAAATACATATTAACTCATATATATTTTCGGCCTTAAAATTATGTAACCAAAACTCCTCAAATTTTACATATTATTCTTAATTATACTAATTCCTTTAATTTAACTAAGTTAGATAATTTTTCTAACTCATTAATAACCCTTTAATTTTCGGTCATATTGAAATTCATAGTATATGAATTTTTCTTGTATATTATGGTAGCTTATATGGTAGCTTATACCATAAGGAGTATAAATCTAATTTTAGATTTACAAAATATTAACATTTTAGGTGCTAAAAAAATCTAACACCTAACAAAATCGGCCATAATAAACAAAGTACACAATAGATTAGATCATATATAGATCAATATATAGAACCTTGAAATAGGTAGTTGTAGGATTTACCTTGTATATTAACCATTAGCTTAATATTTAAGCTTGATTTCCTTAGAAATTTTGACAGCAATTTGCTAGAGAAATTGGCTCCAAAATTATACAACAAGATGAAGAATAAGATGGGTTAGTATCCCATGCCAATCGGCTGTAACAAAAACCAAAGAACAAGAAGTTTTCAAGAAGGCAATGTTTTACCTCGAGAATCAAAGGCACTTCTTTGTGGTTTTTCCTGAGAATCTGGGGGCTCATGAGCTATGGTTGTAAAGCTCTGGAAGAGAGGATTCCAACGAGCTATCAAGATTGTGATTTGGAGCTAGGACGAGAAAGTTATGATTTCTACAATGAAAGGTGTTCTTTAAGGTTCAAAACTAAGAACATTGCACTTGTTTTGTGTTGTTTCTTCAAAGAGAGGATGAGCTACGAATTTGGGAGCTCTCATTTGACAGGTAAGAGTCTCAATAATGATTCACTAAGGGGACAAGATGATATGGCAATCCAAGGAAGTCTTGGTGGTTGAAATAGTAGAAAATAAAGTATTTTGTCCTTAATGACTCACCCCCTTGATGTCGGACAGCCTATGCCTTGTTTGACCTGAATTTTTTTGTTTCTCTAATGTGTTTATGTAATATTTGATACATTAAACTCGTTCCTAATGACTTATACCATGTGATAGGTATGTTACAAGGCCAAAAATGCCTTAAAACACCTTTTATGTGCTTCCCGGTTCACATTGATTATGCAATTTGTTTTGGCTAGTTTAAATGTGTCCTTAATATATTTACAACCTTTATAAACTTTGTTCATGAAATATCATGTTGCTAATTCCAATTTAAACCAAGTCGTTTAGTGGTTTCTCCTTGACTTTCGTCAGTTTAGTACCGGTTTTTGTGTGGACTTGTATACTTAATTTGTGTGTATACGCTATGGCTCCAATGACCATTTTATTGTTTTCCCCTTATTCCTTATTGGTATTTAGGCTCATTAGCCTTTTAGTTACTTGTATAAATGCTTAAGGCACATTTTCCTTTAAAGCACATTTTTTCTTTAAAGCACGTTTTTGTGCTCTAAGGTGCGTTTTCGGTTTAAACGCTAATTTCGCTTAATGCATATTACTAATCTTAGAGGTATTTCACATTTTAAATCTCTTGGTAACTTATTGGTAGTTCCCTAATTTATTTCTGCTCTTTAAAACACCTTTTGCTCAAATTATTCCTAAAGCATGTTTTGGTGTAAATTGTTGTTTAACACTTCTTCTAATGTTTCTAAGGCACGTTCTAGCCTTAGTATATCCTAATTAGATAGTTCATTAATATATTAAGGTTTGGGGTATTTCAATCTACCCCCCTTAAAAGAACGTTGTCCCCAAAGTTCCTATGTATCTACATCTCTTAGAACACACAGGTAACTTCACACTAAAAGATCATATTGATCACTCAATATCTGTATAGGCATTCTGACTCATAAGGTCTGCCACATGTATATATATATTTACCACACTTGTCACACAACATGTCTTTTGCATGTTTTAGTAATCAAAATACTCTTTGTATATTCTTTGATGTATACTCCTCAAGTAACCGGCCCGGAGACAAAGGTTTTCATGTCCTCGAGTGCATGAGCGAGCAATACAGAAAATACATGTCAACTCCAATTCCACTTGATGCTACTGCATCTACTCTTAACGTGGCTAATTGTGACCACTTGTAGGGAGTTTCAGGAATTATCCGACCCTGATGTGATCAGCATCAGTGTTGAACTATCCTTTCACCCCAATTTGTGTTCAGTTTTCCTTGATCTGGCCAAGATCAAGTTCTACCTCCCACGTCAACTTCAAACAATCAAATAATTATTCATGTAGCATTTTATATCTTTTAGTCCTTCTAGTCATAATCATAAATCAATACATCTCCAAATTATGGAACTCAGTCCATCAGTCATTCTTAGTTCACCTCTCAGCAATTTCTTAGAGAATTTAATTCCTACTAGGTTCTACATCGGTCTCATATCAATTCATACCTCATAACATTACCATATTTGGTCTCATATCAATACATATCATAGGGATTTTAATTCCCCTGGAGTTTCTACTCATCTTTTCCTGAATTCTCGCACCGAAGTTAACGAGGTCGTCCTCTAATACATCTGGTATTCGCATTTAATTGTGCGTAATAACCACAACCACATAAGAATGAATACATGTGTTTATATAACATATGTATCAAACATCACAACTAATTGTATTGTGCTATGCACACTGTAGGTTATGTACACAATACGTGAAATATAGGCTAAGTGATTGTACGCTCTACCCCCCTTAAAATGGATTACGCCCACGTAATCAACATTATATCATCCTTGAACATAGGTTCAAGATGTTTATCTTTCATGGAGCATTCTAGGTTCCACGTAGTCTATCTCACATTATGATTGGGTCAGAGGGTCTTCACCATGGTAATGGCTTAGTCTCTGTATCAAGGATTCATATTGGTGTTTATACCAATCTTACAACTGTGTTCCAGTGTAGTCTCTAATGCTCCAAAGTATTTGGTAGATAATCGTATATTTATTCGACTGGAAGATGTGAGACACATACTTCCTTCTTCTTTATTGTTAGGTATATCAAACCTTTAAGATACGGTCCACTAGCTTCTTCTGCGCGACTCTGATAATCTTGGGTCTTAGTTTGCCCTTCCTATCCTCTTCAATATGTTTACAGCTCTTTTGTATCCTTATAATTTAGGAATTAAGGTCTCTTAATGGACGTGTGGTATTTTTATCTATACACGGTCTCTATGAGTTATAGCTTGTCTATCCAGTTCTCTGGAGGTCTGATGTTCATACTCTTATTACACCTTCCAGCGTCTGATTTGTTTCCTACTAACAGACCCTTAGTCTGAGATTTCTGTATTATCTGGTCTTACTGTTTAGTGCTTATTGCTCTTTACAGTTTCCTCAAAATCTTGAATCACATGAACTGTTCATGCTTACTAATTAGTGCTTCTCGCATTTCGTAATTCTTAACTGTTTCCTCCTGGAATGAGTTCTCTGGTTCATTTAGACTCGTTGACTTAACTGAGTTCTTCCTCCTCCATTGTTCACGGTAAATTGTTGTTCTGGTGTGAGCTTGCATCTCTGACTGTCGTACGGAGTCGACTACTTCTCGTGTTCCTTACACTACTCGTTTACATATATGGGGTACCTTACTGATACATTGCTACTTACTCGACTAACTTATAAATAAGTCCATCAGGCCCACAAGCTCCTTTGGAGTGTGGTCGTCCCACATCTCATTTAAGTATGCTCGTAGTGTTTGTCACACGCTTAGTTATGGCTAATTTGTGAAGTATTCTATTGCCGATCTCCTCTTTCATCAAACCATGATAACACACTTATCGTTCTTCTTGAACTTAATCAAGGAATATCCATCAACTGGGTTCATAATTACATGATACCTTCTGTATTTAGTACGGACTCGATCCCTTAGTAATTTGCGGTCTCTTTCCTTAGAGCCTCTTATCTTATTTCTCATGTCGATCCACTAGGAATGCACTTCCAGTTCCTCACGGAATGGACAAGTGTGCTTCCTGTGAAATCTTTCATCACATGGTCCAGGCTACTGGCGTTACTGCACAGTCTGTCTCCCATTTCATTATCTTACTTACATCGGTTTTTAATTCATTAATCTGATTGCTTTCGTGTCAATATTTGATGGCTTATATATAGTGGTTGCTTTGCTGTCCACCGTAACTTAATCTTTCTAAAAGGTATTATTCTCATGGCCTCCACTATCGAAGTAGCTTTAGCTTTCTCATATTGCCCATTGATGGCACAATTCTTCAATTGTTTTACTTCAACGTCTTGTCTTATATTCAATCCCTTTCATGGTGTAACCACACTGGGAGTTCTCTAATTTTGATGTTTGGTGGTTGCTGTATTGTGTTGTAAAATGGTTATCTCTTAATATGAAGGTGTTCTGCTTCAATCTCAGGTTCGTAAGTAGGCTAATTTCTCTCACATTATTTCATACTTTATGATGTTATTTACCATGTAATTTAACCGGTTACTGAAAAAGTCATTCGTTGAATCACAAGCTCTTTTGAGCGTTGGTCACTTGATGTGCCATACTGCGCACTCACAATGTTTATCTCTGACGATTGCTGATTCTTAAATCCTGGGTATTGGATATGAGGTCTGTCTCTGCAGCCTCCCATATTATTTATGTGTAACTGGAATGTTCTAAGGTAGTTTTAAGATCTACGGTTCCCATTCTCCAATAGAGAGTATTCAATCTCTAAGAAGTGAAAGCCCTTTTTTGAGGGGTTTATTCCCACTCATGGCCTCACAACAAGGAGAGGTATCCCCACCCTAAAAGGAATGGTTCGTTCTCCACCCCTGTCAATAGCACTATCTCAACATTCTCATTGGTGCCCTTTACTGGCAATTCTTCCTCAATTTAGTATAGGTTTTCATAACCACTCGTATGTATGAGTTGTAGTTCATTCATGGCCTAGATAAGCCTTCTATGTTTTCCTGTGCCTCGCGCTCTGATGTATTTAACACCCTTGGCCCGTAGGTCCTTAATGCCTGATTAGTCTCAAGTGATAGCCGGTGTTCGGTTCACTGTTGTATTCTTAATCATCTGTAGGTTATCCACGTAATTCTCTAGTTCTCTGAACTCTGTCAATGTTACGTCACATCATTGGATGTACTATTGGGTTTAACAATAAGTTGTTGTAATCTCGCTTCCTGCTGTGGAAGTTCGCTTAGGTAATCCGATGTTAATCAGTGTCTGTGACAATACCTTCGCTCTCATAGACTTGCGTCTTTTAGCAATTAAGGATTAGTTTTCATTAGGCCTCTGCCTTTAGGTGTCTAAGTCAGATATTTACCCTGGATATCATGTGTTGCCATGTCAATACTTTGTTCAACTTTTTTTGACTACGCCACCCGTTAATGACTAATCATATTTGGGTGTTAATGAGTTAGGCAAGCAATACTAACCATCGTTTTATGGGTCCTTTTCTGCTCAACTATACCAACTCTATAGTGTAATCCTTTTGAGGTTCTCTCTTTTGTGATTGCACGTATTTGATCCTAGGTAGGTCATTGCTTAAATTTGTTTTCTTTGATTCCGTTTCTGGGTTTATCAATACCTTCAATGAAGAGTGCTTGTAATAGTATTATTCTGGGAATTCATCCCGTTTTTATTGAAAGTTGTTATGTCCTCCATCTTCATTGTATGTCGTAATACCTTCCTTGTAGGTCATTACTTACATCTGGTCTTCTCATATTGTTGAGTAATCTCTTCGGTTCCTCCATTCAAGGTTAGGCTTGGTTTTGGGGTTGGTGTTCTTACCTGTAGTGTCGGTTGCCTATTGCTGATGCTCACGTCGTTTACTTTCCTGACCAAGTCCAGCTCCCTGCTGACTGGTGTATTGACTTAGTTGTCATGGTCAGGCCGTCAGGCCCTTCCATTTTTTCGCTCTTCAGTCTTAAGGATTTGTAATCCGTTGTTAATATGTATTATATCTGTGGTTTTTACCATTTGGTCTTCACGGCTTCCTATAAAGCTTCATTGCGGCGGCACTTGCCAAGGCATGTGCACCATGCCAGATGGGCTATCGGTACTGTGTACGTCGGCAATGATACATTCTCCTAAACTCCATGTAGGTGGTAGTCCATGGGACTCCTTCTTTGCCCTTTTTGGCTTTGGTTAATTGATTATCTAGACAACTTCCTGGCTGCTTTTGTTAGTATAGTTACTTATCAGGGTATTCCTCTTTCTGAGGGAACCCCTTTTTCTTCCACTTAAGCCTTAGTTCTTACTCTCATTTCCACACCTTCGTCGAGGTTATCGAGTATTGACTCTCCTTAGGCATTACGTCGTAGTCCTATCTTGGAGTATGACTTGCATATACATTCGTAGTCGTCTGAACTATTGCAGTTAGGTCTTTGCAACCCCCTTTTTTTGTAGGTTCGGAGTTATCCACTGCATAATTGACTTTTAGGTAGTCCCTATGCTCTTGCGCGGTATTATCCCACTGTTATTGCTCCCTTGGACTATTGTCCGGTGTTTCTGTCACTTCTCTTGTCCTTTCATTGCACTCGTAGTACTTTCCTTCTTACTATTATGGCGGGATTATGTCGACTGCGTAGCATGTCGACCCATGTTGCCGATAATTATTATTCTCTCATTGGTAGGATTCCGTAGGTAGAGCCTGTTCCAACGTTGTGCTCCAATTAGGACCTTCAAGTCTTGAAAGACTATTGCATAACGAGGTGTTTCTCATATTTGCACCATGCTAAGTAACTGCCAGATCGGGTTTTCCTGAGTAAGAGAAGGCTTGTCATCTCTCTGGCGTTCATTTCTGGTATCTTAGTACCAGGGGCGCGGAGGGCGGGTCAGGTATTACCGATATCCGATACACATCGGGGAATCCTAACTAACGCACCTCTCGCACTAATACTCAACCCTTATCCCAAAGTCTAAAGTTCCTAACTCGGTAATTCCTAAGCTCGGTATTTTCCCGTCATCAGAGCGTAACTACGCTCTGATACCACTTTTTGTAACACCCCATCTCTAAATACAATAAACGTCGCCCTAAGTCCATCTCGTACATTAACAACGCGGCGGAAAAGTTCTACTAAATTGGTGTTACCGCCGTTAGTCACCCACGTGACTAACTAGGCCTATTCTCTTAACAAGTCACGGTCTGACTAACCGGATAATTACTCGAGCATCTAAAGCATTACAATTCATAAACCACAACTTATACCGAGTATCTCATATCCTAATACATCATACTAACATCTCATCAATTTACTAAACGAGTGTACATGCACAACTCGTGTAACAAATGTAAAAGCAACCCGAAGTACTCTACCCGCTCCTACTCTCAGGTTGAGTCTTCGTCCGGTACCTACCTGCAAAGTTTAAATCACAGGCCCGAAGAGGCTCAGCACATGGCTGGTACAGAAAACGTGCAGCCCACAAGCTAGCCGGGTTACACACGACTACTTTGTCGTATACGTGCAATTGTTTATTCATACAAATAATAATAAGAAGTACGATAACAAACAACACATTTATGTGAAACATTCACAGCTCAAATAAATTGAACGCCGTAATGGACGTCCGTTAATGATGTAAGTTAGTTTGCTAACTCCTGAGGCCTGAGAATTGTTTAGTTCTCGTGTTTGACCATACCTTATAAGTGTCAACCGTTCTCTTATTAGAACTGGTTGTTCTCTAACTGAATTGTTTATTTTTGTCGGGTCAAGGTAACCCAAGCCAATGAGTTATTAGCTCCATTGGGTTAATAAACATTATTCTTAAGTTATGAGGGGTGTAGGCTTGACCCTCCTGCGCCTCCTGAATTTGCCTCCCACCTCGAACTTTTCACTCGAGCTGGTCGGGTCAGTTTGTCGACCCTAGGCGGAAGACAGATCTGATACAGATGCCGACCTCCTAACCTGAACATGCATGACCGGAGTCAGTCCCGGATTCCTCTCTCCCAAGTTCCAGTTAGCTGAAGTCTCTTTGACAATTTTAGTTAAACCTCTCTTTAAAACCAACTAACAATAGGGAATTTTGTAACCTTATACAATTGTTATTAAACATAGTTAATGAACAAGCTCTGAATCAATTCGTGTTAGTGTGCAATGAACCACAATAACAATACAATAAATCGGTTTCATGCTTAATCTTGCTTGGTCGTATCACAAAACACATAGCACACAAACCGAGGTAGACCTCGTTAGCAAACAAGCTACAAGAATCCCATACCTACACCGGAGACTGGCTAGCTCTTAATCCCACGTTCGCCTAATCCGCCGAACGCCTCTGACTTATCTAGATCTGTAATAGAACTAGTATTAGTACCTGTGTCTTAGAGTTTCGGTTCTCTTTTCAACTTAAACCTCTTCCTAGGTTAACCCGGGTATAATAGTATACCGTTAAACGGGTTCGTTCATTTAGGAGCGTTTTCGAGCTCAATTCCAATTCATTAACACACTAACGTCGTTAGCAGTTATTTAGTTGCACGTTAGCAACTTTAGACTCATACGGACCTTGTATTAGATTTTCGTATTTTTCACTATTCATCCGTATTTCACTATTCATTTATACGGTTCGTATTCTATATTCATTTATACGGCCTCGTATTTACTATTCACCGTATTTCACTATTCACGTATACGTATTTACTATTCACGTATACTTCGTATTTACTATTCTATATACGTATTACTATTCATGTATACGTACATATTCACGTATACGAGTACTATTCATGTACACTAAAATTTTTCGTATACGCCGTATGATACTCCGTATCATACGTATTTATTTCTTTTTCCAACTTGTATTTTCATTAAAATACTTTAAGTATTGATTTCTCCTATACTTATTAAATTACGGTATACCCCTCGTATACCTTAATTTATATACGGGTCTCGTTTAAACCCGTCTTAACTCTGTTTCTTTTACAACTTGTTTCTAAATTCTTTATTTAATTTCCTTAACCTTCTAAACACATAAAAAGTGTTATTTACATTACTTACCCATAGTTTTCTCTTAACTCTATTTTTCTAATAAGTTCTAAACTTGTTATTTTTTTTCTAATTTCTTCCAAAGTCTTTAATTAATTTTTTTATACTTTTGGTCAATTACCAAAATATACCCAAGTTTGACCAGTCTTTTATGGTCAAACCCCCTAACTTTCCATTATTTACAATATTACCCCTAAAGTTAATTTAACTTAACTTTTTATTCCTTTATCCTTTTAATATCTAATCTTTTGCTACAAATTTTATTCTAGCTTCTAAACATTTTACAAACTGTCATTGACCAAGTTTGACCACGTTTGACCATTTGACCAGGGAAATTACCATTTTACCCTTGTGGTCTTTTCTTTTATCCTAACTCATTTATTAACCAATTTAACTCTAATTAATTTCTAATTTTCGTAACTAATTTTCCTACAGATTTTTGAACATCAAAAATCATTTTAAACATCTCTAAATCACCAGATTTAATTATCTAATGTTATAGTATATAAATACCATCTTTTATTATCCTTAAATATACCAAAAACCTTATAAATTCCTTATAACACTTATAAACTCTTTATAAATTGTAAACTTAATTCTACAATTATTTTCTCATCATCTAAACTCTCAAAAACATATTAACTCATATATTTTCGGCCTTAATATTATGTAACCAAAACTTCTCAAATTTTACATATTACTCTTAATTATACTAATTCCTTTAATTTAACTAAGTTAGATAATTTTTCTAACTCATTAATACCCTTAATTTTCGGCCATATAAATTCTAGTATATGAATTTTTCTTGTATATTATGATAGCTTATATGAAGCTTATATCATAAGGAGTATAAATCTAATTTTAGATTTACAAAATATTAACATTTTAGGTGCTAAAAATTAAATCTAACACCTAACAAATCGGCAATAATAAACAATAACAATAGTTAGATCATATATAGATCAATTAGAACCTTGAAATAGGTAGTTGTAGGATTTACCTTGTATATTAACCATTAGCTTAATATTTAAGCTTGATTTCCTTAGAAATTTTGACAGCAATTTGCTAGAGAAATTGGCTCCAAAATTATACAACAAGATGAAGAATAAGATGGGTTAGTATCCCATGCCAATCGGCTGTAACAAAAACCAAAGAACAAGAAGTTTTCAAGAAGGCAATGTTTTACCTCGAGAATCAAAGGCACTTCTTTGTGGTTTTTCCTGAGAATCTGGGGGCTCATGAGCTATGGTTGTAAAGCTCTTGAAAGAGGATTCCAACGAGCTATCAAGCTTGTGATTTGGAGCTAGGACGAGAAAGTTATGATTTCTACAAGGAAAGGTTCTTTAAGGTTCAAAACTAAGAACATTGATTGTTTTGTGTTGTTTCTTCAAAGAGAGGATGAGCTACGAATTTGGGAGCTCTCATTTCAGGTAAGAGTCTGATTAATGATTCACTAAGGGGACAAGATGATATGGCAATCAAGAAGTCTTGGTGTTGAAATAGTAGAAATAAACATTTTGTCCTTAATGACTCACCCTTGTCGGCCAGCTATGCCTTTTTGACCTGAATTTTTTGTTTCTCTAATGTGTTTATGTAATATTTGATACATTAAACTCGTTCCTAATGACTTATACCATGTGATAGGTATGTTACAAGGCCAAAAATGCCTTAAAACATTTTATGTGCTTCCGGGTTCACATTGATTATGCAATTTGTTTTGGCTAGTTTAAATGTGTCCTTAATATTTACAACCTTTAGAAACTTTGTTCATGAAATAGCATGTTGCTAATTCCAATTTAAACCAAGTCGTTTAGTGGTTTCTCCTTGACTTTCGTCAGTTTAGTACCGGTTTTTTGTGGACTTGTATACTTAATTTGTGTGTATACGCTATGGCTCCTATGACCATTTTATTGTTGTTCCCTTATTCCTTATTGGTATTTAGGCTCATTAGCCTTTTATTCCATGTATAAATGCTTAAGGCACATTTTTTCTTTAAAGCACATTTTTGTGCTCTAAGGTGCGTTTTCGGTTTAAACGCTAATTCGCTTAATGTTATTACTAATCTTAGAGGTATTTCACATTTGAAATCTCTTGGGAACTTATTGGTAGTTCCCTAATTTATTTGTACTCTTTAAAACACCTTTTGCTCTAATTGTTCCTAAAGCATGTTTTGGTGTAAATTGTTGTTTAACACTTCTTCTAATGTTTCTAAGGCACGTTCTAGCCTTAGTATATCCTAATTAGATAGTTCATTAATATATTAAGGTTTGGGGTATTTCAATCTACCCCCCTTAAAAGAACTTTGTCCCCAAAGTTCCTATGTATCTACATCTCTTAGAACACACAGGTAACTTCACACTAAAAGATCATATAGATCACTCAATATCTGTATAGGCATTCTGACTCATAAGGTCTGCCATATGTATATATATATTTACCACACTTGTCACACAACATGTCTTTTGCATGTTTTAGTAATCATAATACTCTTTGTATATTCTTTGATGTATACTCCTCAAGTAACCGGTCCTGAGACAAAGGTTTTCGTGTCCTCGAGTGCATGAGCGAGTAATACAAAAAATACATGTCAACTCCAATTTCACTTGATGCTACTGCATCTACTCTTAACGTGGCTAATTGTGACCACTTGTAGGGAGTTTCAGGAATCATCCGACCCTGATGTGATCAGCATCAGTGTTGAACTATCCTTTCACCCCAATTTGTGTTCAGTTTTCCTTGATCTGGCCAAGATCAAGTTCTACCTCCCACGTCAACTTCAAACAATCAAATAATTATTCTTGTAGCATTTTATATCTTTTAGTCCTTCTAGTCATAATCATAAATCAATACATCTTCAAATTATGGAACTCAGTCCATCAGTCATTCTTAGTTCACCTCTCAGTAATTTCTTAGAGAATTTAATTCCTACTAGGTTCTACATCGGTCTCATATCAATTCATACCTCATAACATTACCATATTTGGTCTCATATCAATACATATCATAGGGATTTTAATTCCCTTGGAGTTTCTACTCGTCTTTTCCTGAATTCTCGCACCGAAGTTAACGAGGTCGTCCTCTAATACATCTGGTATTCGCATTTAATTGTGCGTAATAACCACAACCACATAAGAATGAATACATGTGTTTATATAACATACGTATCAAACATCACAACTAATTGTATTGTGCTATGCACACTGTAGGTTACGTACACAATACGTGAAATATTGGTTAAGCGATTGTACGCTCTACCCCTCTTAAAATAGATTACGCCCACGTAATCAACATTATATCATCCTTGAACATAGGTTCAAGATGTTTATGTGTCATGGAGCATTCTAGGTTCCACGTAGTCTATCTCACATTATGATTGGGTCAGAGGGTCTTCACCATGGTAATGGCTTAGTCTCTGTATCAAGGATTCTTATTGGTGTTTATACCAATCATACAACTGTGTTCCAGTGTAGTCTCTAATGCTCCAAAGTATTTGGTAGATAAGTCGTATATTTATTCGACTGGAAGATGTGAGACACATACTTCCTTCTTCTCTATTGTTAGGTATATCAAACCTTTAAGATACGGTCCACTAGCTTCTGCTGCGCGACTCTGATAATATTGGGGCTTAGTTTGCCCTTCCTATCCTCTTCAATATGTTTACAGCTCTTTTGTATCCTTATAATTTAGGATTTAAGGTCTCTTAATGGACGCGTGGTATCTTTATCTATACACGGTCTCTATGAGTTATAGCTTGTCTATCCAGTTCTCTGGAGGTATGATGTTCATACTCTTATTACGCCTTCCAGCGTCTGATTTGTTTCCTACTAACTGACCCTCAGTCTGAGATTTCTGTATTATCTGGTCTTACTGTTTAGTGCTTATTGCTCTTTACAGTTTCCTCAAAATCTTGAATCACATGAACTGTGCATGCTTACTAATTAGTGCTTCTCGCATTTCGTAATTCTTAACTGTTTCCTCCCGGAATGAGTTTTCTGGTTCATTTAGACTCGTTGACTTAACTGAGTTCTATCTCCTCCATTGTTCACGGTAAATTGTTGTTCTGGTGTGAGCTTGCATCTCTGACTGTCGTACGGAGTCGACTACTTCTCGTGTTCCTTACACTACTCGTTTACATATATGGGGTACCTTACTGATACATTGCTACTTACCCGGCTAACTTATAAATAAGTCCATCAGGCCCACAAGCTCCTTTGGAGTGTGGTCGTCCCACATCTCATTTAAGTATGCTCGTAGTGTTTGTCACACGCTTAGTTACGGCTAATTTGTGAAGTATTCTATTGCCGATCTCCTCTTTCATCAATCCGTGATAACGCACTTATCGTTCTTCTTGAACTTAATCAAGGAATATCCATCAACTAGGTTCATAATTACATGATACCTTCTGTATTTAGTACAGACTTGATCCCTTAGTAATTTGCGGTCTCTTTCCTTAGAGCCTCTTATCTTATTTCTCATGTCGATCCACTAGGAATGCACTTCCAGTTCCTCACGGAATGGACAGTGTGCTTCCTGTGAAATCTTTCATCACATGGTCCAGGCTACTGGCGTTACTGCACAGTCTGTCTCCCATTTCATCATCTTACTTACATCGGTTTTTAATTCATTAATCTGATTGCTTTCGTGTCAATATTTGATGGCTTATATATAGTGGTTGCTTTGCTGTGCACCGTGACTTAATCTTTCTGAAAGGTATTATTCTCATGGCCTCCACTATCGAAGTAGCTTTAGCTTTCTCATATTGCCCATTGATGGCACAATTCTTCAATTGTTTTACTTCAACGTCTTGTCTTATATTCAATCCCTTTCATGGTGTAACCACACTGGGAGTTCTCTAATTTTGATGTTTGGTGGTTGTCATATCGTGTTGTAAAATGGTTATCTCTTAATATGAAGGTGTTCTGCTTCAATCTCAGGTTCATAAGTAGGCTAATTTCTCTCACATTCTTTCATACTTTATGATTTTATTTACCATGTAATTTAACCGGTTACTGAAAAAGTCATCCGTTGAATCACAAGCTCTTTTGAGCGTTGGTCACTTGACGTGCCATACTGCGCACTCACAATGTTTATCTCTGACGATTGCTGATTCTTAAATCCTGGGTGTTGGATATGATGTCTGTCTCTGCAGCCTCCCATATTATTTATGTGTAACTGGAATGTTCTAAGGTAATTTCAAGATCTACGATTCCCATTCTCCAATAGAGAGTATTCAATCTCTAAGAAGTGAAAGCCCTTTTTGAGGGGTTTATTCCCACTCATGGCCTCACAAAAAGGAGAGGTATCCCCACCCTAAAAGGAATGGTTCGTTCTCCACCCCTGTCAATAGCACTATCTCAACATTCTCATTGGTGCCCTTTACTGGCAATTCTTCCTCAATTTAGTATAGGTTTTCATAACCATCGTATGTATGAGTTGTAGTTCATTCATGGCCTAGATAAGCCTTCTATGTTTTCCCGTGCCTCGCGCTCTGATGTATTTAACATCCTTGGCTCGTAGGTCCTTAATGCCTGATTAGTCTCAAGTGATAGCCGGTGTTCGGTTCACTATTGTATTCTTAATCATCTGTAGGTTATCCACGTAATTCTCTAGTTCTCTGAACTCTGTCAATGTTACGTCACATCATTGGATGTACTATTGGGTTTAACAATGAGTTGTTGTAATCTCGCTTCCTGCTGTGGAAGTTCGCTTAGGTAATCCGATGTTAATCAGTGTCTGTGACAATACCTTCGCTCTCATAGACTTGCGTCTTTTAGCAATTAAGGATTAGTTTTCATTAGGCCTCTGCCTTTAGGTGTCTAAGTCAGATATTTACCCTGGATATCATGTGCTGCCATGTCAATACTTTGTTCAACTTTTGTTGACTACGCCACCCATTAATGACTAATCATATTTGGGTGTTAATGAGTTAGGCAAGCAATACTAACCATCATTTTATGGGTCCTTTTCTGCTCAACTATACCAACTCTATGGTGTAGTCCTTTTGAGGTTCCCTCTTTTGTGATTGCACGTATTTGATCCTAGGTAGGTCATTGCTTAAATTTGTTTTCTCTGATTCCGTTTTTGGGTTTATCAATACCTTCAATAAAGAGTGCTTGTAATAGTATTATTCTGGGAATTCATCCCGTTTTTATTGAAAGTTGTTATGTCCTCCATCTTCATTGTATGTCGTAATACCTTCCTTGTAGGTTATTACTTACATCTGGTCTTCTCACATTGTTGAGTAATCTCTTCGGTTCCTCCATTCAAGGTTAGGCTTGGTTTTGGGTTGGTGTTCTTACCTGTAGTGTCGGTTGCCTATTGTTGATGCTTAGTTGTCATGGCTCGTTCAGACCAGTCCCTCTCCCTGCGACTGGTGTATTGCTTAGTTGTCATGGTCGCCGTGACCTTCATTGTTTCGCTCTTCAGTCTTAAGGATTTGTAATCCGGTGTTAATATGTATTATATCTGTGGTTTTTACCATTTGGTCTTCACGGCTTCCTATAAAGCTTCATTGCGGCGGCACTTGCCAAGGCATGTGCGCCATGCCAGATGGGCTATCGGTACTGTGTACGTCGGCAATGATACATTCTCCTAAACTCCATGTAGGTGGTAGTCCATGGGACTACTTCTTTGCCTTTTTTGGCTTTGGTTAATTGATTATCTAGACAACTTCCTGACTGCTTTTGTTAGTATAGTTACTTATCAGGGTATTCCTCTTTCTGAGGGAACCCCTTTTTCTTCCACTTAAGCCTTAGTTCTCACTCTCATTTCCACGCCTTCGTCGAGGTTATCGAGTATTGACTCTCCTTAGGCACTACGTCGTAGTCCTATCTTGGAGTATGACTTGCATATACATTCGTAGTCGTCTGAATTATTGCAATTAGGTCTTTGCAACCCCTTTTTTTTGTAGGTTCGGAGTTATCCACGGCATAATTGACTTTTAGGTAGTCCCTATGCTCTTGCGCGGTATTATCCCACTGTTATTGCTCCCTTGGACTGTTGTCCGGTGTTTCTGTCACTTCTCTTGTCCTTTCATTGCACTCGTAGTACTTTCCTTCTTACTGGTATGGCAGGGTTATATCGACTGCGTAGCATATCGACCCATGTTGCCGGTAATTATTATTCTCTCATTGGTAGGATTCCGTTGGTAGCGCCTGTTCCAACGTTGCGCTCCAATTAGGACCTTCAAGTCTTGAAAGACTATTGTATAACAAGGTGTTTCTCGTATTTGCACCATGCTAAGTAACTGCCAGATCGAGTTTTCCTGAGTAAGAGAAGGCTTGTCATCTCTCTGGCGTTCATTTCTGGTATCTTAGAACCAGGGGCGCGGAGGGCGGGTCAGGTATTACCGATATCCGATACACATCGGGGAATCCTAACTAACGCACCTCTCGCACTAATACTCAACCCTTATCCCAAAGTCTAAAGTTCCTAACTCGGTAATTCCTAAGCTCGGTATTTTCCAGTCATCAGAGCGTAACTACGCTCTGATACCACTTTTTGTAACACCCCATCTCTGAATACAATTATTGTCGCCCTAAATCCATCTCGTACATTAACAACGCAGCGGAAAAGTTCTACTAAATTGGTGTTACCGCCGTTAGTCACCCACGTGACTAACTAGGCCTATTCTCTTAACAAGTCACGGTCTGACTAACCGGATAATTACTCGAGCATCTAAAGCATTACAATTCATAAACTACAACTTATACCGAGTATCTCATATCCTAATACATCATACTAACATCTCATCAATTTACTAAACGAGTGTACATGCACAACTCGTGTAACAAATGTAAAAGCAACCCGAAGTACTCTACCTGCTCCTACTCTCAGGTTGAGTCTTCGTCTGGTACCTACCTGCAAAGTTTAAATCACAGGCCCCAAGGGGCTCAGCACATGGCTGGTATAGAAAACATGCAGCCCACAAGCTAGCCGGGTTACACACGACTACTTTGTCGTATACATGCAATTGTTTATTCATACAAATAATAATAAGAAGTACGATAACAAACAACACATTTATGTGAAACACCCACAGCTCAAATAAATTGAACGCCGTAATGGACGCCCATTAATGATGTAAGTTAGTTTGCTAACTCCTGAGGCCTGAGAATTGTTTAGTTCTCGTGTTTGACCATACCTTATAAGTGTCAACCGTTCTCTTATTAGAACTGGTTGTTCTCTAACTGAATTGTTTATTTTTGTCGGGTCAAGGTAACCCTAGCCAATGAGTTATTAGCTCCATTGGGTTAATAAACATTATTCTTAAGTTATAAGGGGTGTAGGCTTGACCCTCCCGCGCCTCCTGAATTTGCCTCCCACCTCGAACTGTTCACTTGAGCTGGTCGGGTCAGTTTGTCGACCCTAGGCGAAAGACAGATCTGATACAGATGCCGACCTCCTAACCTGAACATGCATGACCGGAGTCAGTCCCGGATTCCTCTCTCCCCAAGTTCCAGTTAGCTGAAGTCTCTTTGACAATTGGTTAGTTAAACCTCTCTCGGTATTAACTAACTAACAATAGGGAATATTTGTAACCTTATACAATTGTTATTAAACATAGTTAATGAACAAGCTCTGAATCAATTCGTGTTAGTGTGCAATGAATCCACAATAACAATACAATAAATCGGTTTCATGCTTAATCTTGCTTGGTCGTATCACAAAAACACATAGCACACAAACCGAGGTAGACCTCGTTAGCAAACAAGCTACAAGAATCCCATACCGTACACCGGAGACTGGCTAGCTCTTAATCCCACGTTCGCCTAATCCGCCAAACGCCTCTGACTTATCTAGATCTGTAATCAGAACTAGTATTAGTACCCTGTGTATTAGAACTAGTTCGTTTCTCTTTTCAACTTAAACCTCTTCCTAGGTTAACCCGGGTATAATAGTATACCGTTAAACGGGTTCGTTCATTTAGGAGCATTTTCGAGCTCAATTCCAATTCATTAACACACTAACGTCGTTAGCAGTTATTTAGTTGCACAGTTAGCATCTTTAGACTCATACGGACGTTGTATTAGATTTTTGTATTTCTCACTATTCATCCGTATTTCACTATTCATTTATACGGTTTCGTATTCTACTATTCATTTATACGGCCTCGTATTTTACTATTCACCATATTTCACTATTCACGTATATGTATTTTACTATTCACGTATACTTCTCGTATTTGACTATGCATATATACGTAGTTACTATTCATGTATACGTACATTATTCACCTATACGAGTACTATTCATGTACACTAAAATTTTTCGTATACGCCCGTATGATACTCCGTACCATACGTATTTATTTCTTTTTCCAATATAACTTGTATTTTCATTAAAATACTTTAAGTATTGATTTCTCCTATACTTATTAAATTACGGGTATACCCCTCGTATACCTTAATTTATATACGGGTCTCGTTTAAACCCGTCTTAACTCTGTTTCTTTTACAACCTGTTTCTAAATTCTTTATTTAATTTCCTTAACCTTCTAAACACATAAAAAAATGTGTTATTTACATTACTTACCCATAGTTTCCTCTTAAACTCTATTTTTCTTTAATAAGTTCTAAACTTGTCATTTTTATTTCTAATTTCTTCCAAAGTCTTATTTAATTAATTTCTTTTATACTTTTGGTCAATTACCAAAATATACCCAAGTTTGACCAGACTTTTATGGTCAAACCCCCTAACTTTCCATTATTTACAATATTGCCTCTAAAGTTAATTTAACTTAACTTTTTATTCCTTTATCATTTTAATATCTAATCTTTTGCTACAAATTTCATTTTAGCTTCTCTAAACATTTTACAAACTGCCATTGACCAAGTTTGACCACGTTTGACCAATTTTGACCAGGGAAATTACCATTTTACCCTTGTGGTCTTTTCTTTTATCCTAAGTCATTTATTTACCAATTTAACACTAATTAATTTCTAATTTTCGTAACTAATTTACCTACAGATTTTTGAACATCAAAAATCACCAGATTTAATTATCTAATGTTACAGTATTTAAATACCATCTTTTATTATCCTTAAATATACCAAAAACCTTATAAATTCCTTATAACACTTATAAACTCTTTATAAATTGTAAACTTAATTCTACAATTATTTTCTCATCATCTAAACTCTCAAAAATACATACTAACTCATATATATTTTCGGCCTTAATATTATGTAACCAAAACTCCCCAAATTTTACATATTACTCTTAATTATACTAATTCCTTTAATTTAACTAAGTTAGATAATTTTTCTAAGGGGGTTGCTATTCGCAGTACAAAATTACTAGTCACCGCAGTACAAAATTTTTTTAATTCATATTGACGTTGTACACATGTAATGATGTGTCGCTGTGTTTTTTTTTTCAAAAATGATATCTGTAAGTAAATCTACCGAAGTAGTTTGTAGTTGATTAGTAGCGAATTTTTAGTTACTTTTTTGTTGGAATCAATACAGGAACCTTTTTTTTAAAAAAAAGTGTTGGATTACATTTTTATGTGTTTATATTACATTTTTATGTGTTTATATTATTAATTTGACATAAAATTAATTTGTACTGCGAATAGCAAATACTTTACTATTCGCAGTACAAATTTTTTTTTTCACCAAACTTAGTTGAATAAGTTTGAATGTTACGGGGAGACACTTTTTTTTTAAATAATAGATGTTTGAATAACTAAATTTAAGTCAATATGTGTAAAACAACAACTAAGTTAAAGAGAAACTAAGTTACAACAACTAATTTATAGAAAAACTAAGTTACAACAACTAAGTTACAACCACTAAGTTAAAGAAAGACTAAGTTACAACAACTAAGTTAAAGAAAAACTAAGGTACAACGTTGATCCAACTATCTAACCTAGATTGTAATTGATGAATCCAAGGTCCGACAGTGTTTGGATCTCTATAAGCGAACCATTGCGGATAGACAGGGGGGAGTGGGGAGTCATGAACCATGCCGAACCTTATGAAATGACCCTGGGGCAAATTCCTATGTGGATCTCTCCTCTTGGGCTATCACGATCGGTATAATTATCGAGCGGAAGGTATGTGGCACTTGCCGCACCCCCATAGACAGTAGAGTAGAAAACTACTATCGAAGTGTACCTTGTCGCGATCACCAACCCCATTTCCGTGTGCATCCATTTTGTGGAGGTGCTGGCTCTCCTGAATTCCAATGAAGCGCTCTTAACATGCCGTTGTACGGTCCTTCGTTAAAAATGGCCTTGTATAGTCCATTCGCCGGTGCTTGATTCTTCATGTGATTGTACAATGCTACACGGACATCTTTCCACCTCTCTTCGTTTGAATATAGGTAGTCAGCAATGACCCTGAAACCACAATTCCCATCTCCACGAACATCAATATACCCAGTCATATATTGATATAGGTTGGGGTTGAAATTCTGGTAGTATGGGAAGTTGTCAAGGGGCTGGAATCGACTCGGATTTGATGATCCTCTATTACGTGATCTTCTATTTGATGGCGCTCCTTCTGACTGGCCTGCCCTTGGTCGGTTACGCTCCCAAGACGAAGGTTCCCGTCGGTTTGGTCTTGAGGGCCCGGTAGGTCTGCCAATCCCAACCTGTTCCAATGGCTCTCCTAATTGGCACACCATATCTGGGTGAAGGAAGTTTTGGATTTGACTGTAACATTTCGCATCAGAGTAGGATCATCTGACTGTGCTACCTCAGAAGCTATGTCTCGCCATCTATTCTGTTCTTCCTCCATGTAGGATACCATATCAATTGTCGATTCATGTTTCTCCCAGCTTAGGGTATACCAGAAACGATGTATATCCCTCTTCGAGCATAGTATACCACTATCCAGCATGTAGTTTAATTTACAAGCGCAAGGTAATCCATGAGAGGTTACCTTGTCACATCCACAGATTGAGCTGTCCATTTGCACATAATTCGCCTTCCAAGCTCCTTGACTAGCTCATCTAAGCAAAGGGTACTAACCTTCCCGATCAGGTCAGCGATTGGAACCCTCATGTGCTCTCTTCTGTGTTTTGTCCTGGCTGCCTCAAAATCCTTTTTTAACTCCCGGATGCTTGTATTCACATGATCGTTAATCTTTGGAAAGATTACATCCAAAGTGTGTCTAGCACTCCTTAATCGCCTTTAGAGAAGAATGTGCGCTCTCCACCCTATCACATGTTTAAGTAAGTTTTATAGATCTATAACAATCACTGTATTATCTTAAACATTACAAGATTAACAATTTTACCTATTTGTCGATGTGTTGCCGAAGTGCAACACATTCTTGACCCAAGCCTCCACAAATTTTTCCTTGTATTTCTCCCAGACTGATGCAACATACGTAATGAAACGTGGGTAGCTTTGGTATGTATTCTTGAAATATGCGTACCTCTCGTTGTAGTCCTGCTCTGTGCTCGAGTAGACAACCGAAGTCCACATTCGGACTGCAGCTGCCGCCCTTCCTCTATCACCCATATAAGTCTCGGCTTTCCCCTGAACGTTCCTACTTATGTGCCACCGACATAGTAGATGATGAGATTCAGGAAATACCTCTTCTAAGGCATTCATCAGGGCCAGACATCTGTCGGTGATAAATGTAGAGGTTGTAGTCCGCCCGAGGAGGTCCCTTAATTGTTGAAGTGCCCACACATACATGTCTGTTGATTCTGATACAAGAAAGGCGAAGGCAATGCTGAAGTTTTTGCCTATACTCGTCATCCCGATGAACTGAACCAAAGGCATTTTTGCTATGTTTGTTTTATAGGTAGCATCAATGCCTATGACATACGGGAACACATGGAGCAGTAATCTAGATGTAGGGTGTGCAAAGAAGATGGACCCAAGTCGTGTTTGATCCCCTAAATTGTGAAATATAATCATGTTATCTATCAAATTAATATGAAACCTAAATGATTGAAGTTATTTGAGACATACTGAGTTGACTTACTTGGATCTGTAGTGTAATCGTAGTAGTAGTTGTTTTTGTCTAGCTCACTCAGCAGAGTCTGCACCATAGATCGACCATCTCGATTTACTAGTTTTGTTTTTTGTATCCGGTTGTATATGTCTTTCCTTGTTGCTGACGTTTCTGGGTTGATTGTTGTGAGCTCGGAATAAATTGCACAGGGGGGCACACCGACTCTGATTCTCTGGTCGATCATAATCTCCTCCGCCTCAGTCAGGCGTTTTCCCACAAAATGACCCTCTGCCCACTCTATGAGATCATGGTTATGCCATTCGTTACCCACTTGCAAGAAACACCCGTAGTTTGTGTAATACCCCTTAATTTTAAAAGGACAACCACATTTCTTGGAACCAGATGATCTGCGCCGGTTGATGACACCAGGTCGTGACGTCCTTCGTGATTTCCAATACCTCTCGCATGTTATGTGGAAATCTTGGCCCGACCGAGAACTTTGAATTATGGTGTAGATATGGTTGGGATGGCCAACACTATCTACCCAAGCTTTCGCTTCTTCTTTACCCCTAAAGGCCTGGTTTGTTTGAAATAAGTAACCTGTGTCCACCACCGGAGCTCGATTATACATCTCTTGCATGTAGTCATCCATCTGTGCATTATGATCTGGAACGCCTTCATCAAGTTCATCCCAATCTGAATCAGTGGTTGAGTCACTTTCCTGCAATAAGGGTCGAGAGAATGTTAGATGAATATTGAAATATGGAATATTAGTGCGAATATGATTAACAAAGACAATGAACTAAATACTTACAGGGCTTGATATTGGAATATACTCATGATCGGACTCTACAGATTGACTCATGTTTAAAGAGAGAGCTTGCACAGTTTTACGAAATTATTTTTGGAAGAGAGTAAGGAAATAGAGAGCTTCGAGAATATGGAGAGAGAGTGTGTGAAGATGAAATGGAGGAGGCATCCCTTATATAGAGGTTGGTCATGAACTAGCCACAAGGTTACAAGTTAAAAAAACGGTAACCTGGTACGTGTACAGTGACCTGGTACGTGTACCTTTCCTGACAAAAGTAATTACCTAAGGTAACTTTGAATTCACTTTGTACTGCAAACGGTAACCTGGTACGTGTACCTTTCCTGACAAAAGTAATTACCTATGGTAACTTTGAATTCACTTTGTACTGCAAACGGTAACCTGGTACGTGTACAGTGACCTGGTACGTGTACCTTTCCTGACAAAAGTAATTACTTATGGTAAATTTGAATTCACTTTGTACTGTAAATGGTAACCTGGTACGTGTACAGCGACCTGGTACATGTACCTTACCTGACAAAAGTAATTACCTAAGGTAACTTTGAATTCACTTTGTACTGCAAACGGTAACCTGGTACGTGTACCTTTCCTGACAAAAGTAATTACCTATGGTAACTTTGAATTCACTTTGTACTGCAAACGGTAACCTGGTACGTGTACAGTGACCTGGTACGTGTACCTTTCCTGACAAAAGTAATTACTTATGGTAAATTTGAATTCATTTTGTACTGCAAACGGTAACCTGGTACGTGTACAGCGACCTAGTACATGTACCTTACCTGACAAAAGTAATTACCTAAGGTAACTTTGAATTCACTTTGTACTGCAAACGGTAACCTGGTACGTGTACCTTTCCTGACAAAAGTAATTACCTATGGTAACTTTGAATTCACTTTGTACTGCAAACGGTAACCTGGTACGTGTACAGTGACCTGGTACGTGTACCTTTCCTGACAAAAGTAATTACTTATGGTAAATTTGAATTCACTTTGTACTGCAAACGGTAACCTGGTACGTGTACAGCGACCTGGTACGTGTACTACAGTCCCTCCTCGGCAGAATAAACATAACAACAATGGTGTATTTGGGGCTGGAGGGCGACTACGAGTGGACTTTTATTCATGTACGAAATGATACATCAGTTCACCGGATGATGGAGAATTACATGGAGTATAATGATTTCATCGCTCATATTCCATTACTTGTTATTTATGATCCTATTGAGCCCGATGATGATGATTTTCAACACCAAAAACCAATTTATGAGATGAGACGTAATGTAATAGCACGAGGAATAGAGAGACAAAGGTTAGGAAATAATTAGGTTATTGGTTATTGCGTAATTGATCTTGTAAGTTCTCGCGTTGTTATAATTTTCGGGATTTATAATCTTTAGTAGATGTTTGGACGTGGAATAAACTTGTTGTTATAGTTATTGACTTTTAATTATGTGCTTCTTCAGATTTGAATTCATGGGCTTTTCTTTCTTAGGAATTTCTACATTTTGATATATTTCATTTCTCGTGACACACACCGTATTATCAATACAGTACAGGGAGGGACATTATCAGGGCATCCACCACAAACTTCGGGTTCCAGCTTTCATTCAGAAATTTGCAAGCCTCAATAATTTGGTCAAGCTTGATGTTTAGAACATGGCTGAACTGAGATTCACTCACACCATCGCTAAATATAATAATCTGCTCAGGCTTCCTTTTCTACCAAATTCTTCTTCTCTCAGGCAGCAAGCACAACAGAAACAAAGGCATTCCGGAAAGTTCAGATTGAGCTGGTCACACATCTTTTCTTTCTTAGGAATTTCTACATTTTGATATATTTCATTTCTCGTAACATATTCAATCTTTGGTACATGTTAGATATTTCATTTCGACACTATCCTTCCTGAGACACTCAACGACCAACAAAGAATTTAGACCCCCAGATTGGCATTGATCTTTTCAACACCAAGTAATTCCTGAGAACACTCAACGACCAACAAAGAATTAGACACCCAGATTGGCATTGCAGAAACGATGCATTTCTAGAAAATTTTTGGCATAGTCTCCCCTGTTTTTTCTTATCTCCACCGGTTCTAAGAACCTCCACAAAATCAACCAACAGATCATCAACAAGGTCACCAGCATTGTCAGCAATAATTCCACCATCACAAGTCCACCAGAAAAAACTACATCCAAACAAATTGTACTAGCGTCTAACACACCAAGTCAAAATGAAAGACAACAAATAGTTCCAAGATGATACTAAAGTTTATTACATCCAAATCCAAGATGACAAGCACTAGGGTGCACCATGCTGGCGCTGGTAACTATCCCATATGTATAAAGCTGAACACATCCACAAGACCATCAGTTGCAGCCCTTTGTTCTTCTTCTGGCATCCCCTGACGATAGTATGACCAGTCTCATGCATTGTTCTCTTGGTAGTACGGGCGTGCAAGCTCACTTGCCTCAGACAGTAGCTGTAACACACTTGGTCAGGTAAGTACACATAAAAAATAAAAGTGATATGTAATGAAGTACTATAAAAATATGACTTACTAGACAGGGATCTGGACGATGAACCAGGGTGGTCTGATAAGTCTCAGGGTTTAGAATCTTCGGGTGTGTGTGCTTGTGTACCAATCTAGGTAGAGTGGGTCACAAGCATGCAACCGCGCATTTTGCGCGTATACCCTGGAACCAGCAATTTAGGAGTGTTTTCCCACAAACAATACATGGGGGAGTATACATAGGTGTAGGGTTGGGTTTTTCCTCTTTTTTCAGACCTTGGGTTGGGTCTAATAGGAGGTTCAGGGATATCTTGAATGTAACCAAACTGGCGTAGACAGCGACCAGGCATGTATGGCTCATTCAACCCCAAAACCTGTATGTTACCTCTATACCATGTACGCCCTCCATGAACATTAACATTATCTCGACCGTAGGGCAACCAATCAATCTACAATGAACATTAATAGTAAAATGTAACCAACAACGAAAGACAAAAATAATAATGGTTCAATGTGTTAGCAACTAGAAACACTTACATTTAGAGCAGTCAAAGCATTTAGATGCTCACGATATCCTTGCAGTGAACGATGATCCTGCACTTGAGAGGTAGATCTCACCCATCTTAGAGCCCAAGGTCTATCATCATCATTAGCGCGCCAGTCCGGGCTAATCGCTGGTCTTAATGTAGGGAAGTACGCATAAATCCAGCACTGTGCATATAAACACTAGAATGATTAAGCAGTACCAATTATTAATACTCAGTGAGTTATCATATACTAGATGCACATTAGGACACATACCTCAAGTAACGTCATAGAACCACCTATCCCACTGGAGCCGGCACGAGATGCTATCCCTAGCTGGCGATATAACCATGCAAGAGTACCAGCTCCCCATGCATATTTACGAAGCTTGGTACCTTTCTTCACGGGAGCTACTAAACTGAACAGCTGTGGACTCAGACGACCATTTGATTTTCCAGCTAATATGGTGGTACCAATCAGATGATACAACCAACCATGCCTGCTTCATTGCCTCTTCATTTTCATCCCTACATTGCTGCAACAAGCTCGCAATTGATACAGCACCGGTATTCCACAGTGCCTCTGTCATACTTTCAACATCTGCCCCAAAATTAAGACAATCAGCCATTACCTCCTTCAAGTCAGTGGTGGATGAATCCCCTATCAATGGACGACCGACGATGGGGATTTGCAGTATCATCCACACATCATGCAGGGTAATCGTCATCTCACCAAACGGCATATGGAATGAGTTTGTATCAGGCTGCCACCTCTCCACAAAAGCACTGATGAGGGACATATTGCTGTATGGCATCGTAATATCCTGTAGGTGCTCTATACCAGAATACTCAAGCATCTTCCTTGTTCTTGGTTTGGAAATTTGATCTTTTGGCCAGCAGGTAAGCATCACCCTACGGGATTTGAAACTCAAAACCCCACGATCCTACATAATGACCAATATTTAACACTTACAAAACGTAGTATGATTTAAATGATCAAATACAGGAGAAGATAGAACATACCTTAGTCGAGGTCCATAAGTCAAGCGCTACATGACCCCCGAAGCTAGTGATAACACTAGTGAGTAGTGGACCGCCAGGAACTGGCACCTCTGTCAACTGTTCCAAGAGAGTAGGAGACTGGAACCATCGCTAGCGCTGCTTCCTCGTCAGTGTCATCCTCCTTATCCATGACTACATCATCTTCCTTATCCTGCTCCTCATCCACATCGGGTGAGTCCTCATCATCAGCACCACGACCATCGTCATCAGCATGTGGCGAATGCTCAGTCATCACATGGTCCTCAACAGCACGGGCAGGTGATGGGCGTGGTGGACGTGATGAACTACCACCGCCTGACGGAGCAATCTGGTGGCTTGATTCCCCCGAGATATTGTAGCTAGAGCTGTGCAGTGATCTGTCAGAAAAAGCACTACTGGATGATGACAACACTGGCATGCGTCTCCTCGGTATATTGAACACCGCCGAGTCATCCTCCGCTACCATTGGTGGTGCTGGTACTTGAAACGTCGGGTCGTTGGAAGATTGACCCGGATGGAAAGATGAATGGCGTGCTGCTTCCATGCGGGGGACAGGATTACTCGGCCCTTCACCAGGAGCATGTGCACGACGACGGTACGAGGCCGTCATAGGCTGCTCCGCACCCCGGTCTTTATTCTTTCTCTTCGTGACATGTCTCACTGCTTTTTTCAGACGATCCATCACTGCATACGAATATCACACAGTTATATTCCTCATTCATACATAAAAATTCAAACATTTATAATCATATCATTCATAACAATTCAAAAAAAAATTCAAACATTTATAAATCATTCACAATATTAGTTAAAATTCTAAAAAAAACAAATTAAAACATTTAAAAATCATTCACAATATTATAATTAAAAAATAAACAAATTAAAACATTTAAAAAATTATTCAAAATTAAAAAAAAAACCAAACCGGGTCGAGCAGCTCTGCTACTCTCCCTACTCCGACACGAGCATCGGCGCTCCTCTGCTGCTCCGGAGCGAGCATCGTCGCTCCTCGCACCAGCCGGACTCGAGCAGCAGGCCTCCTCGCCATCGTCGTCGGGCGCCCGCGCACATCCTCCGAGCAGCCGAGGTCCTCGCATCCACCAGACGAGAGCAGCTCCGGTCCTCGCCCTCCTCTGGTCCGAGCATCCCGCCTCCTCGCCCGGCTCCAGGTAGAGCAGTGGCAGTGCTCGCCCTACCGGAAATCGAGCAGCACCAGTCCTCTTCTCTCTTTTTTTTTTAAATTTTCAAAATTTTCATGCTAGATTTAGCTCAAAAGATGTTGAATTTCAAAAAACTAACACCAAATTCATACTCAGGACACCCAAATCTATAAGTTGAAAAACAAAATCGAAAAACTCACCGGAAAATTTTTCCGGCGGTGGTTGGCGGCGGCGGGTGGCGGCTCCGGCGGCGGCTCCGGCAGGTAGAAGGGAGGATCAGATGGAAGAGAGAGAGGGAGAGAGTGAGTAAGAGAGAAATGAAGAAAATAATGGAGGTTACGCTATATATAGTACGAGCGTTTTTTACCCGAAATTGACGTTTTCAACTGCGATTTCAATACAACGTTCTGAAAGTGTAACAATGTTTGCAATTTAGTCAAACACAACATAAAATGTCATTAACTTATGTGGAGTCACTATTATAACGTTTAAATGCGCTTAAAAGGGGTTTAACGTCTTTTATACGGGTTTATAATGTTTTGTAACAATCAGAGTGTTTTTTCTGTTTACGCTCAAGAAATGATTTTAAAAAAAAACAAGAGTTACAACACGACATATTGCATGTGTACAAGTCAATGAAGTAAAAAAATTTTGTACTGCGGTGATTAGTAATTGTACTGCGCAATAGCAAACCCAGTTTTTCTAACTCATTAATAACCCCTTATTTTCGGTCATTGAAATTCTAGTATATGAATTTTTCTTGTATATTATGATAGCTTATACTGTAGCCTATACCATAAGGAGTATAAATCTAATTTTAGATTTACAAAATATTAACATTTTAGGTGCTAAAAATTAAATCTAACACCTAACAAAATCGGCCATAATAAACAAGTACACAATAGATAGATCATATAAGATCAATATTTAGAACCTTGAAATAGGTAGTTGTAGGATTATCTTGTATATTAACCATTAGCTAATTTAAGCTTGATTTCCTTAGAAATTTTGACAGCAATTTGCTAGAGAAATTGGCTCCAAAATTATACAACAAGATGAAGAATAAGATGGGTTAGTATCCCATGCCAATCGGCTGTAACAAAAACCAAAGAACAAGAAGTTTTCAAGAAGGCAATGTTTACTCGAATCAAAGGCACTATTTGTGGTTTTTCCTGAGAATCTGGGGGCTCATGAGCTATGGTTGTAAAGCTCTTGAAGAGAGGATTCCAACGAGCTATCAAGCTTGTGATTTGGAGCTAGGTTGAGAAAGTTATGATTTCTACAAGGAAAGGTGTTCTTTAAGGTTCAAAACTAAGAACATTGCACTTGTTTTGTGTTGTTTCTTCAAAGAGAGGATGAGCTACGAATTTGGGAGCTCTCATTTGACAGGTAAGAGTCTCAATAATGATTCACTAAGGGGACAAGATGATATGGCAATCCAAGGAAGTCTTGGTGGTTAAAATAGTAGAAAATAAAGTATTTTGTCCTTAATGACTCACCCCCTTGATGTCGGCCAGCCTATGCCTTGTTTGACCTGAATTTTTTTGTTTCTCTAATGTTTTTATGTAATATTTGATACATTAAACTCGTTCCTAGTGACTTATACCATGTGATAGGTATGTTACAAGACCAAAAATGCCTTAAAACACCTTTTATGTGCTTCCCGGTTCACATTGATTATGCAATTTGTTTTGGCTAGTTTAAATGTGTCCTTAATACATTTACAACCTTTAGAAACTTTGTTCATGAAATAGCATGTTGCTAATTCCAATTTAAACCAAGTCGTTTAGTGGTTTCTCCTTGACTTTCGTCAGTTTAGTACCGGTTTTTGTGTGGACTTGTATACTTAATTTGTGTGTATACGCTATGGCTCCTATGACCATTTTATTGTTGTCCCCTTATTCCTTATTGGTATTTAGGCTCATTAGCCTTTTAGTTCCATGTATAAATACTTAAGGCACATTTTCCTTTAAAGCACATTTTTTCTTTAAAGCACGTTTTTGTGCTCTAAGGTGCGTTTTCGGTTTAAACGCTAATTTCGCTTAATGCGTATTACTAATCTTAGAGGTATTTCACATTTGAAATCTCTTGGTAACTTATTGGTAGTTCCCTAATTTATTTGTGCTCTTTAAAACACCTTTTGCTCAAATTATTCCTAAAGCATGTTTTGGTGTAAATTGTTGTTTAACACTTCTTCTAATGTTTCTAAGGCACGTTCTAGCCTTAGTATATCCTAATTAGATAGTTCATTAATATATTAAGGTTTGGGGTATTTCATAAAAAAACAGCCTTTTTTATTCCAAAGGTTTAACTGATCATACTTACATCTTCATAAAACAAAATTTTGGGACAATACCACATAGTTGAGAGCTAGTTGTCCCCAGACAACTAGGAATCTCAGTTTTACCACCAACATGCAAAGCCAAAATTTTGTGTAGGCAATGTTGCAAAAAACAGTCATGTACGACCGTATATACGATGAAACGGGCGTTTCAATCTTTGCACGTATTGAAATTGAAGCGTCCGTCCAAAATCCGTATCAACAAGCAGAACGTTTTTTTATGACGTACCACCGTATATTCGGTCGTCCACCCGTACCAGACGTTTTTTTTTTTAAGAAAAGGTATTATCCTTGTGAAATAACAAGGATGGTGGTTTAGGCTCTCGCAACAAAATTGCTTGCCAATAACCCAATTTCTTGGCTACAACAACATGTAGCTATAGATAGCTACATATATGTACATTTGGTCATTTAAAACTGTACAGTTGATCATTCAAAACTGTACTGGTGTATATGTACATGTATACATAGAATTGTGATATTTTCTGAATTTGTACTAAATGTACATACTAACTTTATAAACTGTACAATAAACTTATAAAACATGTACTTTTACACTATACAAACTGTACCATGAAAACTGTAGCCAAAGATAGCTACACATGGTTGTAGCTAAGACTCATTATAACCGACTGATTCAAATGGTAATATTCAACTTAACCCTAATCTCCTCTATATATGCCAATCTACTACTTGAAATTGCTTGTATTTTTCAGTTCTCCATCGACCTCATCTACTCATCAATCTCTACTTCTTGCCTCTGTTTTCCTCTCGGAATACCACGTTACTCTTAGAGGTGGATCTACCATATCCTCTGTTTTAAATTTTGCATCGACCATAGACGAGAGGAATCCCATTATCCTATTGTTGTAGTGTTGCTCAGAGGTGGAAGGAAGACAACTCCAGTTCCCAATATTAGTGTGGCGATCTCACTATTGCGGTTGCTGAAGGAAGACATCAAAATGAGTTATACAGCTTGCTACAGTGTAGTTGTCCTTTCACATAAGTCGAAGGAAGATGACAAAATAAATTACTTACTCTTGAACTATTACTTATTCTTTTAGGCAGCCAAATAATTATACATGTAATTTACTACTTACTCAAAGTTGTATATATAACTTTGAAGGATTTATCAAAATACGTCTTGCACTTTACACAGAATTGCTCCGGTTACGTTATTACATATTATCTAAAACTTTGGTTAGGTTTTTAAAGAAATAATTTGTTTTAGACTAGAATTATTGAGCTATTTATTTTTTATAATATTTATATACTAAATGTGTTCTCCGTATCGTTGAATTCGTACTGTATTCCGTATTACGTATTATAAATGATCCGTAATAAACTTCGATACTGTTTTTTACAACCTTTGTGTAGGCATATTACAACATTGATGGTGAGTGTAAATTTGTCCAAACTTGACCAAGCTCAAAAGCTTGTCTGTTTGATCCAAAATGAAAATTGTCTGAAACTTGAAAATACTCCTCGTTCGCCCATGATATTTAGGAGATTAATCTCCTTCCCATCAATAAAGTAAGCGGCAACTTAGAAGTGGATAGAGTAGGGGAGCGGATTATATGACGGACGTATTTTTTCCGTCGCGCGACGGAAATAATTTTATTTTGTTTTTCATTTTTTTATAGTGAGAAAGTGTCGATCACTGCAGTGGTGTATCTCCTATACCATTATTAATATTTTTGTTTATCATCTCATCTTTTATGTAATTTTTTTTTAATTTTTTCATTTTAAAAATGTTAGAGTGTAATTGTTTTATCATTTTAATAATACATTCTGTAATAATATAGTTATTAATAAAATAATTAACTAATTATATAAAAAATTATTTGATTATATTTATATGTATATATGATTATTAAATATTATTTATTTAATTTGATAATATTTATTGATGAACATATATCTCGATTGAACTTTTTTTAATTGAATTAATGTAAAAACACCAAGTTAAATATTTATAATTTTTTAAAGAAAAAAACTAATGACATCGCTATTGTATTATAGTTTTCTAACCTTATAATATTTGTTGTTGATATATATATGTAAAAAATAAAGTATAGCAATTTAAAATACACCAATCAACTGATTAAAAATAAGAAAATTGCAAATATAAAAAATATCAAGCTAATACTGATATTATTTTTGAAATTAAAAAAAGTGATATATAATATTTTTTAAAATATTGCACATTAATTTTTAACCTTCATGTTATAAGTTATCGTGTAGTGCATATATAAAAATCAAATGTTAATAAATACGTAAAGTTGACTTCAACAATTCAGCTTATGTATAATGTTGGAAATGTTATGTATAATCATGGCGTGGAAACGTTTATATATAATAATGGAATCATAGAAACGCCACGTTTCTATAAATACGTGGAAACGCTTATATAAACACGTGGAAACGTTTATATAAACACCTGGAAACGTTTATATAAACTCGTGGATACGTTTATGCATAACGGTGGAAACGTTATACTTGATTGTGACATGGAAATGTGACGTAGAAACGTTATATTTAACTGTGCCATGGAATATATAATTGTGTAAACGTATATATGTAATCATGGCGTGTAAACGTTTACATATAAATCGTGGAAACGTATTGTGATGGACATTCATATATAATTACTGAAAAGTTTATATGTAATCATGCCATGGAAACGCTACATGTAATCATGGAATTGTAGAAATGGGGAAACGTTTAAATAAAAACGTGGAAACGTATATATAACAACGTGGAAATGTTTAAATAAAAAGGGGGAAACGTTTAAATAAAAAGGTGGAAACGTTTAAATAAAAAGGTGGAAACATTATCTGAACTTGTGGACATTATATATAATTGTATCATGGAAACATCACATATAATTATAAAACTGTTTATATATAATCATGCAGTGAAAACGTTTCTATGTAACTGTGGCGAGGAAACGTTATAGATAATCATGGAATTGTAAAAACGTAGAAACGTTAAAATAAACATGTGGAAACGTTTATCTGAATTTGTGGACACCTTTATGTAAAACGTTAATTGGAAACGTTATTTATAATTGTGGTGTGGAAATCTGTCTACTTAGTGACGACAATACAAAGTATAGAACGACTTCAAAATAGATTACCCTACATACACCACACACCCTAAAAATCACCCTATGGAAGCTAAAAACGTCGAAGAGATTTTCAGGGTAAAGGCCCTAAACCCTACACTACAAACCCTGAAAAACTGTCGAGTCAGTGACGACAATACAAATTATAGAACGGCTTCAAAATAGATTACCCTACACCACACACCCTAGAAAAGCTAAAAACGTCGAAGGCGTTTCAAAGTTTATGGTGTAGGGTTTAGGGTCTAACAACCCTAAATCCTAAACCACAAACCCTAAAAATCTGTCGAGTTTGTAACGACAATATAAAGTGTAGAACTAATGCCAAAAAGATTACCCTACCCCCCATACACCCTGAAAACCACCCTAGGAATGCTAAAAACGTCGAAGGTATTTTTAGGGTTTGTAGTGCATGGTTGACCCTAAATCCTAAACCACAAACCTTAAAAAACTGTCGAGTCATTGACAAAAATATAAACTGTCGAGTCAATGGCAAGTCATTGACACGTTATAAGGGTATATAAAATGAATCATAAAAATATACCCTAAACTCGTGACATACCCTCTGAATGGTAAATCATTGAAATTTTTTAAATCAAATTTCAAGATGTATAAACTATTGTAAAGTTATTTAATAATAATAGTACTTAATATCTATTTTAATAATTTTACTTACTATATTATAAATTTTATTACTATTTTTAGTGATATTATTATATTATAGTTTTTACTATATTGTTTACATTGTAAATTATGTTAATGTAACATTTATTTTTATAAAATAATTTTATGCTTTGTGATTTATATATGTTACAACCTAATTTTATTAAAATATTTGCGGTTAATTAATACCTAGAGTGCATATTTCCGCTTCACTCATATATAATTAAGTTATAAGATTTAATTCTTAAGTTATTTTTAGAGTACATATCTTATTAAAGTTACCAAGTTATCATTTTATTTTACTTTTACTAATGTTTATAATTAAATTTTTAACCACAGTAAAAAAGCAGACTAAAAAATCATAAAAAGGAATACTACATGAACGCTCAATCTTATCGGCGTATGATGGAAATGGTGGGCAAATAAAAAAGAAATAAAACTAAATACTACTACTAATCTTGGACGGTTAAAATTAAAAATTTAAAAAGCACTCACGGTGTGGATTTCTTCCGTCGAGGACGGAAATAACTCCTCCGTCACCAAACTCGAGCCGATAGAGTAGTGAATTGTCAATTTTGTATTTATTAACCACGGTTACTTTATCTTAAAGGTACACTTTTGCTGTGTTTAATGTGGGCGTCGAACGACGCTAGATGAAACATAATTCACACGAACCCGGATGAACGGAAATGATAGTGATCCAAAAGGACCAAAACTGATCTGAAGCCTGAAAACCTGTAATAATGTAATCACTCAAATTTGTCGTTACCCGAGTACCATGAGATAAAAGTGATCCGAAAGTGTCGTGAACTCAAGTGACCCGTAACAATGATCAAAAACTTGATTAGAATGAAAATCAGAATGAATATTGTATTAACCTTTTTATTAATTTAGATACTGTAGTCACTATAACCTAAGAGCTAGTTGGTCATATATCCTGAAGACAATCAATAAAATAGTTATATCTCGATCCATAAAAGCATATTTTGACAATATCTAGTTGATATATATTATTTTATTTTCACTAAAAAATATGAACCATTAACATATTCACCTTTAACAAATCCTAATTAACCCCACAATATTAAAGACAGAAAAATGACTCAGCGTCGCTACGACAAATTTTACGTATCTTAATTATCTGTTCCAATACAACCCAAATTTTTTATTAATCTCATTAATTTTGATCCAAATGAATATTACTGAACAAATAGCCAGTTGACAAATCTAGGTGAGAATATCATTATTACAGATGTTTCCATCTTATGCAATTTTATATCTCAAGCTATATATTCTTAGTTAATATGTACAACCCCTCAACAATATAAAAAGTTAATAAATTCTTAATACAAAACTCATAATTATCAACCAATATTTGTTATATCAACAAAAAATGGTTATCACATATTATTAAAATTAGCGGGAGTTTAATTTTATAGCAATAGATAATAATTTATCTTAAAAATCCTTATTAGGCCTCATAACTTCAAAATCATATCCTGATATCCATCTATTGAATGTAACTTATTTATGATAAAACGGCTTTTAAAATTTTCTTTATTTTTTATTTTATGTTTTTGGAAGTTATTAACTGTTTTTTTATTGACTATTTATGATGATATAAACAAAAAAATATGATACTTTCAAATATATATAATTTAACAATATATAACAGTTTGTGAAGTTATCTCTAATGTGGAATATCAGTGTCAGATTTATAAGTTCGTAATATATGTCGTCATTTTCACGTTTTTCATAATTTAATGACATTTAGTTATTTTGCGTGATTTATTTGTATATGACTTTTAGCCATTTGCTTCAGTTGCCTTCAAAAAATCATATTCTTTGTGTTTTTTATTAATCATATGTTATATTTTAAAAAAAATATGATTAAAATTTATTTTTATATTTTTAACTATTATGCAACTTAAAGTTATTATAGGAATATATAATATGAGTAATAATATGAAAAAGAATGTTAATATCATAAATTGAACAGAAAACAATCTTTGTATAATAAAAAATAATAATAGATATTATAATAAGTTACCAAAGATATGTTTTTTTAGTGAAATTCGCTCAAAACTATGAATTAATTGGTGAAATTTCACTAATCATTTAGTGAATAGACTAACTTTGAACTAAGCTCATAACAACTTTTAGGTCATCAAAATGAATTATTAAGCCTAGTTTTTCATTTATGGGGATTAGCACACATCTGACTCGCTATATAAAAATGAAATAATATATATTAATGAAACTGACAGATCAGATTTGCCTGCGAATTCATCTTTTTGGACCCCAATAGTTCGGATTTTTTGCCGACAACAAAAATATGTATAATAGATAAAAAAAACCTGTAAAATAAACCTGAAATTATTATTTTTGTTTATAATATTTTTTATATAAATAATACATGTTTTATAAGTGTAATATACATATTTTGTCTATTACATACAAATATAATGTAGCTATCTTGGATAGCTATGGTTGTAGCTAAGACATGTTCCACACCAAATCCGGCAAAGACTTATATATCTAAGGAAGTTGTTTTCCCGGATCCATAAGAAAAAATGAAAGAAATTTGAAGGCATAATGAAGGAGCACAAATTGACAACCAGTTGTATTCGTCCTAACCCTTTTCAATTTCCCCATCATGTCCAAAGACCACAAACCTGTGAAACAGTATATAATGAAATACTACAGGCCTTTTAACAACAATAATTACCGGCACCGAGATTAAACCTTGTCGCAGTGGCGCTTCAATAACTACCACCACAAAAGGAAAACAAAATCTGTGCCTCAAAGAAAAGACAGTAAAAACAGTACTATGCCTGTTCGCCAGAAACTAAAAATTTGGCTGTGAAGTTTCTGAAATTCTAACTTAACATGCTCCCTGCAGAATACAGCAATGGCGGTAATAACAGATGTCAATTGCAGGTCCTGCACGAGCTGGATCCAGATATAGCCTGGTTGAGCAGTTAGTAAGCCAAGAGAGACTACATGCAAAATACATGGTTAAATCAAGAAGCTTAAAATCTGAATGGTGCCCCATTAATCTCAAACCAACTCAATCTGACCTGTCAATTCCAACCAATCCTACCGAAAATAAACTGTGTAGGGAAGAGGATCAGGGTAGCATCATTCCTCTACCTGGCACACCCCTGAACCGTCCCCTTCTTCTCGCCATCATGAGCCCAAGCCTTTGACGGCTGCTACGGACACGATCACGACCACCACCACCACCTTGAAACAGGTCGTTCAGCCCTTCACCTAATAAATCATCCAAATCATCAAAGATTCTATAGAACGGGTGCTGCCCACCCTCAATCACAAAATCACCCATCACGATCGCACCAGGATCAGATGAAGTGATTGCGCTAATCACATCATTCCTCTCCCTTTCCGACTCGAGATCCTTCCACTTCTCCTCCATTGCTGGGTCTACTTCCCTAGGTGGGGGCGAGAGTGGGTGGTCAGCTTTCACGTGCTTCCTCAGCTGTTTGAAGCTACCCTTGAATGAGCAATTCTCTTGCATACAGCTCCGCTTCTTCCTGTTGAGGTCCTTCCTTGCAGGCTCCACCACAGTCCAGCCCTTAACCAGACCACGGCAGATGGGGCAGGAGAGCTGAGGTATTTCTTCCGTTTTTCCATTGGGCAGGGCAGGGGAGAGTTCACATGAATATTCATCACTGCATTGAAGAGATGTAAGCTTTGTATAAGCTTTCTTGTACTGGTCAAGGCAGTTGGAGAACCTGTTGCCCGTGGCACACATGTATGGACGACAACCTTTGTCGTATGAGGAGCAGAGGAGGAGGACCGCATTATGCGGTGATTCCATGCAAACAGAACACCTTGCTCCTGCCCAGTCTTTCCTCTCGCAAGTGGTTCCAGAGCACTTTTTCTGCTTATGGATGCATTTAGGAGATAGGGATGGGATTTTAGAGCGAAATTTTAGCTGTTTCACCTTACTCACCTTTCCCATTTACCTCTTGACCTGAAATATAAATTGCAGCAATCGTGACATGAAAACAAATTACCATTGTCTAGCAATATAAGGAGATCTTTTCAAGTGCTTTCTCTATACAACCCATTTCCATAATGCCAACACCCAGACCTTTGCAAGAGTTGTTCTTTTAGTTGCCCTTACAAGATGGAAACTTACAGTGAATATAAATGTGTATCCAGAAACATGCACAGATATATATATATTTATAATGTGTCCGTATATTAAAGGTTCGCAGCTGTAATATCATAGTATTTATGGCTCTAGAAGAATAAAAAGTACTTTTTATTCTTCTAGAGCCATGATTATGCAGTTGCAACAATAGAATTATGCTGGAGAGGTTATGAGTGCTAGCTTAATATGAATCAGATTCCAACACACCGAACAGTAATCCCTAATCATGATCATCAAACTATTAGTGCTACCCTAGTGCTACCCTCCCTTTAATTTGTTTCCCCACTAATCCAACCTATATATCCTTTTCCTTCACCTTTTATGTGTGTGTGTGTGTGTGTATGTATATATATATATGTTCGTGTCTGTCATGTACCCTTCTGCTTATTTAGAATATATATACTGAATACTCGATGGTAACATTATACTAAACAAATCTGGAAGTATTAAATACATTTAATTAAATATGAGAATGAATAAAATACATTTGAGTGAAGTTTCCCTCTCCTGGTTTCACAATTCAGGTAGAGCATATATGTTTAACGTGGTGATTACTTTAATTTGTCCTTAAGGTTGCTTTGGTGTACTCTGTTGTCATTGTTGATGTATGAGTTTGCATTGTTTCCTGATGTGTTGTACTACTAGACTAGTATATAAGAAGTAGGGTGTGTGGTAACTGGTAAAAGAAGAGAGCATCTTGATGACAGTCCCTACATTAACGGAAGATGAACTAAAGGTAAGGAAAATTGGTGAAAAGAGATTGCAAATCAATCAGAGGAGAATTTTGTTTCTTTTAGCTTGGCACCTTTTGAAAATTTTGCCAAAAGACTTTTATTCTAACAGATTCTCTCAAACAGGATCATCATTGAACTCAACTTCAACCCTGAAAAGTGAAAACTAATCACCATTCACCAAGTAGATGAGGGGAAACTATACTAACAAATCAGCAGTCCATGATGTTGTAGCTAGATATTATTGTATTTTGTATAGGTCATATTTACATGTGGTACCAAGCTGTTTTTCTTCTACATCAGAATTAGACATTAGAATCAAACCTCTGTTTCAAATTTTAACTTCCTGTTGCGAATCTAAACCTTTATTAAAATCAACATTCGCAACTGCAACTAATTAATCCCACCAGCAGTCAGCAGAAAGTAGCCCAAAATCCTTTTCAATCCCCAAAGAGAAAACTGATTAATTTTTTCAAAAAAGTTACCTCCTTACGCCGCTGAGCTCAGGAGAAGTATCCATCACCAATCGAAAAAACAATTGACAGCTCGGGGGAAGTATCCATAACCCTAATCTAAAAAAATGAGGGGAAACATGCTAGATCTAGTGCAAAAACGTACCAGTCACCGAAATTGAACAATCTGGTGTCGACAACCTCAAGGATGGAAGAAGAAGGCGAGTAACTCTGCGAAGATTTCAGTCCTTGCGAGAGAACGGATGTTTCACACTGCCATTGAACGCGTGAGTGAGTGTTTTTTTTTTTCAGATGAACCGCGTGAGTGTGTAAGCATCTGAGTTTTTCAATCTTTTACTGACTTATCTAAAAAAAAAATTAGTTATAATGACCTATATGTAGTGACTCATAATTTTATTAGTCAGTAAAGTCTTAGTTAATTTTTATTTTCAGTCAGTAAATATTGTGTTATATTGACATTTATATAATAGAGTAAGTAAAAATTAAAAAACTTTTAGTAGCACATATATGTGTCAATAGAAACTATCTATAGTGACACTTAATTAGGTGTCACAATAAATGTGTGTCACTATAGTGCTCTTATCTTGTAGGATGTATGTGAACAGACTCAACTCCAGCAAAAAGGAAGAGAAAGTGAACAGATTACTAAGAGCTAATGATACCATCCAATAGAGTAATGTTGTCCATGTCACCTTACAAAACCATTCACAGTTGCATATTCAGAAGATGATCATGTATAGGATGCCGATAGAAGTTGCTGAAGGCCATGAACAACCAAAATCACTGACAGATCAAGAGAATACCAAAACTCACAAAAGAATCAGATTGTCCTTGAATCCAAGATCTAATACTCTCAAACAAATTAGATAATATCCATAATAAGCCAAGGACCCCAGACCACATAAACAGATACATACTCCAAGAGCAAGGAAAAACCTCGAAAATCCTCAAGCTCAGGACATGTGAAATGACATTGGCAGGAAATCTTCAAATTTCTGTTATTACAGCTTAATAGCTTATGTGAATCAATATTCAAACAAATGCAACGTGTGGTTGGTTTAGAGGAGAATTTGAAGGAATTTATCAACTCAGAATGAGAAAAATAAAGAGTCACGTTTCTGTCATCCAAAACCCGGAAGACAAATGAACTATTGCAACAATTCTGTCACATATAACATACCAAGTTTGAAGCAAGGGTAGCGGGAAGGCTATTAGTATTGATTTTTTCACATTTGAAAGTGACTTTGGCATTATGTAACACACTTCTACACAAAACATGGGAACTAATTGCTAACGGACTGGAAATAATAAAGTGATAACAGCAAGCTGATAAATTTGATCTGACAAAGTATGGTACCAGGCTTCCATAAACCATGGAAGTGGTCATACTAGACCAGTTGGTTCCTCCTGCAAGAACAGGTTACCTGCTAAATCCTATGTTTCATAGAATTAGCAGATAAGAGCAACTTTTGCAACAAATTTTCCCAAATGGCAAAGGCTCTACGAAATAACTAGTTATATCATGTTGCAAGTAATTTGTAAAAGCTAATGCGTGTAATCACCAACAGATTATAGTGGATAGTTCGGAAACAAGATCAACATAGAATGATATAAGAATATCTCTAATCGTCGAAAGAAGAAGACACGAAACAGAAATGAGAATCTGAGAGAACACCACTATCCGCCAACAGAATGTCAATGCCGAGTTACTGATGGCCGCAGAAGTTAACAAATTGTTCGAATTTTTATCTTGTAAATCAGCAATCTTTGAACAAACAAGACCTAAGAAATCACTCAGCACGAGAAAATAGTAAAATAAAATGTACAAGGGTTTGATGCAGGGAAGGGGCAAAGATAACAGAAGCGAGCACCTTTGATTCGTCCCACAACTGATCGGCAGGAGATAGGCTACGGATATTCGGAGACAAGGGGCACAGCCCGAGCTTAGCCCGCTTACTGGGAGAGATGAGGGTGGTTCGAGCAAACAGGCCTGCCAGATTTCTAAATTTATGAGATGCTCATCGAGTCGAGGCGCACGTCCTCGACTTCATTTCTGGCATCAGGTCGCATGTTGTCTTTATACGCAACTTAAACGCCACGCCTCGCGTGGCTTAATCTCGATCTTAAGTCGTTTTAAGGAGGATGAGTTTATTCATTGATTAAATTTTAGACTATATATTTTATTTGGTGAGTTGTGTTTTAAAATTGAGTGTATCAATGTTATACAAATTTCTGGTCTTTGACCGTTCTTTTTTGAAAAACTTCATTGTTCAAAAAATAACAATAGATTCGGAATGGATAGAGAGAAATTCTTCTTTGTAATATGAAGTAAAAGATGGTTAATACTACCTCCGTTCCACTCAAAGTGTCTCGTTTTCTTTTTGACACATTTTTCCACTTTAATATTAAATATATAAGATAAAATAATTTTTAAAAATTAAGTTGTACAATATATAGTTTTTCATATAAGGATTTCATTGTAAACACATAGATTTATAAAAATATATTATCTTACATGTTACATATTGAAGTCAAACGACACATCCAAATAGTAAATTGGATACTTTGACTGGGTGTGATTGTGGTAAGTTATTTTCATAGTTGTTAAATGTCAACTGCTAGAATAATATGGAGAAAAAAATGACAAATTATCATAAGAGTTGTCAAATACTAGAGTGCATAACAAACCATCTTTATTATGTAAAATCTAGAAATTTTCTTGGTTGTTGTAGAAACGGCGTCCTAACCAGCGTTTTGGTGTAGAACCCACCTGGGACCCTACCCAGACCCACATTTTCTCATGTACTTTATTTTTATGGAGTCCACCTTTATTCTATTTTATTTTAGCAGCTAGGTCTGATTGCTAATACAAACAACTAACCACAAACAAACCATTTATAGTTCATTTTTTCAATAACTAGTTATTATAGAGAAAATAATAAAGTAGAAATTGTTAGATAAATTATTCAACAAGCTATTGCAACATGGAATTCATTGTGTGGAAGAGTTGTGGGGATGGCTTGTATTGCTCTCGCACATAAAAACAATAAGTGTATTGGTTGTGACCAATGTGTTGTGATTTCTTTTTCATTCTTAAAAGCCACCTAGGCTACCAGTAGAATCTCTTTCTACCTGACCTTTCAATAATTCCAACTTTTCTTGTTCACGAATGACGCGAACAACCAACTAAGGCTCCGTTCGCTCACACCATTAAGGTGCAGTGGGCTGAAATCGTGCTCGTAGGATGGGACAGAGTAACGATTTGAGGGGATGAAACTCTGCGAAATGTGAGATTGGGAGCTTAAAGATAAAGCTTGGTAAACCTGCGTTCAGGAAAAACCACGCCTATTAATGTAGTCCATGACATGTCTAATTACACCATTACCCTTACTTTTTTCCTCGACCGCACGCTCTTCGTCATCGATTTTCAACTTCGTCATGGTGCACCAGCTTCTTCTTCAATCTCTGGATTGCAGCAACCCGTCACGAACTACAGAAACCACTACTGTTAGAGATTGCTCCAGCCTGTCGTGTTCGTTTGAGTTGGCAAGCTTCAACAAGAACTGGAAAAGAGGCTACAGAATTATCGAACCTACCTAGGCAACAATGAAAAAAGAATCGGTCGAGCTTGTGAAGATTTGAGGATGAGTGATGAAGATACCAGATGAGGGTATTTACGTCAATTGTACATCTCGTACGTTTTAAAATAATAGCTCACAAACGAACAGACCATTAAAAAAACCAAATTAATGTGGTCCAAAAGTTCTGAGATTATTGCCCAAATTAATGTCCTCCGTTTTGGGCCTCTAGCAAACGAACAACCCCTAAAAAGAATAGACACATACAATTTAACCTCCCATGAAGTAGCTACCCCATGTGATCCACTTCACACCATGAAACATCTGACCTTCATCAAGAATTGAAGAAGTGATGCACTCAATGTTGGTGGAGACAAAGAGAGACTCGTACAACCTTGTTCATTGTGTAAGGAAGAGGAAATGAGAGAATACTTCAAGCCCTACAACTTCTCTATTTCTAAGCGACATAAGTTAGTTAAAATCCCATCTTTACTACTTAAAACTATTGATAAATAAGACAAGTAACTTTCCCTTTGATTCCTTTAGTATGGCTGGTCATGCCTTTCTATCCAATCCATGTGAATGACTTTGTAACTTCCAAGTCCAATCATCTCTATTAGTTTTTCCAATGAATTACACAAGTTAAATGTGCTAAACATTAACTTTTAGGAGTTGTTCACGTAGATAAGTGGGATTTATCTACAAATAACTACTTTAAAAGTAAGATAGTCTAGGCATCTTTAATACTCTCTTTTATTTCTAACAGATGATGTTCAAGTATAGAGCAGAAAATTAAGTAACAAAATTGTGGACTACTTTGCCCTCACTTTTTATCAAGAGTATGAGTGTTTTGAGTAAGAGGAGAAAAGTACAGGATAAAAATTAAACTCCGACGGTAAAATGTCCAAAACATCTTAAATTTTAAAAAATACAACAAAACATAGAACAACATCTATTAGAACAAGGAGTATTAACTAAAGGTGATTCTTATCATTCAAGTTTCTTCACACCTAGTACAACTACAAACATCAAATAATTAATTTTTTTTTGAAGCAACATTCAACTTCTCATCCATAATCAAGCATACACATGGAAAAGATTTGATACCATCCCCAAACCTTCCATTCCACAACTAACAATTTTGGAATTAAGGATAAACAACCTAACCAACCTACATATTTCTTTCCAAAGCTAACATTGCTCATATACAAAGACATACTAGTACGACTTACTTACAAAGACATAAAACTTTAACACCATACAACGTATCTACCAACTTGCTCATGCATAAAACCATATACTTCGTCTGAAAGGTTCGACCTTTCCAAAATCCGATCAAAGTTCATATTACATTCATCAATCTTCAACGCAAAAACCACCTATTGATTCAAGGAAAACCCATCGCACTGCTTGGAGGTCTTCTCCACCCGAAACAAATTTCTCATCTTCGCAGGCTTAGTGTGGTCTCGTACCTTCCACCACTGATAAGCCGCAGACTTATCGTATTTTATGCCTATTCAGGGATATATTTAGCTAAATAAGGTTAAATAGATGTTTTATGTATATCTACGTATTAAAGTTATTATTAGTTCAGTCTTATGTGTTTTATATGTTTTTGTACAAGGAACAAGTTTCTAGCCAAAAGTCCATTGATGCCGGACATAAGGCCGGGTAAATCCTAGCCGACACAAGTAAAAAGTCACCTCAGTTCACCAGAAGTTAGAAGTACATGAAGAGGTGTCTTTTGATGAAGAGGTATCTTTTGATGAAGAGGTGTCTTTTGATGAAGAGGTGTCTTTTGATGAAGAGGTGTCTTTTGGTGAAAAGGTGTCTTTTGGCGAAAATGTGTCGCATGGTGAAAAGGTGTCTCATGGTGAAGAGGTGTCTTTTAGTTGGAAAGATGTCTTTTGGATGAGAAGACACTATGTAAAGACATCATTTGGTGATGTGTCTTTCCATACCAATACAACTAGTGTAAAAGGTATCTTTTTGCTAAAGACATGTCTTGGAGTTGTGTCTTTATGGAAAGACATCATTTAAGATATGTCTTTCCATAGAATCACTTCCAACACCTATAAATACCCTACCCTGTGGTCATTTGAGGACACACTTCAACATCATATTACACTCCATTCATTACTCCATTTCCGCACTCCTCCAAGGTGTTGGTGTCCAAGGAAGTTCTATGCAACTTTTCACGCGAAGAGAAGAATCCATCGCGGGTTAAGGCTACATCCAATCTTCTTATCTCCTGTGTATTCTCTCTCTTGATCTGTGTGGATGGTGGAGTAGGAATTCCTTGTTTGTTCTTTGGTTAGGGAATGAAACTCTCTTTGTAAAACAATGTGTTCTTCTTAATTAATTTCAAGTTTATTAAGAGTAAGGTTCTTATTGAAAGAGAATTGGTTGATCTCTTATTCTCTTCCTGCAAATTTTACTTGTGGAGGATGAATCCCAAGTAGAATAGGTTAGACTCTCTTAATGATCTTCCTACTCCCTTCTTGTGAATTAAGAGTTAGTAGTAAGAGTGAGAATTAACCCATCTTTCCCATTACTTTGTTCATTTCGTGGCATGACATATGCTCGAATTGTTAATATGTAGTGAGTCTTCTGTTTTCTTCTCGGAAACTGGAGAAAGAATACGCATATTGACTATGCCGGATGCACTGTCGGGTGGCCAATGTCCGGCATATTCAATGTCTTTTGAATATGCCGTGCATCTGGTGTCCGGCAGGACACCCGGCGCATTCAATTGTTGGTTAATTCGAAGGCTTGTATTTATGTTTCGAGTTCATATTGATACTTAGATGGTTTTAAGCCCTAAATCAAGAATAATTTCCTTGTAAATACTACTTAGCTTAGTCAGTTTTAATTAGGATTAGAAAATATTTCAATTTCCCCTCGTCTTAGAATAGGTTATTACCGGATTAGGACTAGTTTTCTATAAGTCCCTTGGGTTCGATACTCTCGGTCGTAATATATTTACACTATTCTCCGACCGGGTTTTATTTGCTACCCGTAGTAGAGTTGTAGGTTTAGTTTAGTATTTTATTCTTTTTATGTATATAGTTTTCCTACAATTTTCTGTTTAGCAAATTGGCGCCGTTGCCGGGGACTTGGAATTAGTCCAAGTCCTAAAATCGGTAAAACGCCCTATTCGTTATCCTTTAATTCTTTATTATTTATTCTTTTCTTTGATTTTAAATTTTTTCCATTTTTTTATTCGGTTGAATATGCCGAGTACAATGCCGGTTGTATGGCACCCGACACATTAAACAATTCATATTCTTTAATTCTTTTATTCGTTGTTGAATTGGTTTCTCTAGGTTGAGCACGCCGTGCACTATGCCGGGTAACACAAGTCCGGCATCGTGGAGGAAGTCCGAAGCCGGACAAGAATAACCCGGCGCATAATCCGGCATACTCAACCTTAACTTTCTTTTTTTTTCATTTTCTTTTCAGATTATTAGAGTCATATGTACATATTCCTATTGCACCATGGTCTTTTTTTTCCTTCTCTTATCCCTTATTCCCTTGTCAAATTATCTCCTTTCGAGTTTTGAACAAGCCGGGTAAATAGCCGGGTAAAATCAACCCGGCATAAAGGAGGAAGTTCTACGCCGGATAGGTTACATCCGGCACGTGATCCGGCTCGTTCAAACTTACTCTCCATTTTTTTCGTAAATAGTAGAGACATATACAAATGATCTCTTACTCTTTATTGTCATTAACTTGATTTTTATCTCCTCTTGTTTATATTTCTTTGTTACATTTAATTTCTTTTCTCTTTGAATATGCCGTTCATGATGCCGGGTAAAGTCTACCCGGCATAAAAGAGGAAGTCCAATGTCGGATACTTTGTGCCCGGCACACGGTCTGGCATATTCAATATGATCTATTTTTCTTTTCGTTTCGTAACATTTTTATATTTTTGTTTTTTTATATTTTATTGTTAAATTAATATTTGTGTTGCTCCTCCTAAGTAAATAAGGTGAATGCATCTCCGATCGCATAATCTTCATGAAGATTCATCTGACCGCGATCAGGAGACAAAGAGGACATTTCTTCGTTCCTTAAGGCAACGATGAAACCAACAAACGCACTCCCTGCACAAATGAAATCAAATACCACCGGCGAATGGCAAACACTCTCTTCCGCCCAGTGCTCCGAATTGCCACATTTTATACCACCTAAGGAAGCGGAACTTGCAGAGACATCGACCATACGCATGGAGCATAAGTCGATGCAGTTGCAAATGCAGCAACTTCTTGCTCAACCAAGACTACCTGGTTCACTCCGTCTCCAACTCAAATTGATCCGAGGGAGCATGCGAAATCGATCATGATCTCTTCCCAGATCTCTGATCATTCGCCAAGTAGCCAAAAGGCTAAGTGTAGGGCAGCCCCCACGCGTCTAGTCTTCTTGCACCACATGGGAGTCATTTTCTTCTTAAAATTTTAATTTTCTTTATTAAAGTCTTTCTTTATTTATTTTATTTTTCTTTCGAACACTGGGGACAGTGTTCCTGCTAAGTGTAGGGCAGGGACCCCCCTTAAAAAAGTTTTTGTTAATAATATGCGTAAGTTGTGAGTTTCATCAATGTTTTACTAAACTTTTTGCATGTTTTTGATTGAGATGAGATTAGGAATGAATAATGCTTGTTCTTTCAAGAGGTAAGCTTTCTAATGACTTGTAGATTCCTATTTTTAACTTTTTGATTCTTTTTATTTAACATGAGTACATGATCTTTCTCCTAATTCTTTCCTTTATTTACTTCTGGGTATTATTTTCTTCTCTTTTCAAACTGTGAAAATCTTTTGGGTGAAAATCTTTAAAAGGGTTTTTTGTGAAAAAAAGAGATGAAGAAAAAAAGAAAGAAAGAAAAAGCAAAAATCTTCTTCCAAAGGGAAAGCATTATATTCCTTGAGGTTACAAAAAGGTGCCTCGGAATAAAAGCAAGAAACGAGAGTTTTTCCTTTTGTTTTTCTCCTAAATTCCCCGTTCTTCAATGCAAAAAAATTCAAGGTTGATTCAGAAACCCTTACGAAATATGGCTGAACATAAAAACCATTGATGAGTGTCTTGGCCACATTCAGAAACTCTTGAAAAATAGAGCTGAATGATGGAAACCGGAAAAAGGAGAGATTACAAATCCCTTATGCAAAATAGCCCAAAAGCTTTTGATCGGTTTTGAAATTCTTTATTTTTATACCCATTAGTATTTTGATGGATAAGGATGATTAAGTGATACTTGTGAAATAGAGTCAGGTAGTTAGAAATATTTATCTAATTGTCATTCTAAAGTTTATCTATTTTGTGCATAAGTAATTACTCCTTTCTAATCTAATTTTGCTCGAGGACTAGCAAAAGGTAAGTGTAGGGCCTTGATAAGCCGCAGACTTATCGTATTTTATGCACTAGATTCAGGGATATATTTATCTAAATAAGGTTAAATAGATGTATTTATGTTATATCTATGTATTAAAGTATATTATTAGTTCAGTCTTATGTGTTTATATGTTTTGTGTACAAGGAACAAGTTTCTAGCCAAAAGTCCATTGATGCCGGACATAAGGCCGGGTAAATCCTAGCCGGCACAAGTAAAAAGTCACCTCAGTTCACCAGAAGTTAGAAGTACATGAAGAGGTGTCTTTTGATGAAGAGGTGTCTTTTGATGAAGAGGTGTCTTTTGATGAAGAGGTGTCTTTTGGTGAAAAGGTGTCTTTTGGCGAAAAGGTGTCTCATGGTGAAAAGGTGTCTCATGGTGAAGAGGTGTCTTTTAGTTGGAAAGATGTCTTTTGGATGGGAAAACACTATGTAAAGACATCATTTGGTGATGTGTCTTTCCATACCAATACAACTAGTGTAAAAGGTATCTTTTTGCTAAAGACATGTCTTGGAGTTGTGTCTTTATGGAAAGACATCATTTAAGATATGTCTTTCCATAGAATCACTTCCAACACCTATAAATACCCTACCCATGTGGTCATTTGAGGACACACTTCAACATCATATTACACTCCATTCATTACTCCATTTCCGCACTCCTCCAAGGTGTTGGTGTCCAAGGAAGTTCTATGCAACTTTTCACGCGAAGAGAAGAATCCATGCGGGTTAAGGCTACATCCAATCTTCTTATCTCCTGTGTATTCTCTCTCTTGATCTGTGTGGATGGTGGAGTAGGAATTCCTTGTTTGTTATTTGGTTAGGGAATGAAACTCTCTTTGTAAAACAATGTGTTCTTCTTAATATAATTTCAAGTTTATTAAGAGTAAGGTTCTTATTGAAAGAGAATTGGTTGATCTCTTATTCTCTTTCTGCAAATTTTACTTGTGGAGGATGAATCCCAAGTAGAATAGGTTAGACTCTCTTAATGATCTTCCTACTCCCTTCTTGTGAATTAAGAGTTAGTAGTAAGAGTGATAATTAACCCATCTTTCCCATTACTTTGTTCATTTCGTGGCATGACATATGCTCGAATTGTTAATAGGTAGTGAGTCTTCTGTTTTCTTCTCGGAAACTGGAGAAAGAATACGCATATTGACTATGCCGGATGCACTGCTGGGTGGCCAATGTCTGGCATATTCAATGTCTTTGAATATGCCGTGCATCTGGTGTCCGGCAGGACACCCGGCGCATTCAATTGTTGGTTAATTCGAAGGCTTGTATTTATGTTTCGAGTTCATATTGATACTAAATGGTTTTAAGCCCTAAATCAAGAATAATTTCCTTGTAAATACTACTTAGCTTAGTCAGTTTTAATTAGGATTAGAAAATATTTCAATTTCCCCCTCGTCTTAGAATAGGTTATTACCGGATTAGGACTAGTTTTCTATAAGTCCCTTGGGTTCGATACTCTCGGTCGTAATATATTTACACTATTCTCCGACCGGGTTTTATTTGCTACCCGTAGTAGAGTTGTAGGTTTAGTTTAGTATTTTATTCTTTTTATGTATATAGTTTTCCTACAATTTTTTGTTTAGCAACCACTAGAAAATCACCACCACACCACCGCCATAACAAATTCCTACCACCAACACGACCCAACAAAATCCAACAGAGCAGATTAACCAAGCAAAGAAACAACACCACCCATGCTAGAAGAAAAGCTGGGCATGCAAAAGGGAAAGGAAGACAAGAGTAACCCGGAAGCCGCAAGAGACAAAAGGAGGCAACATGAATGGAAAACAAAAGCAAACAGAAAATTCCTTACAAAACACCTAGACACAAAAGTGACAAAGAAAGAATGTAACACCCCTACCGCTAATACCGTCATTACTGTGCAAATACTTACCTTCGTAGCGGATATTACTTACTCAACGGCGGGTGTACAATGCCGTTAGTCACCCACGTGACTAACAAGGCGGATTACTATACTACATACTATCGGTCTGATGATTATGAATATACCGAGTACTCTACACCATACAATACTTCCCATTGCATACTCATCCATAATCCAATTACAACTCCAATACAATACTATACCGAGTATACTACAGTCCTCAAATTACCGATACAGTTTAAGCTTCCAAATCCGCATTACAATACAAGTACCGATCCCTACTATACAACTACCCATGCTTACATAGCAGTCCCCGTCCTACTCTCTCGAACGGTGAACAGCTTCGGTACCTGCACACTAAAAAGGGTCCCCCGAGGGGGTCAGCTTACGCTGCATATGAAATCCGCATATACCGCGTGCTAACCGCGGTACGCCGACTACTTTGGGTCGGATATACATGGAGTTCATTTTACATGCATACATACATACTCATACTACACAATACATCAAAGATACCTACATAAACACACAAGTGCATTACTTACTAAGAAAGACAATTCAATAGTCAACCATTCGTATTTGTTATACATTCATTACTTTTCGTACTGTGTTCGATATTCGTTACTCTACTCCTACTTACTCCTTACTCTGCATACTCATCATTCCGTGTTCAATACCTTACTCGTACACGATCCTTACTCTGTGCTCATTACTATACTAGTGCATACTCACTACTCGATTCTCCATACTTACTCTTACATACTCAATACTCGATACTTACTCATACGTACTCAATACTCGGTACTCCTTACATACTCATACTTGCTTCTTACTCGATACTCATTACTTACTCATACATACGCAATACTCATTACTTTGGCCTCTGGGCGGAGTCATACTCAAGACTCGCCACCGGACCTACAATACGAGGGCTATACGCTTAGCTCCTCAAATACTCAAATGTTCGTTCTACCGGACTACACGAATTCCCAACACTCTTCTCTCAGAGCACAACAACCTCATGGTTTAGCCTAGGAGTATCTCTCTCGATAACCTCTGTTAGCTTAGGGAATTACCACCGTCTAGTATCCTCAGATTTAAGGGTTTCCCCAACATATCGAATACTCTCTCGTTCGGGGCACACTTACATCAGTCGGGTCCTCTCATAATGGGTCGACTAATTACTAAGGGGTTTGGAGATCCCTCATCAATCTTTACTACTCTCATGGTTCATGTTTTGCACCAAGATTAATTCCTCTAATAGAGGTTACTTATATACTTCCTCCACATTTTGTTGGTAGGTTATTCATTTCGTTTCTCCTACCGTTATCGGAAGGTTATTACTCCCGTACACTCTCTCACATTCTAGTGAGTTCGTTGGGTTGCGTTATCGTTTATTGATTCGATACTTTAGTGCGTTGCTACGTTTCCATTGGTTCACAATATGGCTCTTACTACGAGCCTCTACACAACAAAACTCATCTATTAGTCGTACTACGCACTAAATGAAGCCACACCATCGATCAGGAAAGGTTAGCTCACACAACATACATCAAGACATACAATGAAGGCAATAAACCATTTTCATGCTTTAGTCTTGATTAGCCGGCATACAACATACAAATCAACGTAACTCGGTTAGCATACGGGGCATGAGGAAATCATACCTTTCACCGGAGTTAGATTTACCATGTGTTCCCTTGTTCCATGGTTCGTACTTGTACCACTGATAATATTTCAAACATGATTATTAATACTATACTCTTACGATACACAAATAATTACTATTCCCGTACTTACCCCGTTATCCCGGTATACTTAATGTTATCATACTCTCAACCTACTTCATTACTTTTCATACTTGTTTTCCTACTCCCATACTTACTTCTTCACCATTGTTGTCACATTAATGGTATATTACTAAGGTCCTTTATTCATGTACTTACCTACATACATACATACATATGATTACTATGTTACTATATATTTTTTTTTATAAGTTAGGGCCGTCCGACCCACCGTCCGACCCAAGCCCTGGGTCGGACCATTCCAGTAAGTTTTCCCGTCTTCTGAAAGTGTCCCGTCCGACCCAGAACTGTTCCGTCCGACCCATACACCTCTGGGTCGGACCATTCCAGTAACTTTCGATTCCGGAGTCTGGGTCTGTCCGACCCACCGTCCGACCCAACCTCTGGGTCGGACAGTTCCAGAACATGCCTACAGATTTTGTTTTCCACTTCTTTCTTTACCCATTTCTTCCCCAATCCTCCTACATGTAATCCCACATGTTTTAGCACTAATTAAACCCTCTAAATCATCTTAATTCATCCACCAAATCCATTACTAAATCCCTCAACAACTTACACAATTCCTTATTTCATCTTCAACACATGTAACAGTTTTTGTTACACTTATGCTACAGATTTTACCATTCAATTCTCCCATCCCATACTTCCTCAAGCGATACCATTCCAAGCATTCTAAATACCTCTCCTTACCATGCCAATTTATTTCCAAGCCATTGCACTTCCTACACCCAAGTTCCAACACTCATCTTACAAAATCCTGCACACCAATTTCTCCTAGCTTCTCCAATACATTTTTATCACTTCTTGCTACAGATTTTTATATGCTTTATCCTCACACTACAATTACCATCCCATAGCTACTAAACATCTCTACTAATCCCAATACATACCTTGGTTCTCCCTTTCACCAAGTCATTCTTTAATGCTCAATTCCTACCAAAATTTTGCCACAGTTCACCTACTTTTCCTTACATCCTCAAATACACATTCTCTCCTCAAATTCCACCTAAAGCTAGCCACACCCAACAAGGGTCCTACCAGCACACATACGAAATCCTAATACACCAATGCTTCCTCAATTACAATACCAATACAACATTATTCCTCAAATAGCATTACTAATATACATACACCATTCATTTGGCTCTAAGGCCTACAAATCCACACATTTACTCACTAGTACTCAAATGTCCAAAACTACATTACCAATACAATAGTTGAGGTTCTTTATTTGTTTACCCATTCCCATTACACTAATGCATTTAAAATTAAGCATTAAGAAGAGCTCTTACCTTGAGCTTAAATTTCCTTTCCTCCTTTCCAATTCTTCCCTTCCTCTCTTTCTTGTACCAATCGGTCACATGGGAGTGGAGTTGTCAAACTCCACCCCAACACCCAAGAACACAAAAATGCATTTTAGTTACTCTTCTAAACCCTTAGAGAATTCTAATTCTATAAAAAGGCTTAGAGTACAAGTTAGGGTTTTACCTTTAGGGGTCTTTGAGAGGGATTCTCACCCTTGAATCAAGAAGGGGGTTACTCCACCATTGGAGGGTTGAAATGGAGCTCAAAACCAAGAAGGAAAACAAGGTAAGAGAAGTAGCCAAAATCGGCCAAGGCAAGAAAATGGGGAAAATGAGATTTTCTCTTGAAACTTTTTACCTTGTTTGAAAGAGGAGACTCCAAGCTTCACAATGGTGTGCTCTTTTCTTCAAATGGGGAAAACCCATGGAGATGAAGTTTCTCATTTTCGGATTTTGAAAAGATAGAAATGTAGAGCTTGAAGAGAGGAGTTCAAATATGTATTTTGTTTTTGATTTGGAGCTTACATGTGGATGGAGCATGAGGATGAAGTTGGAGTTGCCATGGAGGTTTCCTTTGGGGCTCCAAAATCGCCCAACCAGAAGAGAGAGAGGGGCAAAAATCGATGGGGAAGGAGAAGGGTAGGAGAGAGATGAGGGAAAAGTGAGAATGAGAGGTGAGAGAAAAGGTTAAAGTACCTTTTCTACTTTTTACTTTTGACTCTTCTTATTTAATTAGCTAGTTACATGTGTGTGTGAGAGTGAGCTGTTTATACCAGTAAAAATCGGCCCCCACTGTTATACTAGCTGGAGCGTTTTTCGTCTTTTACAGAAAGCGCTCGTTATTTCACCCGGTTTTGATACTATTCACTAACCGGCCCGTTTTCCGGAATTTTCTCGTTTCTTTTTTTTATTGGTTATTAAGCTTCCATAAATGCTTAATAATTATCATTCAATGAATTATAATTTTTACGGGTCTGTTTGACCACTTACAGTCACGCTTTCGGGTTTCCTCGAAAAACGTGCGCTAAAGCTCTTTTAGCGTTTTAATACATTTCTTGGATCCGTTTTCTTCGGGAATCGTTCCCGTATACTAATTAGGCATGAATAAGCCTTAAGAATCCTTACGATACTATAACCGAGGTCTCGTACCTCCTATGGTTATTTAACGCTCATTTTAGCGTTTTCCGCTTTCTAAGCGTTTTTCTCATTCCTTTGGATTTATTTTCTTTACCAAAAATTACTTAGGCACTATTAGGCCCTTAAATACTATAGTAGGATAATATAATCACCATATTTAAGTTCGGGGTATTTCAATCTCCCCCCCTTAAAGAACTTTGCCTTCAAAGTTGGTGAATCTAATATTGCTACTTGTATACATACTCTATGCTAAGGTTGTAACCTATACATATATCTTGTCAAACTCCGAATGTCTGACATGATGCATACTACGCACCCAAACAGCATGTCACTGCATGCATAGCAATCAAAAATATCCGTTTTACTTCTCTCCAAGGGGGTCCATCCGAAGACAATTAGGTACAATCCTCCCCAATGGCGAGTGATCCCTCAGGTACCGGTCACGTTAGAACACTTATGCTTTCTGGTTCACGGCCATCATGACTTGAGCACTTACGCTTTCTGGCTCTACGGTCCTTTGGTTCTGATCAAATTCATTTGCACATATAGAGATCCTCAGACACTTACTCATACTTACTTACTCATACTTTACTCATACTTACTCATACTTACTCGGGACTACAATGCCCCAGTGCCCTTGGAAAAATACAAAACACACACTGTTACCGTACACCCGGTGTAGTGGTTTCAAACTACTCTACACTTCCACAGACTCAAAACTAGCTTCACCTCCTATGGTTTCGACCGGATACCCGTGCCTAGGCATGGAAGATCCACTAGCGCCCGTGGGAGCGGTTTTAAAACCGATCCTCATTCTCGAGTTTGAAGAAAACGTTGTACCAAGTTAGTTTTGGAAATTCATTTTGAAAACCTTGCATACATCTCCCAATTTCAATTTATGATGATCATTCCTATTACTAGTGTTATTATTGTGGCCACTTAAGGGAGCTTCCAGAGTCCTTCAACCCCAATGTGATCAGCATTGGTGTTGAACTATCCTTCCACTCCAATTTGTGTTCGGCTTCCCTTGATCGCTAGCAAATCAAGTTCCACTTCCCACCTCAATACAAACAGACAGATTGTCAAACATTATTTCGTTTTCTATCTTTTTAATCTTGCTACTCATAATCATACACATACATTTTCCAATTCATGTGATTCACTTACTTACTTACTAATCATTTCGTCAATTATTGCTACATCTTCTCCAACTGCTATACTTTAGGAATTCAGGGGTATAATATCCCATTAATTTGCTATACTCCAATTTATACTCATAAAATACATCGGTTGTACACCGATTCATACTCATTACATACGTCGGTTGTATACCGATTTATACTCATTACATACATCGGTTCCGTACCGATTTATACTCCTCAAGTCTCCCATACATACTCATTCTTCATACTATTACCAATCGGGTTTCTCATTACCCTGGAGTTTCTCTACTCCTTTTCCTATACTTACTTCCCAAATTACCATAATTACACGATGAGTGAATACAAATGTTTATGTAACATAAGTATCAACCATCAAAACGAATTCTCTTGCGCTATGCGCATTGTAGTTTACGCACCTATCACGTAAAACATACATTTCGCGGTTTTCGCTCTACCCCCCTTAAAAGGGATTACGCCCACGTAATCTACCATGTGTCAACATTGGACATTGGTCGAAGGCATTCAGCCGTCATGGAGTGGTTCAGTTTCCATGCGGTCTATTATACAATGTTCCTTGATCTACGGGTCTTAACCGTACTATCGGTTAGTCCCTGCATCAAGAATTTCCATCGGAGTTATTCAACTCTTAACCGGATTCGGTTCTAGCCTAAATGGCTTTGGGGCATTGGTGATTAGCCTTTTATTCACTAGGTGTATTTCGCTTAGAATTCTGGGTCCACTCACTTCTGCTGCGTGACCCTGATAACTTGGGTTATTTGCCCTTCTTGTTATCTTGAACGTGTTATACAACACCTTTTTCCTTCTTATTGCGGAAATAGGGTTTATTGACCAAGTGTGGTGTTCTCTTACCGTGCTCGAATTCGGTGAGTTGTCGATTCATAACCAGCTCTCTGGCAATGTATATACATACTGTTGTGTTTGTAGTGATCATTCACTTGATTTCTCCGACTTATTGTCGGTTGAGGTTAAGTCACTACTTAGTTGTAGTGCTTCCTCTGTCGTTAGTAGCTTATAAGCTACACCAGTTTCTCTGGTTCATTACAAGTGTTCTTTACTTGTATGACCTTGCATTTTCCATGCGTCGGTCCTTGTGACTTTCTTAAGTCTCCTTTCGCTTTTATTCAAATGGAATTCACATCTTGTGATTGTTGGTGTGTTTCACACTCTTCGTGCTTCTTTGGCCTTAGGCCGCACGGTTTGTTTCTAAGCTCTTGCTTGACTGGCTTATGCCATGTTTACTGGTGAAAGGAAGGATTTACCACGATTTACATTTCCTCATATTCCTAGCTATCTCACTCGATCATTAACTGCACAAGTGCAATACCAAAACACTCAGTCGTACAGAGTGCAGAGGCGTAAACTCTTGGCAGTAACTCTCTTATGAGATCGTAATAGGAATTATTGTTACTCCTTCAGGTGGTGTTTCATCATTTCATGCGGACTCCTGGCTTGTTGCCCGGTCTGTCCGCTATCTCGAATTAACAATTTCCATAGCGTTAGTGATTACTCATATACATTGGTCGCCTGTTGTGTACCATGTTCTTACAGATTCCATAGTATTGGTTTACATGGCATCCACTGTTTCTAGCTTCAGCTCATGCATTTATACAATGGTTTCCCATGTATTTGGCAATACCGAATATGGTATTCCTTTATTCTTCTGAGCTCCCTGAGCATCATTGGTTTTATAACTGGTTATCCCTTGGTTGTCGACAGTTGCTGTTGAAGCTTAAGTTGACTACATTAGTAGTTCTGAAAGGAATATATTTCCCAACAGTTACTGATGGTATCCCCTTCTTGGGATCCATGTGTTCACCGCTCCTGCGGTCTCATATTTATGAGGGGTATCTTTACTTGTTGATCATTAAACTTTATTGGTGTCTTCCTTGACCACTTTCCACGTGGTCCACAACTGGTTTGTAACCGTTGAACTCTGTAATGTAATAGTTTCATAGCATATTAGCCATATTGCCTAGAGCTCTGCTCATCATAGGCTGTTCCAAAGTGGTTACTTCTCCATATGCCAGAGAATGGCTTAAGGTGATACTGGGCTCCATGATAAGATCGTCGCATCACGCTTCCTTAGGTTGGAGACCCTTTTGTATCCTGGTATTGATTGATACCATTTCTTAATTTGGGGTATCCCCTGTCAAGTGGGATCCCTTCGGTGTTCTAACCGAATGTTCGTCCCAATTGTGGTATTCTTATCACAACATTTGTTTGATTGTTTTGACTTGGTACCCTTTATGGATTGCCCCCGGGTATTACTGATTATGCTATTGCATCTGGTTGATGTTTATGAATGTGTTCAATTTGTTATCCTGCCTTGCGGTTCTGGATCTGAGTTATCCGGTGAGGACTATAGCGTTTCCCATTCTTAGGGTAGACCACTGGTGATTTTCCTTATGTTATACGGGTTTGGTATTCCCTTCAGCGATGATTGATATTCCTTGGTATCTTATATGATCACCCTGGGTGTTTGTGGTAGTTGTTCTGGGAATTCCATCCCGTTCATTGAGCACTGAAGTGTCAATGTTAGGCGTTTGCCCTATAGTGTTTAGACTGGGTATTTTCATTGTACTTTACTCCACTACCTTCGAGACATACCCAATGTCTTATTCCTTTGTTAGTGCTCCTCGCACTTTTAACTCCTAATGGTTTTCCTGGAGTGGATTTCTGACTCCTTAGCTTGTACGTTATCTGAGTTCCCTTTGCTCGTTCGAGGTATCCAACTGTTCTGCTTTGAATTCACTTATGGTCCGTAGAACAGAGTTGACTACTTCCCGTGTCTCGTACACTACATGCATACATACGTGGGGTACCTTCTTGGCACGTTACCACTTACCTAACTAAATGTCAGGCCCACAAACTCCTTCGGAGTGCGGTCGTCCCACATCCCGTATTTGGGTACACTCATAGTGTTCGTCACACGCCTAGGTGAAGTATTCTATTGTCAGCTCTTCTTGTATCACTCTATGATACTCACCGTAATTCTGTCTGTTTGGTTGTTAAAATCCAAGGTTTAAAAGAGAAGTGGTGATTTGGAAAGAAAAATCTGGGTTTTGAAATAACAGTTCGGTGTGAAAGGAATTTTTCATGGTGTTGCCATGTCTGAGGTCTTGGCCAAGTTCAGCTTCTCGCCGACTGGTATACTCTTAATACAATGGTCGGGCCGTTAGGCCTTTCCGAGGTTTCATTATTTAGATACTGAGGATTGGTGATCCTATATTTGCTCCATTCATCGTAGCGGTATTGTAGGAAGTATTTGCGGGTTGGTAAAAGTATTCCAACCGTCCTGTAGCTGCTGCACTTGCCCTAGGCAAGTGCGCGGGTAGGTTGTTTTTCAGTTAACGTATACCGGTTACGGTATCGTTTCCATCCATATTTGGTGGTATTATTAGATCTTCCTTTGATATTTTGATCTTGGTGATCGATCTCCTGAGTCATTTTTGAGGGTACTTGAAATGGTTGTCGTCAATCCTAGTGTCTCGCATCTTCACTGTGGTTAACGAGACCTGTCTTATCCTTAGGGACCAGGTTGTGGTCCTATAGGTGTATGTGTTACGATTTCTTTCATAGTTATCTGAACTATGTTGTTCGGTTATTACAGCCTCTTGGCATGTAGGTTTGGTGCTAGTCCAACCTCGACTAACTCCTTAGTCGGTTTGTATACCGTTGTTGGTATCATCAAGATTCCGGTCCGTAGACTCTCTTGTCTCGGCTTGTTACTCCATTTTCCTTGCTTCATTGCACGATCGTGCTTCTCTTCTTGCTGGCTACACATGGTTCTCGCGACTGCGAAGCATGTCGCCCCATGGTGCCATAAATTCCATTATCCTTGTGTTTAGGATCTTCATTCCTTTGCCACTAAGTGCGGTCCTTGTCATTCAACGGGAACCGTCTTCGGGACTTCCAGTTCTTGGACTCTACCGTAAGACAGGTTCTTTTCTAATAAGGTTTACTTGCAACTGCCAGATCGGGTGTTACCCGAGTGTGAGAGGTCTTTCCATCTCTCTGGCGTTATTTCCATCTTAATACCGTGGGTTGCGGAGGGTGGGGTATGGTTGTTGTAGGTTTCCGGTTCACGCGGAAGTTCCTATCTAGCGTACCTCTCACGCTAACACTCAACCCTTAGCCCTAAGACTCTAATTCCTAACTCGGTATTTTTCCTAACTCGGTATCCTCATCCATCAGAGCGATACTTCGCTCTGATACCACTTTTTGTAACACCCCTACCGCTAATACCGTCATTACTGTGCAAATACTTACCTTCGCAGCGGATATACTTACTCAACGGCGGGTGTACAATGCCGTTAGTCACCCACGTGACTAACAAGGCGGATTACAATACTACATACTATCGGTCTGATGATTATGAATATACCGAGTACTCTACACCATACAATACTTCCCATTGCATACTCATCCATAATCCAATTACAACTCTAATACAATACTATACCGAGTATACTACAGTCCTCAAATTACCGATACAGTTTAAGCTTCCAAATCCGCATTACAATACAAGTACCGATCCCTACTATACAACTACCCATGCTTACGTAGCAGTCCCCGTCCTACTCTCTCGAACGGTGAACAGCTACGGTACCTGCACACTAAAAAGGGTCCCCCGAGGGGGTCAGCTTACGCTGCATATGAAATCCGCATATACCGCGTGCTAACCGCGGTACGCCGACTACTTTGGGTCGGATATACATGGAGTTCATTTTACATGCATACATACATACATACTCATACTACACAATACATCAAAGATACCTACATAAACACACAGGTGCATTACTTACTAAGAAAGACAATTCAATAGTCAACCATTCGTATTTGTTATACATTCATTACTTTTCGTACTGTGTTCGATATTCGTTACTCTACTCCTACTTACTCCTTACTCTTGCATACTCATCATTCCGTGTTCAATACCTTACTCGTACACGATCCTTACTCTGTGCTCATTACTATACTAGTGCATACTCACTACTCGATTCTCCATACTTACTCTTACATACTCAATACTCATACTTACTCATACGTACTCAATACTCGGTACTCCTTACATACTCATACTTGCTTCTTACTCGATACTCATTACCTTACTCATACATACGCAATACTCATTACTTTGGCCTCTGGGCGGAGTCATACTCAAGACTCGCCACCGGACCTACAATACGAGGGCTATACGCTTAGCTCCTCAAATACTCAAATGTTCGTTCTACCGGACTACACGAATTCCCAACACTCTTCTCTCAGAGCACAATACAACCTCATGGTTTAGCCTAGGAGTATCTCTCTCGATAACCTCTGTTAGCTTAGGGAATTACCACCGTCTAGTATCCTCAGATTTAAGGGTTTCCCCAACATATCGAATACTCTCTCGTTCGGGGCACACTTACATCAGTCGGGTCCTCTCATAATGGGTCGACTAATTACTAAGGGGTTTGGAGATCCCTCATCAATCTTTACTACTCTCATGGTTCATGTTTTGCACCAAGATTAATTCCTCTAATAGAGGTTACTTATATACTTCCTCCACATTTTGTTGGTAGGTTATTCATTTCGTTTCTCCTACCGTTATCGGAAGGTTATTACTCCCGTACACTCTCTCACATTCTAGTGAGTTCGTTGGGTTGCGTTATCGTTTATTGATTCGATACTTTAGTGCGTTGCTACGTTTCCATTGGTTCACAATATGGCTCTTACTACGAGCCTCTACAACAAAACTCATCTATTAGTCGTACTACGCACTAAATGAAGCCACACCATCGATCAGGAAAGGTTAGCTCACACAACATACATCAAGACATACAATGAAGGCAATAAACCATTTTCATGCTTTAGTCTTGATTAGCCGGCATACAACATACAAATCAACGTAACTCGGTTAGCATACGGGGCATGAGGAAATCATACCTTTCACCGGAGTTAGATTTACCATGTGTTCCCTTGTTCCATGGTTCGTACTTGTACCACTGATAATATTTCAAACATGATTATTAATACTATACTCTTACGATACACAAATAATTACTATTCCCGTACTTACCCCGTTATCCCGGTATACTTAATGTTCTCATACTCTCAACCTACTTCATTACTTTTCATACTTGTTTTCCTACTCCCATACTTACTTCTTCACCATTGTTGTCACATTAATGGTATATTACTAAGGTCCTTTATTCATGTACTTACCTACATACATACATACATATGATTACTATGTTACTATATTTTTTTTTATAAGTTAGGGCCGTCCGACCCACCGTCCGACCCAAGCCCTGGGTCGGACCATTCCAGTAAGTTTTCCCGTCTTCTGAAAGTGTCCCGTCCGACCCAGAACTGTTCCGTCCGACCCATACACCTCTGGGTCGGACCATTCCAGTAACTTTCGATTCCGGAGTCTGGGTCTGTCCGACCCACCGTCCGACCCAACCTCTGGGTCGGACAGTTCCAGAACATGCCTACAGATTTTGTTTTCCACTTCTTTCTTTACCCATTTCTTCCCCAATCCTCCTACATGTAATCCCACATGTTTTAGCACTAATTAAACCCTCTAAATCATCTTAATTCATCCACCAAATCCATTACTAAATCCCTCAAACAACTTACACAATTTCCTTATTTCATCTTCAACACATGTAACAGTTTTTGTTACACTTATGCTACAGATTTTACCATTCAATTCTCCCATCCCATACTTCCTCAAGCGATACCATTCCAAGCATTCTAAATACCTCTCCTTACCATGCCAATTTATTTCCAAGCCATTGCACTTCCTACACCCAAGTTCCAACACTCATCTTACAAAATCCTGCACACCAATTTCTCCTAGCTTCTCCAATACATTTTTATCACTTCTTGCTACAGATTTTTATATGCTTTATCCTCACACTACAATTACCATCCCATAGCTACTAAACATCTCTACTAATCCCAATACATACCTTGGTTCTCCCTTTCACCAAGTCATTCTTTAATGCTCAATTCCTACCAAAATTTTGCCACAGTTCACCTACTTTTCCTTACATCCTCAAATACACATTCTCTCCTCAAATTCCACCTAAAGCTAGCCACACCCAACAAGGGTCCTACCAGCACACATACGAAATCCTAATACACCAATGCTTCCTCAATTACAATACCAATACAACATTATTCCTCAAATAGCATTACTAATATACATACACCATTCATTTGGCTCTAAGGCCTACAAATCCACACATTTACTCACTAGTACTCAAATGTCCACAACTACATTACCAATACAATAGTTGAGGTTCTTTATTTGTTTACCCATTCCCATTACACTAATGCATTTAAAATTAAGCATTAAGAAGAGCTCTTACCTTGAGCTTAAATTTCCTTTCCTCCTTTCCAATTCTTCCCTTCCTCTCTTTCTTGTACCAATCGGTCACATGGGAGTGGAGTTGTCAAACTCCACCCCAACACCCAAGAACACAAAAATGCATTTTAGTTACTCTTCTAAACCCTTAGAGAATTCTAATTCTATAAAAAGGCTTAGAGTACAAGTTAGGGTTTTACCTTTGGGGGTCTTTGAGAGGGATTCTCACCCTTGAATCAAGAAGGGGGTTACTCCACCATTGGAGGGTTGAAATGGAGCTCAAAACCAAGAAGGAAAACAAGGTAAGAGAAGTAGCCAAAATCGGCCAAGGCAAGAAAATGGGGAAAATGAGATTTTCTCTTGAAACTTTTTACCTTGTTTGAAAGAGGAGACTCCAAGCTTCACAATGGTGTGCTCTTCTCTTCAAATGGGGAAAACCCATGGAGATGAAGTTGCTCATTTTCGGATTTTGAAAAGATAGAAATGTAGAGCTTGAAGAGAGGAGTTCAAATATGTATTTTGTTTTTTATTTGGAGCTTACATGTGGATGGAGCATGAGGATGAAGTTGGAGTTGCCATGGAGGTTTCCTTTGGGGCTCCAAAATCGTCCAACCAGAAGAGAGAGAGGGGCAAAAATCGATGGGGAAGGAGAAGGGTAGGAGAGAGATGAGGGAAAAGTGAGAATGAGAGGTGAGAGAAAAGGTTAAAGTACATTTTCTACTTTTTACTTTTGACTCTTCTTATTTAATTAGCTAGTTACATGTGTGTGTGAGAGTGAGCTGTTTATACCAGTAAAAATCGGCCCCCACTGTTATACTAGCTGGAGCGTTTTTCGTCTTTTACAGAAAGCGCTCGTTATTTCACCCGGTTTTGATACTATTCACTAACCGGGCCCGTTTTCTGGAATTTTCTCGTTTCTTTATTTTTATTGGTTATTAAGCTTCCATAAATGCTTAATAATTATCATTCAATGAATTATAATTTTTACGGGTCTGTTTGACCACTTACAGTCACGCTTTCGGGTTTCCTCGAAAAACGTGCGCTAAAGCTCTTTTAGCGTTTTAATACATTTCTTGGATCCATTTTCTTCGGGAATCGTTCCCGTATACTAATTAGGCATGAATAAGCCTTAAGAATCCTTACGATACTATAACCGAGGTCTCGTACCTCCTATGGTTATTTAACGCTCATTTTAACGTTTTCCGCTTTCTAAGCGTTTTTCTCATTCCTTTGGATTTATTTTCTTTACCAAAAATTACTTAGGCACTATTAGGCCCTTAAATACTATAGTAGGATAATATAATCACCATATTTAAGTTCGGGGTATTTCAAAGAAACACAAAAAACCTCCCAGTGATAGCATCTTTAGTTGCCCTTCGAAATCACATTTTGAAGAAAATCATCTTCATCTTCGATATCACTAGACTTTTTGTTCAACTGACTACGTAGAGTGGGAGGTAGAGTTTTGTTGTATTTGTTATCATCGATGCAAGTAGAAAGAGTATATAAAACAGGAAGGTGTTGAGATCCGATGGGAAAACAAAGAGATTGTGAATGTGGGCGGAAGAAGGTGAACTAACACCCCCACTGACAGAGGGAAAGAGCCCTCGCGTAGGGAACCACAGCTTCGTGAGTACCCAAATAGTTATTAAAATTAAGCGTCAAATAAATAAATAATCATGGTGTAGACACTAAAAATTCTCACCCTATAAAGAAAAATCCAAAAGATAAATAAAATAAGAGGGTCGTCGCCTTTCTTTTCAAAACTTGTTCATGTGCATACCAAATTGAAACTGTCATGTTATGACAATTTTTTTAAATTAACTTTCAAAGCATCCGTCTTCAAGTCCGTCCCTTTTCGTCATTGACTTATTTTACCATTTTATTTTTCGGTTTGTTTCATGTTAGTTAGTTACGTTTTATTCGCTTATTTATTTGCTTATTTGTTTTATTTTAGTTCATTACTTGTTTATTTTATCTCATTTCATTTCATTGATACATTTACTTGCATTTCCTTTATTAGTACTTGTACTCATTTGGGAGAAGTTTTTAAGCTCAAACTCCCCCATTTAAAGACTTTTAGAATTGATGTATAGGTTTTCCCCTAGCATTCTTTTCTCTCTTGTCAATTTCTGAATAGACTTTGTGTATAGGTTGTACATTCCCTTTGAATTTATTTAGATCAATGTGTATAGGGTTCCCCACTCCCTATTTTATTTGTCAAAAATTTACATTGAGAAAATCAACCACTTTAAAAACACGTGTTTTCAAAGTGATTTTTCTAAAACCGAGTTTTTCTTGAAAAAAAAGAGAGGTAAAATGATACCTGACCTACACACGCGTCCATGACGTTCATCCATCATGCAGTTCACAAAATTTTCAAAACAAATAAAAGTTGTTTTGCCCCAACAATCATTCATACTCACCACACAATAACATTTTGTTTAACGGAGCATACTGACATTACCTCTTCTCATCCATTCTACTCCTTGCGCGTGCAGGTGTTGGTGGCGCACAATAACTGAAAGGAAAAAAGATCAGCCCACTTAAAGCAACAGTGGAAATGATGGAGTGAGCACCCTGAAATGATCAAGCGGTCAAAGGCCAATTTGTCCAAGAACGACTGACCCATGACTTTGCTGATGACTTGAAGAAAAACCTGAGGATAGAAGAATGTGTCCAAAGGAGAATAACTAGGGCCTCTCCAAAGTCGGATAGCAGTTACAAGGAGACTCCAACTTACTCGGCGTACGATGCCTATGAGTTTCAAGCAATGGACCCTCATGCTCTCCATGTCCAAGTTCGAACAACACCAAGTGTGCCTTCTTCACCTATGTACAGTTCCACTCTGAGAACCCCAACTGCCACCAGAGGAAATTGGCAACCACAAATAGTCGGTGATAAGGGAAAGACCCAAGCCCCATCTTCCCCCATGGTGCATTCCGGCCTAAACTTCCCCTCGCCCACACACAAACATATCCTTCCTCGACAAGCACATCCTCATTCGTCAAAGTCTAGCCGACATTTTCACCTGGGAACAACCCTGCCCTTTCAATCTCTTGACACCAACCACCCTGAAACAGCTTACACTTCAATCCAAAACCCTGATCTCGGAGCAACTCCAATGAAAGAATTGGTGCAAGAACTGAAGGTGGAACTGGAACTGACCCAACGTTTTAAATCAGCAGGTTGGGAACCAACTAACCCATACCCTGATGCTCGGCTACAAAAAGGCATGAGTTTGCCTGTGATGGAGAGGTATGAGGGAATTGGAGACCTAAGACATCATGTCGACAAATATGATAAACTCATGAACCTTCATGGCCTTTCCGACGAGTTGAAAGCTGCATGTTTTAGATTCTATCTACAAGGACCTGCTTACTCCTGGATCATGAGCATAGATCTAAACGGAAAGTTAAGCCAAGGCCTGTACTTAGAGTTCCTCTCTCAATACGGTGACAAATTTCATCATGAAGTCACGCGTAGAGATTTAGAGATCACAAGCCAGAGTTCTGACGAACCTGTGAGGGAATTCATAAAACGCTGGAGGGTGAAGGCCGGACAAATGAATAATCAACCTACTGAGGAAGAGAAAGTGCAAATGGTGATTTCTGGGCTGAAAGACGTGTACCGACATCGGTTGAAATATCTAGGGATATGTGACTTCAGACGACTGATGGCAGCTGTGACTGCCTTGGAAGATGCTGAAGCCAAAGATCCAAAGCCAAGAGAATACCACCAACCCGGACAGGACTTTCAAAGACAAAATTCGAGTCTAGGAATGTCACTTGGTGAAGCCTGGAGAATTTTAACCGAGGGAGGTTACCTAGCACCTTACAACACCAGTTCGAGGGTGAAGAAGCTTGGGCCACACCCACACGAATATTTTGACTATCATCAGATTCGTGGGCACGCCACCGACGAGTGCACCACACTGAGAAACACAATCCAAGAGCTGATAGACAGAGGAGATGCCTCTCCTTTAGAGCTAAGACGCCTGTCCTAGGCCATGAAGGCACACTTTCCTGAAGCATCACCGACCTAAGCATGACCATGCGCTAATCCGCGGCGATAGTGGAAAAAAGTAGTTGAGTCATGTATTCATTTACAACTGTAATGAAAGCGTATGAAGGGTTGCATTCCCTTCCTCCCCCCTTTCTATTTGACCTATCTAGGAAGAACAAGACAGTTTTATCAAGTTGACTGGTGCAATGTAGGGATTACCACTCCTTAAGCGGTCAAGGTTCGATTTACAGCTAAAACATGTGCGATCACGTTTCTTCTGGGACCCACTCAGCAATTGACCGCCTAAAGAACCATTGTTGGCGAAATGAACATCGTGGATCCTCAACTGAAACCGACTCAATCGAGACTAGGTGTAATCTTTCCATTTATGCATTGCATCCAAAAAATCCAACCAATATCCAAAATCAGCCATTTTCATTATCAAGACTTCATGCATTGTATATACAGTAATTCCATATTATCACAACACATCGCATGGTAGTTAATTGAATTTTCATGCTCCCATATCGAAACGACATCTTCGGGAAAATCATGAGAGATTGATTGAATGGAGTGCATGAACCACTTAACTCTCGACCCGTCAACGAGTACAAGGGTCCAATCAAAATCAGCACCACAAACCAAGTGAGTAGTGTGTGAAGAGTGGTATTTTCCTTTGAATTTCAAATGAATGTTTTGGACAATCCAATGAGTGATGAGGAAAGATAGAGAGCGAGTCCACAGAGGTAAAACCACGAGCGACTTGTGCTTTCCTTCAGCACATGGAGAGGCACAATTCATAGCAAGATCAATGTTGATAAACAGGATACAAACTGTGATTCATGCAAAGATCCGAGAATAGTAAGAAAACAATCATTGACTAATGAGAATGACGAGGCATTTAGGAATAAGAATCCCCACAAAACCAAAAAGCTTTGATTGCCCTGTACATAATCCCTTAGTGAGCCCCGCTGAGCCTTTCACAATAAACCTTTTTCTGTGAACTCTACAACATGCCAACCCACGTACATATACTTGCATGCCTTTGCAATAGAGGATTACTAATGAGCTGGAGCCATGGTCTCTCCCCCACCATCTTTCACAAAACACAAAAATAAATTGTTCGAAGAAATCAGTGAGTCAATGCAACTCCAAAGTCAAACACCAAAAAGAACACCGAAAATGTTCAAGAAGATCAGCGAGTCAATGCAACTCCAAAGCTGAAAGCCAAAATTCAAAGCAGAGAATGCTTGAGAAAGTTGATTAGCCAAATGCAATTTCAAAAACACAAAAATGAGAAGAAAGTTCAAATCATAAGCCAGGAGAGGCAAGAAGGAGAAATCCAAACCAAAAGGACCAATGATGTCCTGAAGAAACCGATAAGGGGTTATCAAAGCCCATCTAATCATTCCACCCATGGCAAAGGTGAAACATGTCCTCTATTGCACAAAAGCTCCACAATTCCCAAACAAATCCCACAGTCCCGTGTGACATACATCATACCCCTCAGCCCCGTTACAACCCAATAAAGACCTTTGACTCATAGGTTAATGAGCGTTAACTGAAAGTACCGGATCTGAAACATGAATCATAAGTTTTGTACTTGTTATCAACATGTCCCGTCAAACTAAAGGGGACCGTGAGCGAATGAGTGTGACCTAATCTCACAAGGTCTACAGTGCGAGTGACTCTTCGATTAAACTACCAAATCATAATCAGCCTACCCCATTGTAGGTGAGGAATTTGTGAGGAACAGAAAGTTCATAACCTCGAAAAGAAATTCTCAGGAAAATACTGCTCTGAGCATCAAGAGTACCACCACGATATTAGCACACACGGCCATACTCACGAGAGATTGACCCCCATCCCTCCATGAGAGGAAAATGATTCACGCATTCCAGTTCAACAATCACTCAAGATCGACCTGAAGATGTCTTATATTCGTAAACCTCATACTAATAGAGACAGGACCATACCCTCTCTAAAAAAAAGCTGCATATGCATTTTGCATCTTGTCCACATCTAACATAATCATTTCATCATCAACATTCGACTGGTAAGAACTCTGCCTAGTCTCGTTGAAAGTCGACTTCAGTTGCAGTTGTTGAAGCGTAACTTTTGATTAAAAGATGTCAACTAGATCCATTCCGGGCCATCATCAACCTAGAACGAACCATTTTGGAATCATCCTGGGCTATCTTCGAGCTATATCAAACCAAATGGGAGCCATCCGAAGCCACATAAAGAAAATCCCAAAGATATTCACTGTCATACTCGAGCCTCGTCGGCGCCACTCCCAAGGCCAAGTTGGAGCCATGCGAGAGCCATCCTCAAACATTGAGACCATCCCTAGGGCTACACAGGAGTCATTTCCTCACCAAAGCCTCGCCCACAAAGGATCGAACTACGTATGGTCTGATCTCAATATGGAATTGAGTACGTAGGCAGCCCGTCCAGGGTGCAACCACATCAAAGGTGAAAACTTTCCTTTACCTCTTAGTGTCATCGAAGTGAACCAACCAAAGCATTGTCATGCTCAGTCGACACAAGGTCATCCTGAAGCCATCCATGGAAATCCTGGAACCATGATGGGAACTACCAATAAAGTCATGCAACTGTGTTTCGTCATTCACCCATGAAAAACCATTCACCCACTACAAAGTCCACCACAAGCCCCGTCAAACAACAATAAATTCATCGTCAGAGCCATCAAACAACCTTGAAAATCTCAAAGGCATATCAAACCCACTGATTGCCACAAAAATCACAAGCCATATCAAACCCACTGATTGCCACAAAAATCACAAACCATATCAAATCCACCAACTACCACAAATATCACAAACCATATCAAACCCACCAACCACCCCGGGACCATTGGCCACACCAGAGCCATCAGCACATACCGGAGTCATTCGCGCATACCGGAACCATCAGCGCATACCGGAACCATTAGCGCATACCGGAACCATCAGCGCATACCGGAGCCATCAGTGCATATCGGAGCCATCAGCGTATACCGGAGCCATCAGCGCATACCGAAGCCATCAACACATGCTGGTGCCATCTCAGATCTTTGAAGCCATGTCGGAGCCATCCCAAAGCTTTGAAACAACTTTAGAGCCATCAACTCACATAGAGATCTATATCCTCAAACAGGGGGTTTTGATTCAATTAATGCATTTGTTAACCACATCATATCTCATTTCCAATGACGGAATCCTTTCAAGGGTACCATGAAAATTCACGCAGGTCATTCGATCAATTATTTCACTCAAGTTTGAAATGAAATCTTCATTCCACTCAGGTGGCCTTTCACTTGTAAAACTCTTTTACTATTCAATTCACCTCTTTTGTTTCAAACCCGCTAGTCAGCTATTGCACTACTAGTGCGGTCGCATTTTTGTTTTACACCCGCTAGGTAGCTATTGCGCTACTAGTGCGGTCGCTCTTTGTTTTACACCCGCTAGGCAACTATTGTGCTACTAGTGCGGCCGCTTTTGTTTTACACCCGCTAGGCAGCTATTGCGCTACTAGTGCGGTCGCTCTTCGTTTTACACCCGCTAGGCAGCTATTGCGCTACTAGTGCGGTCGCCTTTTCGTTTTACACCCGCTAGGCTGCTATTGCGCTACTAGTGCGGTCGCTTTTGTTTTACACCCGTTAGGCAGCTATTGCGCTACTAGTGCGGTCGCTTTTTCGTTTTTACACCCGCTAGGCAGCTATTTTGCTACTAGTGCGGTCACTTTTGTTTTACACCCGTTAGGCAGCTATTGCGCTACTAGTGCGGTCGCTTTTTCGTTTTTACACCCGCTAGGCAGCTATTGTGCTACTAGTGCGGTCGCTTTTCATTTTACACCCGCTAGGCAGCTATTGTGCTACTAGTGCGGTCGCTTTTCGTTTTACACCCGCTAGACAGCTATTGCGCTACTAGTGCGGTCGCTTTTCATTTTACACCCGCTAGGCAGCTATTGCGCTACTAGTGCGGTCGCTTTTTCATTTTTACACCCGCTAGGCAGCTATTGCGCTACTAGTGCGGTCGCTTTTGTTTTACACCCGCTAGGCAACTATTGCGCTACTAGTGCGGTCGTTTTTTCGTTTTTACACCCGCTAGACAGCTATTGCGCTACTAGTGCGGTCGCTTTTCATTTTACACCCGCTAGGCAGCTATTGCGCTACTAGTGCGGTTGCTTTCCGTTTTACACCCGCTAGGCAGCTATTACGCTACTAGTGCGGCCGTTTTTCATTTTACACCCGCTAGGTAGCTATTGCGCTACTAGTGCGATCGCTTTTTCGTTTTTACGCCCGCTAGGCAGCTATTGCGCTACTAGTGCGGTCGCTTTTGTTTTACACCCGCTAGGCAGCTATTGCGCTACTAGTGCGGTCGCTTCTCGTTTTACACCCGCTAGACAACTATTGTGCTACTAGTATGGTGCTGAATTTGCATTCTAGGCTCATCATAAGTCCTGGAACTGGATGTCAAGAGGTCTAGTTGAGGCTCGTCATAAGCCCTCATGCACCAAACCCAACAATTGTTCTGTTCAAAATTCACTTAGCAAATCCAACCATTGTGTTCAGAGCTTGTCTCTCACCCATCAAAACCTTTGTATTCTAAACTAACTGTAAATATTTTTGCATTCAATCTTTACGTCATAGGCTGGTCATGCAACTCCTACCCTTTTGCAATCGTAGTTGCATCTCATAAACCACAGTGAGAATTTTTGGCGCCCCCAACCTTGATCCAATTCTGCAAGTGCTTGCAAAATTGAATCAAGGGGAGCCATCTGTAGACACCAAAAATTCTCACCCTATAAAGAAAAATCCAAAAGATAAATAAAAAAAGAGGGTCGTCGCCTTTCTTTTCAAAACTTGTTCATGTGCATACCAAATTGAAACTATCATGTTATGACCATTTTTTTAAATTAACTTTCAAAGCATCCGTCTTCAAGTCCGTCCCTTTTCGTCATTGACTTATTTTACCATTTTATTTTTCGATTTGTTTCATGTTAGTTAGTTACGTTTTATTCGCTTATTTATTTGCTTATTTGTTTTATTTTAGTTCATTACTTGTTTATTTTATCTCATTTCATTTCATTGATACATTTACTTGCATTTCCTTTATTAGTACTTGTATTCATTTGCTTTTATCGTTATTATTTTTAGAATCATTTTCATCATTTCATGTACCTTTTCACTATTATATTTTGTATTAGCATGTTTCACTTTGTCGCTAATTCGACTAAACTTCCTTTCATCTCTTTTCGTTTTGTTGTTTCTCTTTTCTATTTTATTTACCTGCAACTCATACATATCTAATTCAATTTTAATTTTTATTGTATCCTCACTATCATTTCATTAGTATTATTTCAATATTTCATGTATTCGTTATTATGGCATTTTGTTATTATATGTTTTATTATGTTTTGTATCTTTATTATATACATTCATTTATTTCATGACCCTCAACAAGAAACCAATTCATTTTATTAGATTAAACTCATTCGTTTTATTGCATTTTTTTTATTAAAAATGACAGCGTTTTTATGGTACTCATTTAGTTTGAATTAGAGTTATAGTAATTTTTTCTTTTTCATCTACATATTGAATTTTGTTGAAGCTTAACTGGTTAGAGTATATACAAAGGAAGCTAAAGGGTGTGAGTTCAAAGCTTGGAATGAGCAAGGGATGCTTTATTTTTCTTTTTAACCCATATTAGAGCCTGATTATTCTTTTCCATATTCATCAGTAGTACAGTCGGTCAGTATGTTTGAAGGGGAAGCACCTGATCTCTGGTTCGACTCTTGGTATGAGCATGGTGTACTTGTTTTTTTTCCTTTTTCAGTCACAACCCACTCTAAAAACCCGTTTGACCTGGGTCAAACCCGACCCATATCATAATAAAACCCTAATAATTTCTCTATAAAACAACAACAATAAAACCCTAGTGAGATTACAGTACCCAGCCGACAACATCGATCCCCAAACAATATTCCTGTAATCCTCTGTTTTCTTCAATACATTTGTTGTCTTCTTCCCACCCAGAACAACACTCACCCGTCTTTCTGATTCTCCCTTCAACGTTCATCTTCTCAAAATTCTGAAAACAAAGAATATATATGCTCTACCTTCTTCATTCTATTACTCACGGTATTTTGCAACCTGAGCTCAAGCTCTACACCTTCTTCATACTCTTCACCGAAAACACTCATGTTCCACCTCCCTGTATATTCTCTGCACCTTCGTAATTTTGTAACCCAGACTGGCGGCGAAAGGAATCAAACGCTCTGTGTCTCCTCCACCCTCTCCACCGACAGTGTTTTTCTCTTCACCAACAAAGATTGTGCAACTTCGCTAGCGAACAAGGAGTTCCCAAGCTCCGCACCACCTTTCATTCTCTTCACCACCGGTAATATTGCGACCCAACTGAAGAACCGGGAGCATACAACTCCCACACCCTTCGTTTTCTTCTCGAATGGTAATTTTGCAATCTACCCATCAAACAAGGAGCAATCTCCCCTACTCCCTCTTCGTTCTCTCCGAACAATAATCTTGCAACCCAACGGGAGAACTGCAGACACACATGCTCTGCTCCTCATTCATCTCACCTCCGGTAATTTTGCACACCCAGCTGGGTTTCAGATTCCCAGAGGCGGTCGGGCTCATTCTCGCTTGACCTCCAGATGTATTGGCTATATTTCTTCTTAAGCGTATATATTGGTTTGCCTCACAACTGATAGATAAATAGAGACATCTCTTTCTTGTCTTCATGGATTTATCCTGTATGTATATTTCGCCTGCTACCTTCGATTTTACTACTGAAAAATCTGGAACCCTATGTTCATTGCTAAGTTCATTGATTAATTTGGTTTGTGTGTTTATTGGAGAATCGATTTCTTTTCTGCTGAGCTTGACGAGTAGCTAAGGCAGGATATACTCGTCTCTGTGAGCAAGGTACTCCCATTTCTGTTTGTGAGCAGGGACTCGTGTTTAGGGTTAATACGGTTGCAGTCTCATTTTTGTTTTGTGCTTACACCCTTCGGTGATTTTGATGATGCTTATATTGCTTCGTGGATGTCCTCTGTATTGTCGATCATGCTCCATGTCTGCTATATTGCTTCGGAAATACTTACGTTAGTTAACCTGAGCTCACTCATTTGCACTAAGTAGAAACTCGACAAGGCGTTTAATCTTGGCTTATTGTTTGTCGATTTTGTTTTCGACTGTATTTACGGCTTAGGATTAGAATAAAAATGGTTTTGTATTTATTTGGTCCTTAATTTGTAAAGGAATGATAAAAACGATTAGATCACGACCCTTTACTTTTCTAGCACGTACTCTCAATTTTGTTAAGTTTGTTTAGTCTTTTAACGGTTTTCTGACCAGTTCTCCTTTTGTTTATTTCATGTATTCAATTTGTTTTGGCTTTACTGTCATGCCGATGCAAAGTGTCAGCGTTGGGTTTGTGAAATACCCTAAACCTTAGTATATTGTTTAAACATTAAAATATGGTATATTAAAACTAAAAAGAGTCTTAGAAACATTAGAGAACAATTTAAACCATAGAAAACACGAATAAATACCTTAAGGTCAATAAAGGCTAAAATGTGCTCTAAGCTTGGGATAAGCTTGGTTAAGACCTAATGAGCTTACCAAGACCTTATTTATATATTAATGAACATGTTAAACCCAATTACCAAAGAAAACCAAGCTTGAAAACAAGTTAAAACACAAAATGTGCTTTAAGGAGTCTTAAAGCACGTTTTTGAAAAATTGTCATGTAAATGAGTTTTGAGTGGCTAAATGTCCATCATTACTCTTTAATTAACATGTGTACTACTTAGTATCACATTAGGAAGTCTAAATCAATGGGAAATCAAAAAATTTCACAACTATGTGCCTGTTTTGTGAATAGTAACCAAATTAACCAAGTTATAACATATGTCAATATAAGTGTGACAATTGGTCAACAAAGACTAAAATACCCCTTAGTATAATATGGGGGCCGGTTTTCTTGGTGACTCACCACACTTAAACAAAAAAATAAGTTAAGTAAAGTAAGAAAGTAAAGAGTACTATTTGCTTTACTACTTAAATATCCAAAACTTGCAAACTTATCTTCATTCTCTCATTTCTCTTATTTTCCCACGCCTCCAACCTCTCTTCTTCCTTCCTCCATCGGTTTGATATAGTACCACACACAATCCATCTTCCATTGCCATTATCTCCTAGCTCACTTTGCCAAATCAAAAACAAAGACCACCATTCTCTTAGTCTCATCAAGCTCTTCAATCCTATCTTCTCAAAATTCCAAGAGCTCCATTTCGATGCCAAGAGGAATCTCCATGGGAGGAGCTTGAGCTCATCTTTTCACATATTATTGTTCTTCTTTGCTTCTAGGTAAGGAAACTCAAAGAAAAATAACATTTCCTTCATGTTTGTATGTGTCCGAAAAACACCATTAATGGTGCCCTTTACCTTGCTTGTTTTAGCTTCATTTGAATCTTCCTAGGGCTTGGTGGAGTCCTCTCTTGCTACATATCCAAACTCTCTTTCATATCCAAGGTAAAACAATCATCTAAATGTTCTAAGACAATATATGTATTTAGGGTTTACAATGAGATGAAGCTTAAAGCTTGAATACTCATTTCATTATTTGTATATTGTTTAGAAGTTGACAAGCAACCAAACATCCTTACCGATTTTAGACAAGGACAAGAAGAAAAGTTTGAAAGAAGTTGGAAGGAAGAGAGAGGTAAATATGCTAACCTAATGTAGCTTATAATGTCTTAGGAGAAATGAGCTTATATTGCTTATTAAAACTACTTAAGGAGCCAATGGTAAATGACTTAGAAAAATACTCTCAAGGGCTTAGTAAAAGGCATATGTATTGTTGGGTGTAATTGCAGGTCAAAGGCAAATATAATGTGGGAAATTCAGTGTTTATGATTTATGCATCTTAAGGGCCTAAGTGCCAAGCAATTTAAATTATGCACTATATTGTGATGTAGTGTTAAATGAGTGAAGTTTTGTGTACAAGAATGTTCTTGATGGATTTTAGTGTTCTTGATTGTTTAATGGTGAAAACAATGTGTTTTGGCTTAGTAATGTTCTAGGAGAACCCATGTCGAAATTTAGATAATGTATAAGAAGTTTTAGGTGTTTAAAATGAGTTTTGATGAGTTAGGAAGTGTTTAGGGTGGTTAAGTGTTCTACTAGGGAAAGAAATATGCACTAAGGTTTTTTAAGGTGTAAAAAGGACTTAAGCATTATTTTAGAGGATTTAGAATGCAAATGAGTGTTTTGGGATACTTCAAGTTCATGTTGGGATTGTGTTTAGGACTTGTGCAATCTTAGTGGTTTAGGAAGAAAAGATGTTTGGGAGAGGATGTAGTAGTAGTGAGGAAACATTTGAGACTAGTGCTAGTTATAGGTATAAAACACCCCATGCAAACTTAGGGAAAAGTATTGCATGTGCCAACCTTTGTATAAGAATTTGTGTAAGGTTGAGGAGGTTTTTGATGAATGATTTAAGGAGTTTAATGGAGGTCTTAAGGTGTGTTGGAAGTGCCCAAATAAGGTTAGAACATACTAGGATATATGAGGTGAAGTTTGGAGTTAAATGGACAATTAAAAACAAGGGTCTGGAGCAGACCGACCTTGGGGACCGGACCTGCAAGGTCGGTCGAGCCCAGTTTACCCTGCGAGAAATGGTCTCTGGAATGGACCGACCTTGGGGACCGGACTTGCAAGGTCGGTCGGGCATGGATTTTTAGTACGGATTGAGTCTCTGGAATAGACCGACCTTGGGACCGGACTTACAAGGTCGGTCATGCCTAAATCTTTGTACGTAAGTAAGTCTCGGGAATCGACCGATCTTGCGACCGAACTTGCCAAGATCGGTCGGGCCTGAGTTTTCAAAGGGGAAAAACTCTCGGGAATAGACCGACCTTGTGGACCGAACTTGCAAGGTCGGTCGGAGTAGAAATTTTGACGGTAATATGTTCTGGAATGGACCGACCTTGTGTAAGGTCGGTCGGTAAGGTCGGTCGGACCAAAACTTGTAAAAAAAAAACAAACAAAGAGTGGCTTAAGTAGTTAACCCTAGGGGGTATGATGAAGGTAATCAAGGATAAGTTTGGACATTAAAACATGTCATATAACCATGTAAAATGTTTAGTAAAATTCGAAGTTCAGTAAGTAAATTGACCGACGTTATTAATCATGTATAGGAGTGACCTACGGTGGAAACCAGTCGAAGCAAGGACCAAGGTATGGTTTTCTTGCAGTCTGTTGCCTACCGGTTTACACCGGCTTGTATGTTGTTTGTTTTTCTGTGTGTTTATGACCTTGTAAGACTTAAGTCATGTAATGAGTTTACTATTGTTAAATATTATTGTATTGTTAAGTGTGACTCCATTCCCTTGTGTGTGTCTAACAAGACTTAACCACTTGTATGTGATTGTTGTTGAGTTCGATGTTGAACTTCTAACAAGTGCTAACGAGGGAAGTGAGGAGTCCGGTCTGTTCCGGCCACGCGTGTGAGTATGGGAGTCGATGTCATAACCGGTTCGATTCTCTCTGTATGTTATGGTTGTTTTTCCAATTTGGTTTCCAACCTTCCCTTTAGCTTAACCAAGGCTATTTTACTGACTCACGTCGGGCCACAGGGGCATACTATATTTTGTTCGGTGTGCTTGGATCACTATATCCGAGGCACCTTGTGTTAAGTTATTCGTTCAATCTAACAGGACGGTAACAAGTTATGTAACGAGCTTGGCATGGGTTTGGCAACATTCTCTAGGCTCTCCATGAGATCTAATTGTGTTGGTTCGTTTCCTAAAAGGATTCGTTCTTGTATGTTATGTGTGATGTTGTTGTGCAATATTCTTGTTGTGATATATATACGTTGTATGTTCAAAATGAATGCCATGTCATCATGACAATTAGTTGCGCGTATCCCGGTAGCCGATGGGCTGCGCGTTAACCATACCAGCCAAGGGTTGCTGACCCCCTCGGGGGCTCCATATTTTTACTGCAGGATGAGGATCGAGGAAGCGGAATGGCTATAGATTCTAGGTTGCAGGAATACTTTTGGTTATTTTTGGATGTTAAGCCCGGGATGCGCCTGTGCTCCCGTGGCGATATATTTTGGTACCGTTTGTATTAAAGTGATGGTCGTTGACAGTTCACAGTGACAGTTTGTGGTGTACAGTTTACAGTTATGGATGTAGTTACAAACTCGGTATTATGTTTATGTATTAAAGGTTATTAGTTCTATGCTCGGGAGTCTGATCATCAGACCGGTACGCTTGTATTTATTCTGCCTTGTTGACCACGTGGGTGGTTAACGGCGTTGTAACACCGAATCGTTTAGTTATTATTTAGTCGTTAAATTCCGCTGCGATTTCAAGTATTGTTAAGTGCGTAGTAGGGGTGTTACAGCTTGTTGGGCTGGTATAAAGTTTGGCCCAAATTTAAATCAATTCGCTTCAAGCCCAACTCATAGTTAGTTCAAACCGGACCCAATCAAAACTCTAGACAGCCTTCTAAGTTACCTATTTATTTCTGGCCTCATTAGCTTAGTCGGGCCTGCATCTTTCTATGGGCTGTTTAAGAAAAGCCTTAGTTTTATTCACGGATATTACCCACATTAAGGTCGTAGTACCTGTTTGTGGGGAGTATCTACCTTATTATAAAAAAATCTTTCCAAACAATCCATAATCATAAGAATAAAATTCACAATCAATTTAAAATCAATTAAAAATCCATAAGACAAATCCTACTTCAAAATCAACCAAAAATAAGGCCCAATTCTAAGGCCCAACAATCAATTCATTTAAACCCCATAAATCAGCCCAATCTGAGGCTATATTAGAAGCCTAATTCAAGGCCCAAAGCATTAAAGCCCAAATCAAGGTTCAAATCAAAAGGTCCAAATTTGGCCCACTTTCAAACTCGACCCACTTTTGAACCTGGCCCAATTTCAAAAGCCCAAATCTGGCTCAATTTCCACTTCCAAACTTGGCCCAATTCCAACCCTGACCCATTTCCGTTTAAGCTCGTAATTCATTTCATAAATCACCCCAAAATAAAATCAATTCCACTCCAAAATCAGTCCAAGCCAATTCAATTCGGTCCAAATCAATTCAATTCAGCCCAAATTCAACCCTTGTAAATTCCAATTCAATTCAAAACTTCATTCAATTTCAATTCATTCAAAATTCCTTACATTCCCAATCCATGCAAAATTCAAATTCATTCCAATTCAAAATCAATTCAAGCCAATTTCAAATTCAATCTCAATTCCGACTCAATCTCAATTCCAATTCCAAATTCATTCGAATTTAATTTCAAAATCAATCCAGTTTCAATTCCACTTCAATTCCGATTCAAATTAACATTCATCCAGCTCCAATTTAATTTCAATTCCCTTCCAATTTCCCCTACACTCTGAATGTCTCATAGACCCGAGCGTCTCGCAGACTTTGTTATTCTAATGATCTGAATATCTCACAGACCAGAGCATCTCAAAGACCCGAGTGTCTCACAGATCCGAGTGTCTCATAGATTTCGACATCTTAAGATTTCAAACGTCTCATAGACCCGAGCGTCTCACAGACTATAACATCCCACACATCAAACATCAAAATTCCAAAATCCTAAAAAACTGAACTATGTAAGGTCTGATCTCAACAGGGAGTTGAGTACGTAGGCAGCCCATCTAGGGTGCGACCCCATTCCAAACAAAAAACCCTTTTCCCACTCTAAGGTCTCAAACCTTCTTCAGCTCCCACAAACTTCAAACTATCAGACTCCAAGTCTTGTTCATCCACTCAACCTCAGACTTTTCCAAATCTTCATTCTATACTCATCCGAATTCCCCAATTCCCTTTTCTAGGCGATGGCTTGGCAGAAAAGCTTGCCTCTTCCACTATCTCTCTCTCTCTCTCTTCTCATCCTAATCCTATCCTTGGCTTTTAAATGAATCTCTCAAATAAGGTTTTGAAAGAAGGTAATCCCGACAATTGGAGACCGAGGTTTCCTCGGGCACCAATCCAAAGTCGTGGTCGTTGCCACTTCCAAGGGGTGTAACCCAGTGCGAACCCACATAGAATCTCTAGTATGATCAGATAAGTCTTATCCATGGGCAACAAATCATCAGAGTCAATTAACGGTTCTTAGAACCCTTCTCCTCCCTTCCTAGTTCCTTAGGTCAAACTAGGTGGCGACTCTAGTCAATTTCCGCCCTTAGGGCATAAGTCCGCGTGGAGCCCATCGAGAGCGGGTGTAGTGCACACTTGCACTCCCCTTTATGCTTTCTGGGAAAGACGGACGATTTAATAGGTATTTGAGGGATTCCAAGAATAACGGGTTTTCACCCTCCATAGAATGGCAATTTCTAGGATCTAGGCTTTTAGTCAGACCATATTTAGATAGACCCCCCTCATACCAAAAAATCACCCTCCACACATGGTAAGATTTATCCTATATAGATCCTTAACCTAGTCAAGTCACGAGTGTGCACATGACAACATGTTATTGTTTTGCACTCTGATTGCCATTACATGTCCTTTTTTTATTTGAAAACCGAATTGTCATTACATGTCAATGCCAATTGTTGATAATATAGCCCGCCTACCAAGAGGGGGTGCTAAAAGGGATTACATGCGTCACGTGACCCCACGTTTTTCAATGAAATATTTGAATATTTAGAGTTTATATTTATAGTGTAAATTGTTCTATAAATTACGAAGTTGGTGATGGTGTAGTGGTGAGGGGTGAAAAAATTGAGTGAGTTATCCTAAGTTTGAATCCAGTTGTGACCAAATGTGTTGGATTTTTTTTCTTCACACATTAGTGACTTCATATAGTTATAGTCTAGCTATGCTCGTTATAGTACTTACTACTTGAATGGATACCACAATAACAAACTTCACACTTTTCACGACTTAAAAACCCTATTTCATCTCATTATAAATTGATGTGAAACAAATTCACTAGGTTTCTTCTTGTATCTTCTCTAAACATTACTAAAACTAACATGTATCTAATAATTTTAAAAAACTAATATTATTACTTTACTAGATAATATTGTTATTATATGTTCATTAGTTAATACAATATTTAACTTATAATTGTTAATTTTATTTATCTAACAAAATTAGATAGCCATCACCCAAAACTAGCAACAAAACTAAATTTAAAGTCAAATCATTAGCTACACTAATATGTAGCCAAAGATGAACGTATAAAGTTTGTATATTGAATTAGAAAACAATTGTACTACACACTATTCTACTCAGAATACAACTATTGTGTACAGTTTTATTGTATATGTAAAGATGTAATATTATAATGTACAGTCTTAACCACATAATATAAAATTAATGTAACATATTTGACTACATGTGAGAGTATAACCTAACATTTACTGATTCTTAACATAAGGTTGTCAAAATTTTGACCCAACCCGAAACCCGTCTGTTTTATCCGACCCGAAACCCGACCCGAACCCGAAAATATTTAAATATAATAAACCCGAAACCCGATTGGGTAAAACCCGAATAACTCGAAAAATTTATACCTGAAACCGACCCGAACCCGAAATGACCCAAAATATATAATTAAAAATTAGCCAACTTGAATAACATGAAATAATGTGACCATAAATTGTCCTAAACCTGAAGGACCCAAATAAATATGACAAAAAAATTGATTTAAACTTAGTATATCCGAATGAAATACATATAGACATTGTATTGAAAGTTCTCTCATCTATATGTTGTATATTTTTATAGAAATTAGGTATTATTTATATTATAATTTTTTTCAAAAAATATTAACCATGGCCCAAATAACTGAACCCATTCTATTTGGACACTATTCCACCACCCGAACCCGAATGACCCAAACCCAAAATGACCCGAACAGATATTGATCCGAAAAGATATGAACCCAAAACTCGAACAAATAACCCGTTTAACAGATCTACATAACATACATACACCGTCCACAGTGTCATGATTGTCATCACACTCGGTCAAATTCAGTCGTTATGCCTTTCGCATGTATAGTTCATAAAATAGACACCTAATTTCGGACAGTCATGTCAAACTTGAACTCCAACTTTGGCATATTAGATATTATCACTTAGACCATAACCTCATCTACGGGTCCGCTCATGTCCTTACTGCCTGTGCTTGTATAAAGCTTCAGATGTGACCCAGAGAAGAAAAAAAGTAAAAGTAAGCCCAAAAAAGCTAGTCTAATCTTACCCTTTGAAAACCTCATCATTTTTATACATATTTGACAATATATTTATAAATCTTTAGGTAGTCACAATTAGATTCCGATTACCATTCTCCTCCAATATGTAAAACACCAAAAAAAGTCGTAAGAATACTGAGACCAACAGATTAGCCTGAAGTTCTGGTACCAGTCAAGAGCCACATCACAAATCTTATATATCTAGCTAATGCGTGAACTGGTTTGATTTTTTTTTTGATAATTGAGGCAATAGCCATATTATTGTATTAAAAGGTTGATGTGTTGTAAGCGGCCTCATCAAAACCTCCCTATGCAAACCCAATGGGAAAAAAATAGAGGAAAAGAGTGTCCAACACATTAAGTACATACTCACCGGACCATGCTGACCTCTTTAATCAAGACCACTACTAACAACAGCGTAGCACTGCCGGACCACTCAATACCATACAATACCCCCAAAATAAAACTACTCCACCCCACCGGACCCCACTAATGGACCATGAGTAGTCCGCCAAGTAATGAGAATTCCATATCTTCCTACCTCCGCACAATGAACCAGCAACTGCTTCAGACCTTCCAAGTGTCAAGACCACACCATGGCCCCATACTGACCTACCTGGCAAAAACTTCATGCGGGTAGCAAATACTAGTCTCCCAAGAGCCAGACCATCATCGCGTCCTATGACCTCCAACTCCTCTCTTCGCTCATTTTGGAGCGATTATTTCTGTTGGGACGCCTGAATCTCCATATGTGATTGAATTTGATTAAGGATATTAGCCTTAGTTAGGTGTGGATTAGGAACTTTGCATCCCAATTCTAACATTAGAGCAACACATTCTTCCGCTTCTTTTTCCGGGTTAATGATTTTCCCTGCCTCATTTCTTGCTGGAAGTTCCTTACTAGGTGTCGATGATTGAGCCGTGTCATGACAGAGCTCAGCGACCAATATAATATCATCTTTATCTGGTGTTACCTGTGTACATAAACTATCCTTCCGTTCAACATTAAATATATCTCCACTCATTGGTAAATGACTTTCTTGCTTTTCAATATCCACGCCTTTTTCTAAATTAATATTGTCCTTCGATGGACAGTTCGGCGTCTGCTGGAGTGATTCGTGGAAGAGTGTTTCCGGGATAAGCACGTCATCCCCCTCCTCGTCATTTGTATCTAAGTGGCGCAAATTAGGGACAGGAGAAGCAGGTTCATTAATTTTAACTTCTTCCGAGATTGTCTGCTGCGGTTCCACGCCGGTCTCATCTCGAGACACGCGCCCAGAGGGGAGTTCTGCCTCGTACCGCACGTCTTCATCTCGTGGTAGACCGATCGAGTACTGTGCCCTCCTTATCTCGTGCTCATCATCATCATGATGTCGGCTCCCCTCTTCAGCCGCAGTAATTTGGTCTTCCCTTCTATTAACCGGCGGGTCGCCTTGGGAATTGGGCACCGCTTCATGATCCGCCCTCGCCGCGACACTCACAGAGTGTCCCTCTCCATTCGTTTCGTCCATTCCTTCCCGGACATTTTGAATATGGTCAACATTTGAAATTTGTTGTCCTAGGATGTTGTTTTTCTCCACTTCTATCATTTGGACGATGCTTTCAGAGCGGTCTGAGTTTTTGAACTGGGACAATTGTTCATCGACTTCGACGATACTCACCGGGAACTTTTGGTTATCAACTTTAACCGTAATTTTCCAATTGATGAATTGGAGTGTGGACGTTTCGATTTGAACTCGAATCTCAGCGTTTTCCACAAATTGAGTTTCTTCTTCCTCAACCTTGATAACCTCGCCTACAAAAAAGGAAATTCCTAATTTTTTTCAATACAAAAAAGGAAGTTGAAGCCGTGCTGGACCAAGCGGAGAAAAATGGCAAAGAACAAGGGGTAGATATTCGTCGGTGGACAACTGCAGATCAGGTAGAAAGGAGGCGTACATGGATAGTCATCCGCGGGATCCATCCACAAAAGCACAAGCATTTCGGTTAGATCTTCTAACTTTCCTGCTAATATAAAGTCTCGTCCAGTTGACGAACCTTCTTATGATTCTTCCCAAATGGTACTCAGAGACATCTCTGTCTACATTATCTATGAAGACTGTAGTTGGGTGTATGTGGGCGACTGTTTTATCTTTGCGCTTCGTCTTTCTATATCGGCTAACTTTGTAATCGCCGGTCTTTGTCTTTCTCTCCTCCCACCTAGGCCTTCTCCACTTTCCTGCGAACTCCTGAAGTTTACCATACCTACCTCTCGGTAGTCTAGCTTCCCTCCCCATCTTGGGATAATGATGGGTTTAAAGATGGTGTTTGAGTAAACTGGCGGTAGGTCGAAGAGGTTGACTGAAGGGTAATCTAGAATGGTGGTAGCGGTGTGGTCAGGGGGGGAGCAGAGAAGGAACGTGGCTCAGACAGAGGGGTTAGCGGCGGCGACATGGCTGACAATTACGCCAACTTACAAAACTTGCTTAGTTTATATCTCCTCCACCTTCTTCTACTTGGGCTATAGCCTCGCTCATACCACTGAGTGCCTTCCTATTCCACCTCTCTCTCCCCCTCTCCCATGCACTGTACTCTCCGTGAACTGGTTTGATTTGGTTGGCCGTTCTGGAACGTTCATAACCTAAAGGCAAAAGGGGTTACCCCAGTAAGAACAAGGCAATATCGCGGAAGGAGGAGAAAAGGATAGAGAAGAATCAATCAGGCCACAATCAGCCTTTGGATAAACAATCGCTCACCTCAAACCAATCAAGAACCAAGAAAGCTAGAGAAGACATTTCCCTCCTACATAACAAGACAGCACACGACCTCGGCAGCTTTGATACAATACGCATTTTTCACAACAATAATTAACTACAGACGGACTAATCAGTCATATACATTTTGCTACAGTGTAACGAAAAGTAATTCTTTCTTATTGAATAATACTGAGGGTAGATTACCCTTTTATACATACATTGGCTCGTTTACTAAGTATGTATATATACTGTCTGTATCTAACTGGTATATACTTATATATACCAAGCCTTGTGAACACTGTTAACTAACGGACTAGTGACAGAGATGTTATATAGCTAGACAGATTACATATTAGCATATTATATCTCGACACTCCCCCTCAAGAAGAAGGGTGATAACACACAATTCTTGATAAATATGTAACTGATATCCATGTAAGGAGTCTGGTGACGTTGAACAGTTGAGTAGGTTCTGAAACTGGGTAGATCACTCCCCCTGCTTCTCCTGTCTGTGTATGTTGTAGCTGTGAGTTCCAGGCCCTGTTTGTTGCAGAAATCGGGTAATCTTGGCTGAGAGTTTGTTTAGTCAGGACGCCTCCTGCTAGTTGTTGCTGACCAGGGATGTAGTTGAGTGTGATTAGTCCACTCTGAAGCTTTTCTCGAACCAGATGGCAGTCGACTTCTATGTGTTTTGTCCTTTCATGGAAGACCGGATTCCGGGCTATAAATATAGCATCCTTGTTGTCGCAGTGTACCTTTGTGGGTTCAATGCTGGACACTCCTAGCTCATTGAGTAGTCTGGTTAACCATGTTAATTCGGTGGTAACTCTGCGAATGGAGCGGTATTCTGATTCTGCGGTGGAGAGAGCGACTGTTTCCTGTTTCTTGGATTTCCAGCTCACTGCATTTCCTCCTAGTAGGATGATGTACCCACTGATTGACTGTCTTGTTATGGAACAGCTCGCCCAATCTGCGTCACAGTACGCCATCAGATCCAAGCTGGGGCTTGCATTGTAGAAGATTCCCTGCTTTACTGTCCCTTTGATGTACTTCAACAGATGTAAGGCTACTGTGAGGTGACCTTCCTGAGGTTGCTGCATAAACTGGCTTAGGTGCTGCACTGGAAAAGCTAAGTCAGGTCGTGTATTAGTCAGAAAATTAACCCTACCTATCAGCTTTCTGTAATAGCTTGGATCAGCCAGTTTATTCCCTTGTAATTTATCAAGTTTAATACCAGAAAGAAGGGGAACAGAAGTTATACCAGAATCTGCAGAGAGGTAGTCGTCTACCAGATCAGTTGCGTACTTACTCTGTGTAAGAAGAATGCCTCCTGCAGTATAAAGAAACTCCATGCCCAAAAAATAGCTCAACTTACCAAGATCTTTAATTTTGAATTGCTGATGGAGTTTGTGTTTTAAACTGGTTATTTCAGCATGGTTGTATCCAGTCATTATGATGTCATCAACATACACAGCAAGGAAAGTACGAAAGCAACCATCATATTTAACAAATAATGAGTAATCATTTTCAGAGCGAATATACCCTTGAAGTTTAAGGAAAACAGACAGCTTTTCATACCATTGTCTTGACGATTGTTTGAGACCATAGAGATTTGTGCAATTTGCACACCTTACCTTTGTAGATTTCTTTCATCCCTTCGGGTATTTCCATGTAGACCTCTTCTTCTAGGTCACCATGTAAAAAAGCATTGTTGATGTCAAGTTGGCTTAAATCCCAATGTTTCTTGACAGCAACAGCCACTAAGGTTCTTATTGTAGTTATTTTAACTACGGGTGAAAACGTTTCCCAATAATCTTCTCCATACTTTTAAGTGTACCCCTTTGCAACCAACCGGACCTTATGTCTTTCTAAGGTACCATCAGATTTTAATTTGGTTTTAAAAACCCACTTACATCCTATTATTCGATTGTGTGTTGGTTGATCAACAATGGTCCAAGTTTGGTTATCTTTTAAAGCTTGCAATTCTTGTTGCATGGCCGCAACCCAATGAGGATTTCTGGAAGCAATTCTATAGGATTTGGGTTCTTTAAGAGTGTGTGTGTGTGTGTCAAAAAAAGAATGTGAGTGGAGGGAAAGGGTAGTGATATCAAAGACAGTGTTAGACGTGATGTCAACAACAGATTCTGATAAGCAGTTTCTGTTTTGTATGTTTTTATTTTTTATCCTCTCACATAATATGGCACTAAACACATCATCATGAGTAGTGTCTGCTTCTCCTAGAAAATAGTCATTTGGGTATGTTGGGGTAGTTCTTTCCCTGGTGGACCGTCTTAACAGATTAGTTTGATCAGATTCTTCTAATGTGTTTGGATAGGATGTAGCTGGGCTAGGATCATCGGTTTCTGGTGTGATAATGTTTGGGTCTGAGGAGGTAAGAAGAGGAGTAAGATGGGAATTTTCTGGTTCAGCAGCGTTGTGATCAGAGGGGTCTGGTGTAGTAACCAGAGGATGAGTATGAGAATTCTCTGTTTCAGTAAGAGTGTAGTTGGAAGGAGAAGAGAAATTTGTGTCTTCATCAACAAAACTAGATAATTCTTCAGTATGATAGTTGTCATCATGCTGGTGTTTATCGGTTTTGTTGGCCTGTTCATGGAGGGGGAAGTTGTTTTCATAGAAGATGAGATCTCTGCTGACACTAACTGTATGAGTCTTCAGGTCTAAAACCTTAAAACCCTTTTTATTTTCTGCTAGGCCTATGTAGGCACAAGCTGTTCCTCGTGGTTCAAATTTGGTCATATGGTTTTTGACATTGGTTTTGTAACAAAGACAACCAAATGCCTTCAGAGAGGTGTAATCGGGTTTTCTGTTATAGAGTTTTTCGAAGGGGGTAAGTCCTTCAATAACTCTTGAGGGCAACCTATTGATTATGTAAGTAGCATAACGAATGCATTCTCCCCAAAAAACAAGAGTTAAATTGGCTTGAAAGTATAAGGCTCTTGCAGTTTCTAGCAAATATTTATGTTTTCTTTCGACAACTCCGTTCTGTTGGGGTGAATGACTACAACTAGTTTGGTGAATAATTCCGTTTTCACGAAAATATTTAATCCCTTCATTGCTAGAACCTAGTTCAAGAGCATTATCACTTCTGATCACTTTAATTCTCTTGTCAAATTGTCTTTCAATAAGTTTGATGAAACAGATTAACACCGAGAATGCTTTAGATTTTCTTTTAAGTAAATGTGTCCAGGTGCTCCTAGAATAGTCATCTACTATGGTTAAGAAGTAGTTATAATTGTCGTAGGTGGGGACCTTAAAAGGTCCCCATACGTCAATGTGTATCAAGTCAAAACAAGCTTTACTTTTGATAGTAGAATTAGGAAAACATTGCCTAATAGATCTTGCCTTACAACACGTCTCACATGCTGTACATTCAGGAATATCATGCTTCTTTATCAAATCTAAAGTTTGTAGTTTGTGGAAAGGGACATGGCCTAACCTAGTATGCCATATCCAAGCAATTCGTTGACTCTTTACAACATTGGAACAAACTAACCTATTCTCTGTTTCATTTTCTGTACTAACCAATCTATCCATAGCAGCATCAACTAGAATGTACAGACCATTCAAGCCTTTTCCAATCATCAACTGTTGATTCGTTTTATGGTCCTGCACATAGCAAAATGCTCATTGAAATATATATTGTGGTTAATCTGTTTCGCTAGTTTCTTAACCGATAATAGATTGAATCTGAAGGTTTCAACAAGAAGGACATCATGCAAGACAAAGCTGTTCCCTATTTTAACACTACCGAATTTACCGACAGATTGAATATGACCATCAGGCATACTAATCACACGTTTTTCAGGCAGATTATGCAGAGTAACAAACAAACTCTTATTCCAACACATATTCTCAGACGCCCCTGTATCAATAATCTAAGATTGCATAGGAAGACAAGAAGATTGTTTGTTTAAACTGTAACTTAGAACAGGGGCAAGGTTTGATGTACCTGAAAAACTGCATTCCACCGAAGGGTTTTCTTAGAGGAGATTCATCAGTCTAGTATATTGTTGGGGATTTAAACCTGAAACCGGTGAGACTTCTGAAACTGGTGACCTTCCTGAGATTTCTGCGTTGATGGCGACCCCAGCAACCGAGTTTGTCTTCCGTTTCCACCATTCTGGATAGCCTATCACCTCAAAGCATCCTTCCTTGTTGTGACCTTTCTTCTGACATTTCGTGCAAAACAAATTTTGCTTGTTGGGCGATTTCGAAAATCTTCGCTGTGCTTGAAATTGCTCCGTTTTCTTCTTCTCTACTGACAAAGCTAGGGTTTCTTGAGTTGTCTGACTACTGCAAACCGGTATGTGCCTCCTTCGCTCTTCTTGAATTATCAACGAAAATGCTTGTTCGAGAGATGGCAAGGGATCTTTCAGCAGAATATTACTCACGACATTCGAATAGCTGTTGTTGAGCGCCAGAAGAAATTGCATAGTCCTTTCCCTTTGTTGGCGGTCATTGTAAGCTTTCATGGCACTACACGAACAGGAAGGCCTTTTATCTAGAGCTTCAAGCTCATCCCATTTTCCTCATTTTGGTGTAATAAGCTTGTACGGAGTCTTCATCCTGCTCTAGCTTTCCCAGTTCCTTCTTCAGGGCGTACACTTACGCTGGGTTGGCCTGTTCATATCGACCGCACAACATCTCCCAGGCATCAGCAGCTTCAGAGAAGTATAGTATAGAATCCGCAATGTCTGCCGAGACGGATTGAGCAAGCCAAGCTATAAGCATGTGGTTACATTTTTCCCACTACTTGTATTTCGAATCTTCAGGTTGAGGCACCATCAAGGTTCTATCAAGAATCCCGAACTTGCTTTTTGCCTTTAGGGCTACAGTTACAGCTCTTTTCCAGGTAGCAAACCCTTGTCCTGAGAACACATGCGCAATCTTCATTCCCGGATTGTCACTCGGATGAGGATAGAGCGGATCTTCAGCATTTGATTTAAGTTTCTGATTCTCTTCAGAATCATCCGGAGGCATTTTGTCTTCGCCGGTGACCATTCCACCTTTGCCCGACATCTCTTCAAACGAGAATAGCTAATCGATCTTGTTCGATCTTGATTTCTCGCTAAAACATTTTGAAAGAGAGGTTAATGGGGCTCTGATACCATAACGAAAAGTAATTCTTTCTTATTGAATAATATTGAGGGTAGATTACCCTTTTATACATACATTGGCTCGTTTACTAAGTATGTATATATATTGTCTGTATCTAACTGGTATATACTTATATATACCAAGCCTTGCGAACACTGTTAACTAACGGACTAGTGACAGAGATGTTATATAGCTAGACAGATTACATATTAGCATATTATATCTCGACACAATGACACAAACAATTTCCTAGGGTTTCTACTGGATGAGCGTTTGTCATCATTGGGAACTCCTTTTATAGCCAAGACTATCCATAGAAGCAGGAGGGACATCCTTGGAATCTTCGATAACAAGAGTGCCATTAATGGGTGCTGTGGTAATCCACCCTCAAGAACTGCAAAAGTCAATATTCCAGCTTAGTAACGACTATCTGTCAAGTGCTCAACGCTGAAAACAAGCGAAAAAAATACAAAAGTGTCTCGTGTATTCAATTCTCACTTTATACCTATTAATTACTATTTTTCTCCAATTTTCTTTTTATAATACTACTAAAAAAATAAGTTACAATTTATTAATAAAATCTTCAATAATGGATAATAAAAAAATAAAAATAAAGAGTAAAAATTTAAATGTTCTTAGTAGCAGAAAAGACATTGTATCTTTGAGTTGTTCCAAACTTTGTATGTTTGAACAAAATAATCGAAATCTATAGTCCAATTGTAGCAACCATACAAAAGAATAACTATTTTATTCTACTCTAGCAACCAAACATGTTCTTGACTCAGATGTATATCTTTCTTTCTTGGTATGGCCGGAGAAACTAAAGAAACAGAAATGAGAAGGGGAAACAAGACCAAAACAAAGATTCAGGTCTACATAGAAATAACATATCAGTTAGTAAAGTAAATAGAAACTGAACAACAAAAGGTCAAGCCAAATACTCGTGAGCTGAGAAATAGATATCAGGAATAATGTCAGAACCAGAATTACTTGATCCAGAGTTGAAATAAGGGATATTCAACCCTTTCCAAATCAAGATCAACTAAACAAACAGTTACCAATGATGAAGGAACTCTATGCCATCTAGAATTGAAGATAAGGGGTACAGTTCATGTGCATTTCTAACCTCATTCTCTCTTTTTCCTTCATTTCAGTGCCTAGGATGGGTTTATGGGTAGTCACCCCCTTGTATGCCGCCTGTCTGACCACCCTTTGCCTTACCCTGAAGATTGCATGGGCTTAGTTCTCCATGATTCCTCTGCACCACGGGTGTCTTCAAAGCCCAATGTCGCGCTACAAATTCATAGAGGATCCCGTATTTACGGATACCCATTCATGACATTGCGTAGTCAGCGAATAATTTGGACTTTGGACACACCTTATCGTGCTGACGAGGGGAGACCCGTGCCCATGCAGTACTTCCCCAGGTTTTCCGAAAAGTGAGTATGTTGTGATAATCCCCGGCCGTGGCTCGTGTGACTGTATCACTTCGGGTATCTTGACTTTTCGAACTTAAGCACTCCGGATTTTCTTGATGACGTGCCCCACAAGGTGTAACAGAGATAAAACCCGAGAGATGAACATTGAAGGAACGACGGTTCCCCCGGTGGTATGGAAGCATTGATTGACCTGGAAGGTGATTATCCCAATCATTCGCACTCAGCTCCACATAAAATTAGCCACGATTGTTATTTTGCACTTACATCCATGTGTGATCAAGTTTTAAAAATTATCAAAAATAAGAAAATGAATCATGTCAAACGCTCTAGTGAAATATCTTCGAATCGGTTTATCTTGAACGATTTCAAAAAAAAATGAATTCAAAATGGTTATTTCAAAGCAGTTTTCAAAGTCGGTTTCAATCAAAGTCTTCATACTTTACCAAACAGTTTGCAAAGAACAAATTTCAAAAATCTACTGTTTACAAATGAATTTTAAACAATACTTCTCATAAATTTCATTTCAAAAACAGATTTCAAAAACCTGCTTTTTACAAGCAAATTTCAAACAACTTTTTTTCACGGATATTATCTCAAACTTGTTTTTGAAAACAATTTTCAAAGTCGATTTTCGCAAACGTATTTCAAAATAAATGATTTAGTCCCTATGTTGTGACCCGCTATTTTTGAAGTTCAACCCACCCTCAAAAGCAGCAGTCATTACTGTGGAGTGTACTAGTCATTCGTGTTTTCACATAAGTGGTGGATTTTCACAAAGAATTTGTGCTCGATCATTCACCTTTCCTTTCTCAAAAAACGCCCCTTATTTCCCTCGTCGGAGCAGGTGGAGCGCATGAAGATCGACAACTGCAGTCAGAACCAAAAATCAGAGGTGCACCAACCTGAGTCAAGCGACATGAAGACCAGCAACGATTGTTCGAGTTCAAAATTTCTGAGAGTCAGAAGAACACCAACCGGTTTTATTTGATCACAATACCGCTTCGCTGCAAAAGCCAGAAGACGAGCGAGCATCCGGTCAAGATCCCGAAGACGAACGAGTGGCCAATCAGAAGCCCAAACATGAATGAGCTGCCAGTCAGAAGCTCAAAGGCGAAGTAGAAGAATTTGGGAGAAGTTTTTAAGCTCAAACTCCCCCATTTAAAGACTTTTAGAATTGATGTATAGGTTTTCCCCTAGCATTTTTTTCTCTCTTGTCAATTTCTGAATAGACTTTGTGTATAGGTTGTACATTCCCTTTGAATTTATTTAGATTAATGTGTAGGGTTCCCCACCCCCTATTTTATTTGTCAAAAATTCACATTGAGAAAATCCACCACTTTAAAAACACGTGTTTTCAAAGTGATTTTTCTAAAACCGAGTTTTTCTTGAAAAAAAAGAGAGGTAAAATGATACCTGACCTACACACGCGTCCATGACGTTCATGCATCATGCAGTTCACAAAATTTTCAAAACAAATAAAAGTTGTTTTGCCCCAACAATCATTCATACTCACCACACAATAACATTTTGTTTAACGGAGCATACTGACATTACCTCTTCTCATCCATTCTACTCCTTGCGCGTGCAGGTGTTGGTGGCGCACAATAACTGAAAGGAAAAAAGATCAGCCCACTTAAAGCAACAGTGGAAATGATGGAGCAAGCACCCCGAAATGATCAAGCGGTCAAAGGCCAATTTGTCCAAGAACGACTGACCCATGACCTTGCTGATGACTTGAAGAAAAACCTGAGGATAGAAGAATGTGTCCAAAAGAGAATAACTAGGGCCTCTCCAAAGTTGGATAGCAGTTACAAGGAGACTCCAACTTACTCGGCGTACGATGCCTATGAGTTTCAAGCAATGGACCCTCATGCTCTCCATGTCCAAGTTCGAACAACACCAAGTGTGCCTTCTTCACCTATGTACAGTTCCACTCTGAGAACCCCAACTGCCACCAGAGGAAATTGGAAACCACAAATAGTCGGTGATAAGGGAAAGACCCAAGCCCCATCTCCCCCATGGTGCATTCTGGCCTAAACTTCCCCTAGCCCACACACAAACATATCCTTCCTCGGCAAGCACATCCTCATTCGTCAAAGTCTAGCCGACATTTTCACCTGGGAACAACCCTGCCCTTTCAATCTCTTGACACCAACCACCCTGAAACAGCTTACACTTCAATCCAAAACTCTGATCTCGGAGCAACTTCAATGAAAGAATTGGTGCAAGAACTGAAGGTGGAACTGGAACTGACCCAACGTTTTAAGTCAGCAGGTTGGGAACAAACTAACCCATACCCTGATGCTCGGCTACAAAAAGGCATGAGTTTGCCTGAGATGGAGAGGTATGAGGGAATTGGAGACCCGATACATCATGTCGACAAATATGATAAACTCATGAACCTTCATGGCCTTTCCGACGAGTTGAAAGCTGCATGTTTTAGATTCTATCTGCAAGGACCTGCTTACTTCTGGATCATGAGCATAGATCTAAACGGAAAGTCAAGCCAAGGCCTGTACTTAGAGTTCCTCTCTCAATACGGTGACAACTTTCATCATGAAGTCACGCGTAGAGATTTAGAGATCACACGCCAGAGTTCTGACGAACCTGTGAGGGAATTCATAAAACGCTGGAGGGTGAAGGCCGGACAAATGAATAATCGACCTACTGAGGAAGAGCAAGTGCAAATGGTGATTTCTGGGCTGAAAGACGTGTACCGACATCGGTTGAAATATCTAGTGATATGTGACTTCAGACGACTGATGGAAGCTGTGACTGCCTTGGAAGATGCTGAAGCCAAAGATCCAAAGCCAAGAGAATACCACCAACCCGGACAGGACTTTCAAAGACAGAATTCGAGTCTAGGAATGTCACTTGGTGAAGCCTGGAGAATTTTAACCGAGGGAGGTTACCTAGCACCTTACAACACCAGTTCGAGGGTGAAGAAGCTTGGGCCACACCCACACGAATATTGTGACTATCATCAGATTCGTGGGCACGCCACCGACGAGGGCACCACACTGAGAAACGCAATCCAAGAGCTGATAGACAGAGGAGATGCCTCTCCTTTAGAGCTAAGACGCCCGTCCTAGGCCATGAAGGCACACTTTCCTGAAGCATCACCGACCTAAGCATGACCATGCGCTAATCTGCGACGATAGTGGAAAAAAGTAGTTGAGTCATGTATTCATTTACAACTGTAATGAAAGCGTATGAAGGGTTGCATCCCCTCCCTCCCCCCTTTCTATTTGACCTATCCAGGAATCACAGGAAGAACAAGACAGTTTTATCATGTTGACTGGTGCAATGTAGGGAATACCACTCCTTAAGCGGTCAAGGTTCGATTTACAGCTAAAACATGTGCGATCATGTTTCTTCTGGGACCCACTCAGCAATTGACCGCCTAAAGAACCATTGTTGGCGAAATGAACATCGTGGATCCTCAACTAAAACCGACTCAAGCGAGACTATGTGTAATCTTTCCATTTATGCATTGCATCCAAAAAATCCAACAAATATCCAAAATCAGCCCTTTTCATTGTCAAGACTTCATGCATTGTATATACAGTAATTCCATATTACCACAACACATCGCATGGTAGTTAATTGCATTTTCATGCTCCCGTATCGAAACGACATCTTCGGGAAAATCATGAGAGATTGATTGAACGGAGTGCATGAACCACTTAACTCTCGACCCGTCAACGAGTACAAGGGTCTAATCAAAATCAGCACCACAAACCAAGTGAGTAGTGTGTGAAGAGCGGTATTTTCCTTTGAATTTCAAATGAATGTTTTGGACAATCAAATGAGTGATGAGGAAAGATAGAGCGAGTCCACAGAGGTAAAACCACGAGCGACTTGTGCTTTCCTTCAGCACATGGAGAGGCACAATTCATAGCAAGATCAATGTCGATAAACAGGATACAAACTGTGATTCATGCAAAGATCCGAGAATAGTAAGAAAACAATCATTGACTAATGAGAAGGACGAGGCATTTAGGAATAAGAATCCCCATAAAACCAAAAAGCTTTGACTGCCCTGTACATAATCCCTTAGTGAGCCCCGCCGAGCCTTTCACGATAAACCTTTTTCTGTGAACTCTACAACATGCCAACCCACGTACATATACTTGCATGCCTTTGCAATAGAGGATTACTAATGAGCTGGAGCCATGGTCTCTCCCCCACCATCTTTCACAAAACACAACAAATAAATTATTCGGAGAAATCAGTGAGTCAATGCAACTCCAAAGTCAAACACCAAAAAAGAACACCGAAAATGTTCAAGAAGATCAGCGAGTCAATGCAACTCCAAAGCTGAAAGCCAAAATACAAAGAAGAGAATGCTTGAGAAAGTTGATGAGCCAAATGCAATTTCAAAAACACAAAAATGAGAAGAAAGTTCAAATCATAAGCCAGGAGAGGCAAGAAGGAGAAATCCAAACCAAAAGGACCAATGATGTCCCGAAGAAACCGATAAGGGGTTATCAAAGCCCGTCTAATCATTCCACCCATGGCAAAGGTGAAACATGTCCTCTATTGCACAAAAGCTCCACAATTCCCAAACAAATCCCACAGTCCCGTGTGACATACATCATACCCCTCAACCCTGTTACAACCCAATAAAGAGCTTTGACTCATAGGTTAATGAGCGTTAACTGAAAGTACCGGATCTAAAACATGAATCATAAGCTTTGTACTTGTTATCAACATGTCCCATCAAACCAAAGGGGACTGTGAGCGAATGAATGTGACCTAATCTCACAAGGTCTACAGTGCGAGTGACTCTTCGATTAAACTACCAAATCATAATCAGCCTACCCCATTGTAGGTGAGGAATTTGTGAGGAACGGAAAGTTCATAACCTCGAAAAGAAATTCTCAGGAATATACTGCTCTGAGCATCAAGAGTACCACCACGACATTAGCACACACGGCCATACTCACGAGAGATTGACCCCCATCCCTCCATGAGAGGAAAATGATTCACGCATTCCAGTTCAACAATCACTCAAGATCGACCTGAAGATGTCTTATATTCGTAAACCTCATACTAATAGAGACAGGACCATACCCTCTCTAAAAAAAAGCTGCATATGCATTTTGCATCTTGTCCACATCTAACATAATCATTTCATCATTAACATTCGACTGGTAAGAACTCTGCCTAGTCTCGTTGAAAGTCGACTTCAGTTGCAGTTGTTGAAGCGTAACTTTTGATTAAAAGATGTCAACTAGATCCATTCCGGGCCATCATCAACCTAGATCGAACCATCTTGGAATCATCCTGGGCTATCTTCGAGCTATATCAAACCAAATGGGAGCCATCCGAAGCCACATAAAGAAAATCCCAAAGATATTCACTGTCATACTCGAGCCTCGTCGACGCCACTCCCAACGCCAAGTTGGAGCCATGCGAGAGCCATCCTCAAACATTGAGACCATCCCTAGGGCTACACAGGAGTCATTTCCTCACCAAAGCCTCGCCCACAAAGGATCGAACTACGTATGGTCTGATCTCAATATGGAATTGAGTACGTAGGCAGCCCGTCCAGGGTGCGACCACATCAAAGGTGAAAACTTTCCTTTACCTCTTAGTGTCATCGAAGTGAACCAACCAAAGCATCGTCATGCTCAGTCGACACAAGGTCATCCCGAAGCCATCCATGGAAATCCTGGAACCATGATGGGAACTACCAATAAAGTCATGCAACTGTGTTTCGTCATTCACCCATGAAAAACCATTCACCCACTACAAAGTCCACCACAAACCCCGTCAAACAACAATAAATTCATCGTCAGAGCCATCAAACCACCTTGAAAATCTCAAAGGCATATCAAACCCACTGATTGCCACAAAAATCACAAGCCATATCAAACCCACTGATTGCCACAAAAATCACAAACCATATCAAATCCACCAACTACCACAAATATCACAAACCATATCAAACCCACCAACCACCCCGGGACTATTGGCCACACCAGAGCCATCAGCACATACCGGAGTCATCAGCGCATACCGGAACCATCAGCGCATACCGGAACCATTAGCGCATACCGGAGCCATCAGCGCATACCGGAACCATCAGCGCATACCCGAACCATCAGCGCATACCGGAACCATCAGCGCATACCGGAGCCATCAGTGCATATCGGAGCCATCAGCGTATACCGGAGCCATCAGCGCATACCGAAGCCATCAACACATGCTGGTGCCATCTCAGATCTTTGAAGCCATGTCGGAGCCATCCCAAAGCTTTGAAACAACTTTAGAGCCATCAACTCACATAGAGACCTATATCCTCAAACAGGGGGTTTTGATTCAATTAATGCATTTGTTAACCACATCATATCTCATTTCCAATGAGGGAATCCTTTCAAGGGTACCACGAAAATTCACGACATCATTCGATCAATTATTTCACTCAAGTTTGAAATGAAATCTTCATTCCACTCATGGCCTTTCACTTGTAAAACTCTTTTACTATTCAATTCACCTCTTTTGTTTCAAACCCGCTAGGCAACTATTGCGCTACTAGTGCGGTCGCATTTTCGTTTTACACCCGCTAGGCAGCTATTGCGCTACTAGTGTGGTCGCTCTTTATTTTACACCCGCTAGGCAGCTATTGCGCTACTAGTGCGGTCGCTTTTGTTTTACACCCGCTAGGCAGCTATTGCACAACTAGTGCGGTCGCTCTTCGTTTTACACCCGCTAGGCAGCTATTGCGCTACTAGTGCGGTCGCCTTTTCGTTTTACACCCGCTAGGCAGCTATTGCGCTACTAGTGCGGTCGCTTTTGTTTTACACCCGTTAGGCAGTTATTACGCTATTAGTGTGGTCGCTTTTTCGTTTTTACACCCGCTAGGCAGCTATTGCACTACTAGTGCGGTCGCTTTTCATTTTACACCTGCTAGGCAGCTATTGTGCTACTAGTGCGGTCGCTTTTCGTTTTACACCCGCTAGGCAGCTATTGCGCTACTAGTGCGGTCGCTTTTCATTTTACACCCGCTAGGCAGCTATTGCGCTACTAGTGCGGTCGCTTTTTCATTTTTACACCCGCTAGGCAGCTATTGCGCTACTAGTGCGGTCGTTTTTGTTTTACACCCGCTAGGTAGCTATTGCGCTACTAGTGCGGTCGCTTTTTTTGTTTTTACACCCGCTAGGCAGCTATTGCGCTACTAGTGCGGTCGCTTTTCATTTTACACCCACTAGGCAGCTATTGCGCTACTAATGCGGTCGCTTTTCGTTTTACACCCGCTAGGCAGCTATTGCGCTACTAGTGCGGTCGCTTTTCATTTTACACCCGCTAGGCAGCTATAGCGCTACTAGTGCGGTCGCTTTTTCGTTTTTACACCCGCTAGGCAGCTGTTGTGCTACTAGTATGGTGCTGAATTTGCATTCTAGGCTCATCATAAGTCCTGGAACTGGATGTCAAGAGGTCTAGTTGAGGCTCATCATAAGCCCTCATGCACCAAACCCAACAATTGTTCTGTTCAATATTCGCTTAGCAAATCCAACCATTGTGTTCAGAGCTTGTCTCTCACCCATCAAAACCTTTGTATTCTAAACTAACTGTAAATATTTTTGCATTCAATCTTTACGTCATAGGCTGGTCATGCAACTCCTACCCTTTTGCAATCGTAGTTGCATCTCATAAACCATAGTGAGAATTTTTGGCGCCCCCAACCTTGATCCAATTCTGCAAGTGCTTGCAAAATTGAATCAAGGGGAGCCATCTGTAGACACCAAAAATTCTCACCCTATAAAGAAAAATCCAAAAGATAAATAAAATAAGAGGGTCGTCGCCTTTCTTTTCAAAACTTGTTCATGTGCATACCAAATTGAAACTGTCATGTTATGACAATTTTTTTAAATTAACTTTCAAAGCATCCGTCTTCAAGTCCGTCCCTTTTCGTCATTGACTTATTTTACCATTTTATTTTTCGATTTGTTTCATGTTAGTTAGTTACGTTTTATTCGCTTATTTATTTGTTTATTTGTTTTATTTTAGTTCATTACTTGTTTATTTTATCTCATTTCATTTCATTGATACATTTACTTGCATTTCCTTTATTAGTACTTGTATTCATTTGCTTTTATCGTTATTATTTTTAGAATCATTTTCATCATTTCATGTACCTTTTCACTATTATATTTTGTATTAGCATGTTTCACTTTGTCGCTAATTCGACTAAACTTCCTTTCATCTCTTTTCGTTTTGTTATTTCTCTTTTCTATTTTATTTACCTGCAACTCGTACATATCTAATTCAATTTTAATTTTTATTGCATCCTCACTATCATTTCATTAGTATTATTTCATTATTTCATGTATTCGTTATTATGGCATTTTGTTATTATATGTTTTATTATGTTTTGTATCTTTATTATATACATTCATTTATTTCATGACCCTCAACAAGAAATCAATTCATTTTATTAGATTAAACTCATTCGTTTTATTGCATTTTTTTATTAAAAATGACAGCGTTTTTATGGTACTCATTCAGTTTGAATTAGAGTTATAGTATTTTTTTTTCTTTTTCATCTACATATTGAATTTTGTTGAAACTTAACTGGTTAGAGTATATACAAAGGAAGTTAAAGGGTGTGAGTTCAAAGCTTGGAATGAGCAAGGGATGCTTTATTTTTCTTTTTAACCCATATTAGAGCCTGATTATTCTTTTCCATATTCATCAGTAGTACAGTCGGTCAGTATGTTTGAACGGGAAGCACCTGATCTCTGGTTCGACTCTTGGTACGAGCATGGGGTACTTGTTTTTTTTCCTTTTTCAGTCACAACCCACTCTAAAAACCCGTTTGACCTGGGTCAAACCCGACCCATATCATAATAAAACCCTAATATTTTCTCTATAAAACAACAACAATAAAACCCTAGTGAGATTACAGTACCTAGCCGACAACATCGATCCTTAAACAATATTCCTGTAATCCTCTATTTTCTTCAATACATTTGTTGTCTTCTTCCCACCCAGAACAACACTCACCCGTCTTTCTGATTCTCCCTTCAACGTTCATCTTCTCAAAATTCTGAAAACAAAGAACATACATGCTCTACCTTCTTCATTCTATTACTCACGGTATTTTGCAACCTGAGCTCAAGCTCTACACCTTCTTCATACTCTTCACCGAAAACACCCATGTTCCACCTCCCTGTATATTCTCTTCACCTTCGTAATTTTGTTACCCAGACTGGCGGCAAAAGGAATCAAACGCTCTGTGTCTCCTCCACCCTCTCCACCGACAGTGTTTTTCTCTTCACCAACAAAGATTGTGCAACTTCGCTAGCGAACAAGGAGTTCCCAAGCTCCGCACCACCTTTCATTCTCTTCACCACCGGTAATATTGCGACCCAACTGAAGAACCGGGAGCATACAACTCCCACACCCTTCGTTTTCTTCTCGAATGGTAATTTTACAATCTACCCATCAAACAAGGAGCAATCTCCCCTACTCCCTCTCCGTTCTCTCCGAACAACAATCTTGCAACCCAACGGGAGAACTGCAGACACACATGCTCTGCTCCTCATTCGTCTCACCTCCGGTAATTTTGCATACCCAGTTGGGTTTCAGATTCCCAGAGGCGGTCGGGCTCATTCTCGCTTGACCTCCAGATGTATTGGCTATATTTCTTCTTAAGCGTATATATTGGTTTGCCTCACAACTGATAGATAAATAGAGACATCTCTTTCTTGTCTTCATGGATTTATCCTGTATGTATATTTCGCCTGCTACCTTCGATTTTACTACTGAAAAATCTGGAACCCTATGTTCATTGCTAAGTTCATTGATTAATTTGGTTTGTGTGTTTATTGGAGAATCGATTTCTTTTCCGCTGAGCTTGACGAGTAGCTAAGGCAGGATATACTCGTCTCTGTGAGCAAGGTACTCCCATTTCTGTTTGTGAGCAGGGACTCGTGTTTAGGGTTAATACGGTTGCAGTCTCATTTGTTGTTTTGTGCTTACACCCTTCGGTGATTTTGATGATGCTTATATTGCTTCGTGGATGTCCTCTGTATTGTCGATCATGCTCCATGTCAGCTATATTGCTTCGGAAATACTTACGTTAGTTAACCTGAGCTCACTCATTTGCACTAAGTAGAAACTCGACAAGGCGTTTAATCTTGGCTTATTGTTTGTCGATTTTGTTTTCGACTGTATTTACGGCTTAGGATTAGAATAAAAATTGTTTTGTATTTATTCGGTCCTTAATTTGTAAAGGAATGATAAAAACGATTAGATCACGACCCTTTACTTTTCTAGCACGTACTCTCAATTTTGTTAAGTTTGTTTAGTCTTTTAACAGTTTTCTGACCAGTTCTCCTTTTGTTTATTTCATGTATTCAATTTGTTTTGGCTTTACTGAAATACCCCGTAATTAAAAATAGTGATTAATTAGGCTAATGAATAATTTAGAAGCTTAATTAAGTATAAATAATCATGATAGAACAAATCCCGAAGAAAACGGATCCTTAAAATGGATTAAAACCACTAACGAACCTTAAAGCGCGTTTTTCGAGGTAACCGGGAAAACATGTCTTTAAGCGGGTCAAATAGACTCGTAACAGTTTTGGTCAACTAAATAATCATTAATAAAAATTAGTGAAGCTTTAGGACCAATAAAATCAAGAAAACGAGGAATTAGTAAAAACTGTCAAAAACGGGAAGTTGTAGGGTAGAGATATGAATAACACAAACTTATGTGTCCACTTTTAAAATAAAAGAAAAAAAATTGTGTGTGTGTGCTAGTGAGCCGGCCCCTATCCCCCTCTCTCACACACTCACTCACCCCCTCTTATTTGCAAAACAACAAAAGCAATAAAAGTAACCCCCCCTCACTTTATTCTCTCTCCTACCTTCACAACTCCCTCACTCACGTACTCACCTCCTCCCTCACTCTCTTTTCTTTCTTCCTTCTCCTTCCCAGCGACATCTATGGAGGTTTGAAGAACTACTCACAAAACTCCACTTCTCTCATCTTGTTACTCCCTTAAACTTCCTCCAAAAATTGTAAAAATTACACCATTGTCATCCTCTCCTCAAGAGCAACATTTCCCTCTTTCCAAAAATTGAAAAGGAGCATTTCGTTTTATTGGGTATGTCCCATTTGGAGCTTCAACACCACCATTAGAGGGCCCTCCTTCTCCTTGTTCTTTTGAGGTAAAAATATTCTCCAAACTCCATCTTTTTCTAGCCCTTGTGGGCAAAACGAAATCTAGAAACTAAGCTCTTGTTACTCCTTGTGTTCTAGCCGATTTTAGCCTCATTGGTGGAGTTGGAATCTTGTTTTTGAGCCACTCCAAGCTTTGTTTACACTCTTGGAAGGTAATATAATTTCTAAACCCTAAAACCTACTTTAGAGCTTGAATAATGGTTAAGGTTAGTTTTAGTATTAAAATGGTGTATTGAAATATGTATATGTATGGGTTGTAGTGTTAGAGTTGGTCTATAACTGGTAAGAAGAGGAGAGGAAGAGGAAAAGAAGGAAGAGACAAGAAGAAGAAAGAACTAGTAAGAAGACAAGGTAATTACACTCATCCCTGTGCAGTTTTGTATGTTGTTGTAACAGATTTTAGTAGTTTAGAATGTGTATTGTAAATGGTAATGAGTAGTAGTGTAATGGGTAAGAGAACCAAACCATTTTGAAGCTTAAAAAGACATTTTAAAACGTATCAAAACGGATTGGGAATGGATTGTGGAGTGCAGGAATTTTTATGTGGTTTTAGTGTGGTATTTGTGTATGAGAATTGGGTATATATGTGTTGGCTATAAACAGGTGGTGTAGATCATTTAAATGACTGAAACAATGTGGTGAGAATGTAAGGTTTTAGGGGAGGTTATGTCAAAATTTATATAGGATTAGAACACTTAGTGAATTTTAAACTAGGTGACTAATGTGAGTGTGTAACAGATTTTGTTTTAGATAGATAGGGGGTAAGTTGAGAGAGATAGTTAAGGTAGTTATAGTGCATTGTAAGTTTTAGAAATGACATTATAAGAGGGAGCTAAAGATGTAGAAGATGAGAGTTAAAATCTGTAGCAATTGCAACTAGAGAAGAAAACAATGTGAGTGTTGAATGAGAACTTAGAAATTGGGTGTGTAAGTTAGTATAGAATTGTGTAATGAGTTAGGAAATGAATTAGCATGATTTAGGGTGTTTAAATTGTACAAAAACATGTTAGGATGTATGTAGGAAGATTGGGGAAACAATGGGTGAAATTGGGAAAGAAAAATAAAATCTGTAGCAAGGTTCTGACTCCGTCCGACCCAGATGGTGAGTCGGACGTGGGTCGGACGAGGCTTGAGAAACGAAAATCAACCTTTCTGGAATGGTCCGACCCAGGGCCGTGAGTCGGACGTGGGTCGGACATGGCTTAAACAACGAACCATGAACTTACTGGAATGGTCCGACCCAGGACCGCGAGTCGGACATGGGTCGGACATGCAAATTTTTATAGTGTCGAAGTTTCTGACTTCGTCCGACCCAGACGGTGAGTCGGACGTGGGTCGGACGGAGCTTGGACGATAGGACCAAAACCTTCTGGAATGGTCGACCCAGAGAGTATGGGTCGGACGGAATAGTGCTGGGTCGGACAGGGTAAATTTCAGAGAACGAACTCTACTGGAATGGTCCGACCCAGGGCTTGGGTCGGACGGTGGGTCGGACGGCCCTACACTTATAAAAAAACAGTAAGCTTATAACTAGTGTGTGTATATATATATATGTATACCCACCTATACATATGTATATATATGTGTATGTAAACCATGGACAAGTAATGGAAAGTAAGTAAAATGAAATATAAGTGTAAGGAATGTGAAGGCTTAGTGAATATGGATTAGTAAACACAAAAGTAGTTGAGTTAAGATTAATAATGGTAGATTAATCATCCAATTGTATGCATATCATAGGATCTGATTTGTGACACCGGAAGGACGTTTGGAAACACGTACGACGGTGAACGGTATGGATTCCTCATGCCCCGTATGCTATCTTGGTTACTCTGATTTGTGTGTTGTGTGCTAATCGATCACCAAATAAGATAAATGCACGAATCGGAGTTATTATGCATACTTGTGAAAATGTAGTGTTGTATGTTGTGAATATTTTTCTTAAATCTTAGTTTGTATAATTCATGAAATGTATGGATGTAGATGAATGCTTGTATGAATGTTGTAATGTATTGTGACCGGATGTGTTGACTTTGGACTTCTAACTTATTCCTAACAAGCTAACCATTCTAACTTAAATTGGTAATTAAATTGGAATGAGTAGAAGTCCGATATAGTTTCGGCCACGCGTGAGGATGCGGAGTCACGAGAGGTTGGCTCCAATTCCTGACTCTTAAACTGGTCCGCGGCCCAAATCCCTTAAGTGGGTAGCATCCCGGATTGGTGAGTCAAGTAAATCCCGGAGGTGGGACGGCGTAGTCCCCAGGGCCGGAGGTCCCGACGACTTAACTTGAGTATAAGTAAGTAAGTAAGAATGAGTAAGTAAAAGTAAATGAAAGTAAGTAATTGTAAGTAAGAAAAAGTAAGTAATGAGTAAAAGAGTAAAAGCATTCCGATTAACCCGGATGCATAATTTGGCTAACCTTGTGAAGGTAAGTAAGATGTGTGCTATTATATTGTTGCCTTGGATTGTGTAATGAATTGTATTAGCATGTATGTTGTATGCAAAGCATGTATGTATGAAAATAACGAACTGCATGTTTAGTGGACGTCAAATAGTCGGCGTGCCCTAGCTAGCACGCGGTATATGCGGAGTTTATACGCAGCGTTTGCTGAGCCCCTTGGGGCACCATTTTTACTACACGCAGGTACCCGCGAGGGATGAAGAAGTGAAGACTAGTTAATTTCCTTGTCTTTCTTTTTGGAATTGTAAACATTGAACTTATGATTGGTGTACTGAGTAGTACATGGCTGTAGTTTTTGAATAGCCGGTGTACCATGGGGTACACCTTTTTGGATTTTGATAGAATGGGAATTGGTATAGATGAGTAGTTGGTAAACTCATTCTTTTGGGAAGATTGGTAAAGGATGTAATTCGATACTTTAAATGCTCGGTGATCCAATGATGTAAGTATTTGGTATATGGTATTTTGGCAAGTAATTTAGTAGCTCGGTACGTTATGTTCATCAGACCGTTACTGTAAGTAGCATAGCCTAGCTAGCCGTATGGGCGGTTAGCGGCGTTGTATCACCCGCTGTAGTAAGTAGTAATATTCCGCTGCGAACTCGTAGGATTAACAGAACGATTAGACGGTAAGCATAGGATTAGCGGTTGGGGTGTTACAAAAAGTGGTATCAGAGCGTAGTAACGCTCTGATGTCCATAGTACCGAGCATAGGGGATTACCGAGTTAGGATTTCAACCGTCTTAAGACGGATACTTAGAAACCTAACTAGGAACTACCGTTGTTAACCACGGATACCCTTAACGTTCTTGTGAACGATGCCTTGTTTTAAATTCAAGACCCTTAGGTCATATCTTGCAAAGCCTAATGAAACTGTTGAATATTCAGATGTCAGGATGAGGTCCAGGTCGCCCTAGAGGAGGGGGCAATGACGGACCCGGCGCGCAGACGATAGCTGAGATCGTCGCCGCCACGGTAGCGCAGATGCTACCACAAGTAATCCAAGCTGTGCAACAAACCCAACAGAACCAACAAACTCAAGCGGGGCCAATCCCTCCCCCGCCACCCAGGGAAGCGAACTGGGTAAAAGCTGTAGCGGAACTCCGCCCTCCCTGCTTTAGAGGTGAGAGTGATCCGGCTAAGCTCGAGGCCTACATCTCCGAGATGGAGACGGCTTTCGAAACACTCGAAGCACCTGCTGGAGTTCGAGTCAGAGTAGCAGCCTACTACCTCAAAGATGCTGCGATGGATTGGTGGAAGCTAGTCAAGCACGAGCACGTCAGTGACCCCACATTCGATTGGGATTCTTTCGCATCACTCCTCCGTTCCAAATACTACCCCGAGCATGTCAAAACAAAGAAAAGGCTAGAACTAGATGCCTTGAAGATGACAGACAAGATGTCTGTGGATGAGTACTACCGCACCTTTACCTCCATCCTCCGTCTCCTCCCTGATCTAGGATACACCGGTCAGGTGTTGGTCGATCGCTTCTATGGCGGTCTGAGCCATCGCCTTCGGTACGGTATGGGCTACACGAGATTTACCTCCCTTCAGGTAAATATCAGTTAACCCTTAGTATCAATTCAATTCCTTGAATTCCTTAAATTCCTTGAATTCCTTGAATCTTTCTTTATCCTTCTTAAATGAGAATCCCGGCTAATACCTGAGATTTCAGGAGTGTTATCACGCGGCTTCTCGCGTTGAAATCACTTGCCAACTAAGGGATGAAGAAACCACGCTGAAGTGCAAGGCTAACAACAAAAACACCAGTACTGAGGAGCAGAACCAGGGGAAGAGCTGGAAAAAGAAGAAGGGGAATTTCTTTCAGCAATCCCAAAAGAAATCCCAGGGTGAGAGCAGTGCCCATGCTGAGCAGGGCAAACCAGCTGAGCTTCTTCAGCTTGGTTATTCTGCACCGGTGGCAGCAAAGCCACTGAGATCACACCCACCTAAGGGTAAATTTCTAATCCAATTTGTATTCGTATAAGTAATGTATCTAGTATATCCACGCACACATGTGCTAACCCTCTAACCTCAGGTTCTAGCTCCGGTGTCGCCAAAACCTTCTCCGATGGCCGCACCTATGTGTGCAGAAAGTGCAACCTAGACCATCCCGGCAAGGACTGCTATGGGAGAGACATCAAATGCTATAACTGCCAGAAGCTGGGACACACAGCGAACAAGTGCCCAGAGAATGAGAAGCAAAGGGGGAACTTCCAGAACTACAAACAGAGGGAAGGCAAGGAGGTTGCATCTAGCGATGCACCGACCCAGCAGGCACCACAGGGACAGGGATCCCGGGGACCTCCGCGGGGTGCACCTCAGAGGCAGCTTGTCCTTCATGTCATAGACCGTGACGGGTCCGGTTCTAAGTCCGGCCCAGGTAATGATCTCAACCTTTGATCCTTGAAACAACATGTCTAAGTAGTAGAGTAACTGTTTGGATGAATGCATGAGTAAATAAATTGAAGTGTGTATTAAGCATGAAACGAAGTAGTTGGAACTAGTACTCACCGTAGATGAAATTTATAACCATAGGAAGCTTTAGTATCTGTTACCCGATACCGGTAAACTTGAATCAAGAAGAGATCGACGTCACCAACCACGACTACACCAACGAACAGTGTCAGGTCATCCGACCAGGTATGATCTTATTAAAGGGATACCTGACACCCGACGCACAAATCTCAATCATTCGACGATGCAACGAGCTAGGAACGGGTCAAGGTGGATTTTACACACCCGAATTCCCCGGTGGAGCGAAGATGAAGCTGAAGATTATGTGCTTGGGAAAGGACTGGAATCCTTATACCAAGACATACCAGGAGACACGAACACAAGACGGAGCGACGCCACCGACAATACCACCAGAGTTTCAGACACTCATCACACAAGCAGTAGAACGTGCACAACAATGTGAACCTGAACCGATCCCCGCACTTGAAGCGGACCTCTGTATCGTCAACTTCTACGAGAAAGAAGGACGACTTGGGTTACACCAAGACAAGGACGAGACAGCGGAATCTCTTGAACAAGGAGTGCCCGTAGTGTCTTGGTCCATTGGTGATGACGTCGTATTCCTGTATAGCGAGCAGAAGCGTGTGGACCTCGCACAGAAACTGGTATTGAGATCAGGAGATGTCCTAATCATGGGTGGGAACTCTAGGATGCTGTATCACGGGATCAACAAGATCAAGTTGAATACGGCACCGACGGCAATATCAATGCCACAAACATGAAACCAGGACGCCTGAACCTTACCTTTAGAAAGTATTAACTTTAAAGTATCATGTAATCTATTAGTAACGTGTATTAGAGACACGGTTTGGTATGATGGTTGGTTTATCATAAGAGCAGTGTTGATTTAATTCCACTTGTGTCCACCATCATACTTATCCAATTGTGAATCCAATAGTTGTGGACTCGGTACCAAAGGTAACCTGAGCATCCTCACCGAAGCACAAGCCGGCAAGAGCGGCACCATTCAACGGGAACCTTCCCAGTAAATGGCATTGATGCCAATGGTATTCGACTCCGGCGCCTCTCACACTTTCGTATCCCATCCTCTGTGAAGAGGTTGAAGCTAGATGCGGATGAGCTACCGAACTTCATGGTTACTCTCCATCGAAGGAGAGAGTAAAGTGCACCAAGTATTATCAATCAGCCACATCCAAATCAAAGGCGAATCGTTTCCCATTTCCTCCATCGAATTCAATGGATTGGGATTCGACTTAATCATCGGAATTGTAACACCCCATCCAACATCAACATACTTACAACAAACTGCAGCGGAAGAACAACCTCATCACATTACTTAACTTGTTGGTGTTACACGCCGTTAGCCACCCACGTGGCTAACAAGGCTAATACATACACAATGTACCGGTCTGATGGGCTAAATTCCGAGCAACTATACATTAGTATCCCTTTCCATTAACAACAACAACAACATACACCTCATCAACTATACCGAGTATTTATAAACTGTTGCCGACAACAATTTTCGGTCTTACTACACCTACTGTATACATACACTTAAAAGTTTACCATGTACAATGACTACCCGTCCTACTCTCGAACGGCTTCCAGCACTTCGTACCTGAAATAGGAAAAGAAGAGAAAGGGGTGGCCCCAAGGGGCTCAGCACCTTTGTGGTATGGTAATCCCGCAGCCCACATGCTACCGGCCACGCACAACTAATTGTCGTCTTAGCATGCAGTTGATTATATTTAAATCATGCATGTGACAATAAACACAACACTTAACATTTCGCCTCAATGGCTCATCATTCGGATAACACATCCTACATAACAGTCACCCATGGTATTCATCATCCCTAGAGTGTTTCTCCTCCAATGGAGCTACTTCCTTAATAGACGACACAATACCCTTAAATCGGGTTATCCTTAAACGCCTCTTATCACCACTGGGAGTCATATCCATGATCCACACTCCACATTATACAACCTACAACATACACTACATACAACACTTAACAACATTTGCACGTTTCTACGTACACAACATAATACCGCAATGAATACTGCATCACAACAAAACACATAACACAACGGGAATGGTTCGCTTAGGAACCGACCCAAACATTGTTTACACACTGGTGAGCCTAGAGAATGTTGCCAGTCTCATGATAGCTCGTTATACAATAACAACAACACTCATTACCGTCCTAATAGTTGGACGAGTAACTTAAGTTAAGGCGGTTCGGGTTTGGAGGCCCGAAACACCACACAAACACATGTTCCCCCTAAACCGATCATAAGTCAGAATAGCCAAGCTTTGGAGTAAGCTAATGGGAGATCATAACCCGTGAGGGAAACAACCATAACAAAGAGAAGGGTAAGGCTAGGAAGGATACCCTCTCCCAAACAACGCGCGACCGGCCAAACCGGATTCCTCACTACTGTTAGTACTACTTACTTTAGATATTAGTTAGAACCCCACTATGGAGCCTATCATAACAACACATACAGTATTACAACTGGGTTAAATATACAAGGGAGATCCCTACATTCACATATACATATCACACAATTAACGCACGCATAGCGTGGTTAGTACGTCCCATGGTACGGTCGTTTACTCCGAATACCGAACCTCAAGTGATCCTAGACTCAGTTAACTAAGGTTAAACTGCCGAGGTTAAATGGTATCGGAGTTGAACACGCCACATAAATGAATTACTAAACTCATTACATGTTTAATCTTACACGTGGCAAACATACAGAAAAACACATTGGCTACAAGCCGGTGTAATCGGTAGGACGCAGGTTGCAAGAAAACCATACCTGTCACCGGAGTCCACTTTACCACGTCCACTTATGTTCCTCGAGCAATTCTCGAACAACTGTTAACATCACATGTGTTTTTATTAACATTGGGGTAACATTTGTGCATTTAGTGTCTAATGCTTAATTTTCCCCGTTAACTTTGTTACATAACTTTACATTTTTACTTGTTTTACTTGTACACTTTGATACAACTTTCACCCACTTATTTGCCATTTAAAACTCACCTAACACGTCCTTAACATCCTTATAACATCAACCTACCAATCCCCATCATCACATATCATTTCATAACCTTAACCATGTTTTTGGTCCGACCGACCCACCGACCGACCCAAGCTGGGTCGGTCCATTACAGAACCCTTTTACTTCTTATTAACATGCCCGTCCGACCCACGTCCGACCCACCATTCTGGGTCGGTCCATGTGCGAACATTTTTCCACCTTTGAAACTTGACCGACCGACCCATGTCCGACCCCCCTTTTGGGTCGGACCATTACCGAACACATTCCAAACATCTAACAGAGGCTCGACCGACCCACAAACTGGGTCGGCCCCTGGGTCGGTCGCCTTCTATACTTACCCAAACTTTGCCAATCTTCCAAACTGCTCCTAAGCCTCTTAAATGCTTCCTAACACATTTGGGTACCTTATCCACATACAACATCCTGAAACTCCATTTTCCTAACTCCTTAAGCCTTTAGCCCATTTCCTTGTAAAATTCCTTAACACTTACAATGTTTTCTCCTTATGACTTCTAGGTGGCCATTTCACCTATAATGACCACAATACCAAGGTGTTCCTCTCACACCTTATCATCACCTCTCAACTTCTTTTCTTACTAACTAAATCTCCTTTTCACAATTTCTTAAAACTCCTTACTCAAACCTTACCTAAACTCATTTATTCTTGAACCCAACATTACCTAAACCTTAACAACTCTCCAAGACTTAATACATTCGCAAAACACCCATTGAATTCCTAGAACTTCCAAGACAACACCTAAACCCTTGCATCACTCTAAATCACCTTATTACATGCTTTCTTCTCAAGTAAACATTCTATCACCTTTAACACTTCCTAGTTCACCAAAACTCACTTAAACACTTAGAACTTCTTACACATTTTCCCAAATTTGCCATAGTTTCTCTTGTATATACACATCAAACACTTAGGTTTACCTTAATTCATTCAATAATACCTAAAATCCATCAAACACATTTTTATACACAAACTTCACACATTAAGCACTACATCACATATAGTGCATAAACTTAAATTGCTTGGCTCTTAGGCCCTTAAATAACATGGCTCTTAGGCCCTTAAATTGCATAACCTTAAACACTGAATTTCCCACATAAATATGCCTTTGACCTGCAAACATACACCAAACATATGTTCTTACTAGTCTCCTTGAGAACACTTTACTAGGTCACACCATTGGCTCCTTAGGTATTTATCAAGCATTATAAGCTCATTTCTCTAAGGCATTAAACACATTGAGATAGCTTGTTTCCTCTTTCCTCACAAATTTCTTTCTTGATCCTTGTAGAACCGGTAGGGCATTTGGTCCCTTTTCAACTATTAATCATTATACACACATAGAATGAGTATTCAAGCATTATGCTTCTCCTCATTGTAAACCCTAGTTACACATATTGTTTTACACATTAAGGTAATTGTTTTACCTTGGAATTGAAGAGAACTTGAACAAGTATCAAGAGGGACTCCTCCTAGCCCTTGAAGATTCAAATGAGCTAAACAAGCAAGATAATACACCATTGTGAGGTGAATTTTCGGACACATGAAAACATGAGGAAACATGGATTTTCTTTGAGTTTCCTTACCTTTGAAGCAAGGAGAACAAGAATATGTGAAAGGTGAGCTCAAGCTCCTCCCATGGTGGTTCTCTTGGCACCGAAATGGAGGTTTGAAGTTTTGAAAAGACAAGATTGTAGAGCTTGGCTTAACTAAGAGAATGGTGGTGTTTGTTTTTGATTTGGTTAAGTGAGCTAGATTTTACAAGAGATCAAGAAGGAGATGGTGGTGAGTACTATTGCAAACCGTGAGAATGAGAAGAGGGGTTAGTGGTGGTGTTTGGAACCGTTGGGAAATGAAGGAAAGGAAGGGAGAAATGAAGATAGAATTACTTTTGAAGATATTTGTAAGTTAAGCAAATAGTCTTTTGCTTTGTCATTACTAACTTATTTGATTTGTTCCAATGTGGTGAGTCACACATGGAAAAACAACGGGCCCCCATTTTAATAGAAGGGTGTTTTGGTCTTTGTTGACCAACTTAATCACTTATAACATTATATGTTACAAACTAGTTACAAAAATCACTATTCACCAATAACAAGCACATAGAAGTGAATTTTTGATTTCCCACTAATATGGCCACCCAAATGTGATACTAATAGTACACATGTTAATTAAGATAATGATGAACATTTAGCCATTCAAAACTCATTTACAAACAATTTTTCAAAAACGTGCTTTAGACTTCTTAAAGCACATTTTGTGTTTTAACTTGTTTTCAAGCTTGGTTTCTTTGTAATTGATTTAATATGTTCATTAACATATAGATAAGGTATAGGTATGACCATTAGGTCTTATACACATTCATCCCAAGCTTAAGCACATTTTTGCTCATATTGACTTTAAGGTATTTTCTTATGTTTTATTTGTTTAACTGTCCACCAAAGTTTCTTAAGACTTATTTAGCCTATTAAATCATAATTTAAATGTTATCAAGTCTTGGTAGGCTCTTGGGTCCTAACCAATTCACTCATAGCTTAGAGCATGTTTTTGCTCAAACTGTGTCTTAATGCTTTATTGCATTTATTATTTTAAATTGTTCACTGATGTTGCTAAGGCACTTTTGCCTTTACATACCATAATTTGATATTTAAAACCACATATCAAGGTTTGGGGTATTTCAGGAATGAATTGGTTGGAGCGGCACAAGGGTAGAACCTCTGCGCCGACATCGATTGCTGCTCAAGAGTCCTTCTGGGGTTACTGTATCTTACCGCCAGAGACCGAGAGAGCCTTCGACCACACTCATATCTGCTATGGCTATGTACCGGGAGCTCAGAAAGGGCCAAGAAGTATATCTGTGTTATGTACAAGACCTGGAGAGAGATCTAGAGTTCAGTGAAGATGTACCGATTGTATCCGAATTTCCCGATGTATTCCCTAAGGAGCTACCCGGCATGCCACCTCCGAGAGCAGTGGAATTTGATATTGATCTATTGCCAGGTACCGGTCCCATTGCTAGGGCACCGTACCGCATGGCACCTGCAGAAATGACCGAACTAAAAGAGCAGTTAAGAGACCTTCTAGACAAAGGGTTTATACGCCCGAGCGTATCACCCTGGGGAGCACCGGTTCTCTTCGTGAAGAAGAAGGACGGTAGCCTCCGACTTTGCATTGACTACCGCGAGTTGAATGCGGTCACAGTCAAAAATAAATACCCACTACCACGTATCGACGACCTATTCGACCAGTTGAAAGGAGCCTCAGTCTTCTCCAAGATCGACCTCCGTTCAGGGTATCATCAAATTGCAATCAAAGAATAAGACATTGAGAAAACGGCATTCCGTACCAGATATGGCCACTACGAATTCACAGTGATGCCATTCGGTTTGTCAAATGCACCAGCTAAATTCATGGACCTCATGAACCGTCTATTCAGTGAGCAGTTGGACACTTCAGTTGTTGTCTTCATCGATGACATACTTGTATATTCCAAATCACCAGAGGAACATGAAACTCACTTGAGGAAAGTGCTTGAGACACTGCGCGAGAACCAGCTATATGCGAAGTTCTCCAAATGCGAGTTTTGGCTTGATCAAGTATCATTCCTTGGATATGTCATCTCGAGCGCAGGTATCTCGGTTGACCCTTCTAAGATAGAAGCTGTACGATCATGGCCTAGACCTAAGACTGTTACCGACATTCGGAGCTTTCTTGGTCTAGCCGGTTACTACTGGAGATTTGTAAGGGACTTCTCGAAAGTCGCTAAGCCCATGACTACATTGATGAAGAAAGATGCACCGTTTGTATGGACACACGAGTGCGAACTATCATTTCAGAAACTGAAAGACTCATTGACCTCAGCGCCTGTCCTTACTCTTCCAGAGGGCACAGAGGGATTTGAGGTGTACTGTGATGCATCAGGCAAAGGAATGGGATGCGTACTCATGCAGCATGGCAAAGTTGTTGCTTATGCCTCCCGCCAGCTGAAAAAGCATGAGGAGAATTACCCGACACACGACTTAGAGTTAGGATCCATTGTCTTCGCCTTGAAGATATGGCGACACTATCTTTATGGGGTAAGCATCACCATCTACTCCGACCATAAGAGCTTATAGTATGTATTCACACAGAAAGAACTGAACTTGAGACAGAGAAGATGGATGGAATTTCTTTCAGATTATGACATCAACTTGCAGTATAAGGAAGGGAAGGCAAACATCGTAGCCGACGCCCTGAGTCGTCGAGCACACTCGCTCCATTCGCTACTCGCTTCTTCTAGCTTGGTTGACGAGGTGCGAGACGCTCAGTTGAGCGACCCTTACCTAACCGAAATCAGACACAAGATCGAGAATGGTACATTCGAGAAGAAAAAGTATGATTTTAAGCTACATGAAGATGGTTTGATTCGGTTGAATGGCAGGCTATGCGTCCCCCGAAGCAATGCTGAGCTAAGGGATCGCATCCTGCGAGAGTCACACTGTTCCACATTGTCAGTCCATCCGGGAGCCTCCAAGATGTACAAAGACATGAAGAGGTACTTCTGGTGGTCTGGAATGAAATCAGATGTGACGGAATTTGTATTGAGATGCTTGACATGCCAGAAGGTAAAATTTGAACACCATAGACCAGGCGGAATGGTACAATCGATGCCAGTTCCGGAGTGGAAATTTCATGATATCTCCATGGATTTTGTTGTAGGACTCCCACCTGCCAGGGGAGGACTCAACATGATCTGGGTTGTAGTCGATCGCCTTACCAAGGTTGCCAGATTCATACTGATGAAGGACACCTGGAAGGTAGTAAAGCTAGCTAAGCTTTTCGATAAGGAGATTATCAGACACCACGGAGTCCCTAAGACTATAGTATCTGATCGCGACACCAGATTTCTTTCGAGATACTGGAGAGCTACAAGGGAAGCGTTGGGGACAGAATTGAAGTTGAGTACCGCCTTCCATCCTCAGACCGACGGTCAGACAGAAAGGACCATCCAGACACTGGAGGACATGCTTCGGGCATGTGCCTTAGACTTTCAGGGGAGTTGGTTAGATAAGCTTCATCTTATCGAGTTCTCGTATAATAATAGTTATCACGCCTCAATTAAGATGTCGTCTTTCCAAGCTCTATACGGTAGACCTTGCCGTACACCCTTGTGTTGGGATGAGTCAAGTGAAGCGGTCATAATAGGACCGGAGTATCTTGAGCAAGTGCAAGCTGAAGTGCAGCAGATTAGAGCTAACATGAAGGCAGCCCAAGATAGACAAAAATCCTATGCGGATGTGAGACGACGCGACCTTGAGTTCGCCGTGGGCGACCAAGTGTTCTTGCGAGTTTCACCTATGAAGGGTGTCTTCCGTTTTGGTCAGAAGGGCAAGCTAAGCCCAAAGTTTGTAGGGTCGTACACTATCACCGAAAGAGTTGGATCCGTAGCCTACAGGTTAGCACTACCTGAGGACTTGGGGCGTGTCCATGATGTATTTCATGTCTCACAACTCAAGAAGTATATTGCTGATCCTTCTCATGTGTTAGAGCCCGAGCACTTATCCATCGAGCCGACTATGCGATATGCTGAAACCTCAGTGAGAATCCTGGATAGGAAGACCAGAGACACTCGCCATAAGTCTATACGAACGGTGAAGGTCCTATGGTCAAACCATGATGTCGAAGAAGCGACATGGGAGTTGGAAGATGCCATGAAGGCTAAGTACCCACAGCTGTTCATAGATTAGAGAGTCTAGTATGTAGTATATGGGTACGGGGCGTACCCCTTTTAAGGGGGGTAGAGCCTTTTTGCTTTTGCATTGCTTCGGGGTAAGCATTGCATAGTGTGTAGGTATTGTAATAGATTTTTGTATGGCACATGTAGTGTAAGTGAATTTGGTATGTGTATGTATGTGTAATGTGTAGTGTATGAATGTATTGGTATGATGGATGATGTATGTGTAATGCGTATTGTGAATGGTAATGATGTATTGCGTAATGTGGAATGGTATGTATGTGAATTGCGTATGATGCTTGAAGTGTGTATGTTTGCATTGTGGAAGGAAGTAAACACCTCATAGGTGTAGTAAGACACATTAGTGCAATTGGTTGCCTAATGAGTAGAATCACCTAGACCATTAACCTTGAGCAACTTTGAGGGCAAAGTTTCTTAAGGGGGGTAGATTGAAATACCCCGTAATTAAAAATAGTGATTAATTAGGCTAATGAATAATTTATAAGCTTAATTAAGTATAAATAATCATGAGGGAACAAATCCCGAAGAAAACGGATCCTTAAAATGGATTAAAACCACTAACGAACCTTAAAGCGCGTTTTTCGAGGTAACCGGGAAAACGTGTCTTTAAGCGGGTCAAATAGACTCGTAACAGTTTTGGTCAACTAAATAATCATTAATAAAAATTATTGAAGCTTTAGGACCAATAAAATCAAGAAAACGAGGAATTAGTAAAAACTGTCAAAAACGGGAAGTTGTGGGGTAGAGATATGAATAACACAAACTTATTTGTCCACTTTTAAAATAAAAGAAAAAAAATTGTGTGTGTGTGCTAGTGAGCCGGCCCCTATCCCCCCCTCTCACACACTCACTCACCCCCTCTTATTTGCAAAACAACAAAAGCAATAAAAGTAACCCCCCCTCACTTTATTCTCTCTCCTACCTTCACAACTCCCTCACTCACGTACTCACCTCCTCCCTCACTCTCTTTTCTTTCTTCCTTCTCCTTCCCAGCGACATCTATGGAGGTTTGAAGAACCACTCACAAAACTCCACTTCTCTCATCTTGTTACTCCCTTAAACTTCCTCCAAAAATTGTAAAAATTACACCATTGTCATCCTCTCCTCAAGAGCAACATTTCCCTCTTTCCAAAATTGAAAAGGAGCATTTTCGTTTTATTGGGTATGTCCCATTTGGAGCTTCAACACCACCATTAGAAGGCCCTCCTTCTCCTTGTTCTTTTGAGGTAAAAATATTCTCCAAACTCCATCTTTTTCTAGCCCTTGTGGGCAAAACGAAATCTAGAAACTAAGCTCTTGTTACTCCTTGTGTTCTAGCCGATTTTGGCCTCATTGGTGGAGTTGGAATCTTGTTTTTGAGCCACTCCAAGCTTTGTTTACACTCTTGGAAGGTAATATAATTTCTAAACCCTAAAACCTACTTTAGAGCTTGAATAATGGTTAAGGTTAGTTTTAGTATTAAAATGGTGTATTGAAATATGTATATGTATGGGTTGTAGTGTTAGAGTTGGTCTATAACCGGTAAGAAGAGGAGAGGAAGAGGAAAAGAAGGAAGAGACAAGAAGAAGAAAGAACTAGTAAGAAGACAAGGTAATTACACTCATCCCTGTGCAGTTTTGTATGTTGTTGTAACAGATTTTAGTAGTTTAGAATGTGTATTGTAAATGGTAATGAGTAGTAGTGTAATGGGTAAGAGAACCAAACCATTTTGAAGCTTAAAAAGACATTTTAAAACGTATCAAAACAGATTGGGAATGGATTGTGGAGTGCAGGAATTTTTATGTGGTTTTAGTGTGGTATTTGTGTATGAGAATTGGGTACATATGTGTTGGCTATAAACATGTGGTGTAGATCATTTAAATGACTGAAACAATGTGGTGAGAATGTAAGGTTTTAGGGGAGGTTATGTCAAAATTTATATAGGATTAGAACACTTAGTGAATTTAGATAGATAGGGGGAAGTTGAGAGAGATAGTTAAGGTAGTTATAGTGCATTGTAAGTTTTAGAAATGACATTATAAGAGGGAGCTAAAGATGTAGAAGATGAGAGTTAAAATCTGTAGCAATTGCAACTAGAGAAGAAAACAATGTGAGTGTTGAATGAGAACTTAGAAATTGGGTGTGTAAGTTAGTATAGAATTGTGTAATGAGTTGAGAAATGAATTAGCATGATTTAGGGTGTTTAAATTGTACAAAAACATGTTAGGATGTATGTAGGAAGATTGGGGAAACAATGGGTGAAATTGGGAAAGAAAAATAAAATCTGTAGCAAGGTTCTGACTCCGTCCGACCCAGACGGTGAGTCGGACGTGGGTCGGACGAGGCTTGAGAAACGAAAATCAACCTTTCTGGAATGGTCCGACCCAGGGCCGTGAGTCGGACGTGGGTCGGACATGGCTTAAACAACGAACCATGAACTTACTGGAATGGTCCGACCCAGGACCGTGAGTCGGACATGGGTCGGACATGCAAATTTTTATAGTGTCGAAGTTTCTGACTTCGTCCGACCCAGACGGTGAGTCGGACGTGGGTCGGACGGAGCTTGGACGACAGGACCAAAACCTTCTGGAATGGTCCGACCCAGAGAGTATGGGTCGGACGGAATAGTGCTGGGTCGGACAGGGTAAATTTCAGAGAACGAACTCTACTGGAATGGTCCGACCCAGGGCTTGGGTCGGACGGTGGGTCGGACGGCCCTACACTTACAAAAAAAAAACAGTAAGCTTATAACTAGTGTATATAATATATATGTATACCCACCTATACATATGTATATATATGTGTATGTAAACCATGGACAAGTAATGGAAAGTAAGTAAAATGAAATATAAGTGTAAGGAATGTGAAGGCTTAGTGAATATGGATTAGTAAACACAAAAGTTGTTGAGTTAAGATTAATAATGGTAGATTAATCATCCAATTGTATGCATATCATAGGATCTGATTTGTGACACCGGAAGGACGTTTGGAAACACGTACGACGGTGAACGGTATGGATTCCTCATGCCCCGTATGCTATCTTGGTTACTCTGATTTGTGTGTTGTGTGCTAATCGATCACCAAATAAGATAAATGCACGAATCGGAGCTATTATGCATACTTGTGAAAATGTAGTGTTGTATGTTGTGAATATTTTTCTCAAATCTTAGTTTGTATAATTCATGAAATGTATGGATGTAGATGAATGCTTGTATGAATGTTGTAATGTATTGGGACCGGATGTGTTGACTTTGGACTTCTAACTTATTCCTAACAGGCTAACCATTCTAACTTAAATTGGTAATTAAATTGGAATGAGTAGAAGTCCGATATAGTTTCGGCCACGCGTGAGGATGCGGAGTCACGAGAGGTTGGCTCCAATTCCTGACTCTTAAACTGGTCCGCGGCCCAAATCCCTTAAGTGGGTAGCATCCCGGATTGGTGAGTCAAGTAAATCCCGGAGGTGGGACGGCGTAGTCCCCAGGGCCGGAGGTCCCGACGACTTAACTTGAGTATAAGTAAGTAAGTATGAGTAAGTAAAAGTAAATGAAAGTAAGTAATTGTAAGTAAGAAAAAGTAAGTAATGAGTAAAAGAGTAAAAGCATTCCGATTAACCCGGATGCATAATTTGGCTAACCTTGTGAAGGTAAGTAAGATGTGTGCTATTATATTGTTGCCTTGGATTGTGTAATGAATTGTATTAGCATGTATGTTGTATGCAAAGCATGTATGTATGAAAATAACGAACTGCATGTTTAGTGGACGTCAAATAGTCGGCGTGCCCTAGCTAGCACGCGGTATATGCGGAGTTTATATGCAGCGTTTGCTGAGCCCCTTGGGGCACCATTTTTACTACACGCAGGTACCCGCGAGGGATGAAGAAGTGAAGACTAGTTAATTTCCTTGTCTTTCTTTTTGGAATTGTAAACATTGAACTTATGATTGGTGTACTGAGTAGTACATGGCTGTAGTTTTTGAATAGCCGGTGTACCATGGGGTACACCTTTTTGGATTTTGATAGAATGGGAATTGGTATAGATGAGTAGTTGGTAAACTCATTCTTTTGGGAAGATTGGTAAAGGATGTAATTCGATACTTTAAATGCTCGGTGATCCAATGATGTAAGTATTTGGTATATGGTATTTTGGCAAGTAATTTAGTAGCTCGGTACGTTATGTTCATCAGACCGTTACTGTAAGTAGCATAGCCTAGCTAGCCGTATGGGCGGTTAGCGGCGTTGTATCACCCGCCGTAGTAAGTAGTAATATTCCGCTGCGAACTCGTAGGATTAACAGAACGATTAGACGGTAAGCATAGGATTAGCGGTTGGGGTGTTACATTTACTGTCATGCCGATGCAAAGTGTCAGCGTTGGGTTTGTTGGGCTGGTATAAAGTTTGGCCCAAATTTAGAACACTTCGCTTCAAGCCCAACTCATGGTTAGTTCAAACCGGACCCAATCAAAACTCTAGACAGCCTTCTAAGTTACCTATTTATTTCTGGCCTCATTAGCTTAGTCGGGCCTGCATCTTTCTGTGGGCTGTTTTAGAAAAGCTTTAGTTTTATTCACGGATGTTACCCACATTAAGGTCGTAGTACCCGAGGGTCGTAGTACCTGTTTGTGGGGAGTATCTCCCTTATTATAAAAAAAATCTTTCCAAACAATCCATAATCATAAGAATAAAATTCACAATCAATTAAAAATCCATAAGACAAATCCTACTTCAAAATCAACCAAAAATAAGGCCCCATTCTAAGGCCCAACAATCAATTCATTTAAACCCCATAAATCAGCCCAATCTGATGCTATATTAGAAGCCTAATTCAAGGCCCAAATCAGCGAAGCCCAAATCAAGGTTCAAATCAAAAGGTCCAAATTTGGCCCACTTTCAAACTCGGCCCACTTTTGAACCTGGCCCAATTTCAAAAGCCCAAATCTGGCTCAATTTCCACTTCCAAACTTGGCCCAATTCCAACCTTGACCCATTTTCGTTTAAGCCCGTAATTCATTTCATAAATCACCCCAAAATAAAATCAATTCCACTCCAAAATCAGTCCAAGCCGATTCAATTCGGTCCAAATCAATTCAATTCAGCCCAAATTCAACCCTTGTAAATTCCAATTCAATTCAAAACTTCATTCAATTTCAATTCATTCAAAATTCCTTTCATTCCCAATCCATGCAAAATTCAAATTCAATCTCAAATTCATTCCAATTCAAAATCAATTCAAGCCAATTTCAAATTCAATCTCAATTCCGACTCAATCTCAATTCCAATTCCAAATTCATTCGAATTTAATTTCAAAATCAATCCAGTTTAAATTCCAATTCAATTCCGATTCAAATCAACATTCATCCAGCTCCAATTTAATTTCAATTCCATTCCAATTTCCCCTACACTATGAATGTCTCATAGACCCGAGCGTCTCGCAGACTTTGTTATTCTAATGATCTGAATATCTCACAGACCAGAGCATCTCACAAACCCGAGTGTCTCACAGATCCGAGCGTCTCATAGATTTCGACATCTTAAGATTTCAAACGTCTCATAGACCCGAGCGTCTCACAGACTATAACATCCCACACATCAAACATTAAAATTCCAAAATCCTAAAAACCTGAACTACGTAAGGTCTGATCTCAACAGGGAGTTGAGTACGTAGGCAACCCATCTAGGGTGCGACCTCATTCCAAACAAAAAACCTTTTTTCCCACTCTAAGGTCTCAAACCTTCTTCAGCTCCCACAAACTTCAAACTATCAGACTCCAAGTCTTGTTCATCCACTCAACCTCAGACTTTTCCAAATCTTCATTCTGTACTCATCCGAATTCCCCAATTCCCTTTTCTAGGCGATGGCTTGGTAGAAAAGCTTGTCTCTCTCTCTCTCTCTCTCTCTCTCTCTCTCTCTCTCTCTCTCTCTCTCTCTCTCTCCTCTCTCTCTCTCTCTCTCTCTCATCCTAATCCTATCCTTGGCTTTTAATGAATCTCTCAAATAAGGTTTTGAAAGAAGGTAATCCCGACAATTGGAGACCGAGGTTTCCTCGGGCACCAATCCAAAGTTGTGGTCGTTGCCACTTCCAAGGGGTGTAACCCAGTGCGAACCCACACATAATCTCTAGTATGATCAGATAAGTCTTATCCATAGGCAACAAATCATCAGAGTCAATTAACGGGTCTTAGAACCCTTCTCCTCCCTTCCTAGTTCCTTAGGTCAAACTAGGTGGCGACTCTAGTCAATTTCCGCCCTTAGGGCATAAGTCCGTGTGGAGCCCATCGAGAGCGGTGTGCACACTTGCACTCCCCTTTATGCTTTCTGGGAAACGGACGATTTAATAGGTATTTGAGGGATGCCAAGAATAACGGGTTTTCACCCTCCATAGAATGGCAATTTCTAGGATCTAGGCTTTTAGTCAGACCATATTTAGATAGACCCCCCTCATACCAAAAAATCACCCTCCACACATGGTAAGATTTATCCTATATAGATCCTTAACCTAGTCAAGTCACGAGTGTGCACATGACAACATGTTATTGTCTTGCACTCTGATTGCCATTACATGTCCTTTTTTTATTTGAAAACCGAATTGTCATTACATGTCAATGCCAATTGTTGATAATATAGCCCGCCTACCAAGAGGGGGTGCTAAAAGGGATTACATGCGTCACGTGACCCCACGTTTTTCAATGAAATATTTGAATATTTAGAGTTTATATTTATAGTGTAAATTGTTCTATAAATTACGAAGTTGGTGATGGTGTAGTGGTGAGGGGTGAAAAAATTGAGTGAGTTATCCTAAGTTTGAATCCAGTTGTGACCAAATGTGTTGGATTTTTTTTCTTCACACAGTAGTGACTTCATATAGTTATAGTCTAGCTATGCTCGTTATAGTACTTACTACTTGAATGGATACCACAATAACAAACTTCGCGCTTTTCACGACTTAAAAACCCCATTTCATCTCATTATAAATTGATGTGAAACAAATTCACTAGGTTTCTTCTTGTATCTTCTCTAAACATTACTAAAACTAACATGTATCTAATAATTTTAAAAAACTAATATTATTACTTTACTAGATAATATTGTTATTATATGTTCATTAGTTAATACAATATTTAACTTATTATTGTTAATTTTTTTCTCTCAAAATCAGCCATCACCCTAGCAACCTAAATTTAAAGTCAAATCATTAGCTACACTAATATGTAGCCAAAGATGAACGTATAAAGTTTGTATATTGAATTAGAAAACAATTGTACTACACATTATTCTACTCAGAATACAACTATTGTGTACAGTTTTATTGTATATGTAAAGATGTAATATTATAATGTACAGTCTTAACCACATAGTATAAAATTAATGTAAACATATTTGACTACATGTGAGAGTATAACCTAACATTTACTAATTCTTAACATAAGAGTTGTCAAAATTTGACCCAACCCGAAAACCCGTCCGTTTTATCTGAACCCGAAACCCGATCGAACCCGAAAATATTTAAATATAATAAACCCGAAACCCGATTGGGTAAAACCCGAAATGACCCAAACCCGAAATAACTCGAAAAATTTATTACCTGAAACCGACCCGAACCCGAAATGACCCAAAATAATAGTAATTACAAATTAGCCAAACTCGAATAACATAAAATAATAGTGACCATAAATTGTCCTAAACCTGAATGACCCAAATAAATATGACAAAAAAATTGATTTAAACTTAGTATATCCGAATGAAATACATAATAGACATTGTATTGAAAGTTCTGCAATCTATATGTTGTATATTTTTATAGAAATTAGGTATATATTTATATTATAATTTTTTCAAAAAATATTAACCATGGCCCAAAATAACTGAACCCGATTCTATTTGGACACTATTCCAACCCGAACCCGAATGACCCAAACCTGAAATGACCCGAACAGATATTGATCCAAAAAGATATGACCCAAAACTCGAACAGCTAACTCGTTTAACAGGCCTACTTAACATACACCGTCCGCAGTGTCATGATTGTCATCACACTCGGTCAAATTCAGTCGTTATGCCTTTCGAATGTCTAGTTCACAAAATAGACACCTAATTTCGGACAGTCAAACTTGAACTCCAACTTAGGCATATTAGATATAATCAATTAGACCATAACCTTCATCTGCGGGTCCGCTCATTGTCCTTACTGCCTGTGCTTGTATAAAACTTCAGATGTTGACCCAGAGAAGAAAAAAAGTAAACAGTAAGCCAAAAAAAGCTAGTCTATCTTACCCTTTGAAAACCCAGTCGACGACACAGGCAAGCCGTGTGTTGCTCGGTGTAGTCCTGCCAGTCAGCAGCTGATTGGACTGTTTTGCTGACTGGGCTGCTTTTTTATTATATTAATTTCAATTGGTTGTAACTTTTAAAATATAAGTCCAAAATGAAAAAAAATTATATCATTGTTCATCTAAATTCAAGCTCTTCAAAACAAACCAGACATGAATATGTTTTGATAACTTTAAAATTTTATATTATTTACAAAATAATAATAATACATTATAAAACAAAATGATTTTATTGGTTCCAAATTTTGTTATCTAATTCACCACTTATTAGTTAATAAATCATAATATCAATTTTAATAAATCATAATATCAAAATTAATGAATCATATCTTTATTTTAGTGTATCATCACAAACATATAAAAATAAATATTTTTACACAATAATACAATACAAAATAATATTTGATATGTATGAAAAATACACGATTCACTATATAAGGTTTAAAATACACCATACAACAATAATAATACACTACAAAATAAAAATAATTTTTATCAGTTCCTGAAGTTTGTTATGTAATTCACCACTTATTAATTAATGAATCATAATATCAATTTTAATGAATCATAATATCAAAACTAATGAATCATATTATCATTTTAGTGTATCATCGTATACATGTAAAAATAAAATTTTTAAACATATACAACACAAAACAATATTTGATACGTAAGAATGATACGTAAGAAAAATACATGATTCACCATATAAGGTTTAAAAGACACCACACAACAATAATAATACACTACAAAACAATAATAATGTTTATCGGTTCCGAAGTTTGCTATCTAATTCCTCAGTTATTAGTTAATGAATCAAATATCAATTTTAATGAATCATAATATCAAATTTATGAATCACAACATCATTTTAGTGTATCATGAGTAACATATAAATATAACAATTTTAAACAATAATACACCACAAAACAATATTTGGTATGTAAGAAAAATAAATGATTCACCATATAAGATTTAAAATATATCATACAATAATAATAATACACCACAAAACAATAATAATTTTTATCGGTTTCGAAGTTTGTAATCTAATTCCCCACTTATCAGTTAATGAATCATAAAATTAATTTTAATGAATTATATTATGATTTTAGTGTATCATCGTATACATGTAAAAATAATTTTTTTTTTAAGTTGTCAAAACATATTCATAGTTGGTCTTGTTTTGAAGAGCTTGAATTTAGGTGAATAATGATATAATTTTTTTTAATTTTGGATTTATATATTAAAAGTTACAATCATTTAAAGTTAATATAATAAAAATGCAGTCCAGTCAACAACTGACTGGACCTGCCACATCACATGACTGCACCATAATGGGTGCGGAGAGTCCGTGGCATCGAAATTGCCTTGAAAACCTCATCATTTTTATGACATATTTGACAATATATTTATAATATCTTTAGGTAGTCACAATTAGATTCCAATTACACATTCTCCTCCAATATGTAAAACAGCCAAAAAAAAGTCGTAAGAATACTGAGACCAACAGATTAGCCTGAAGTTCTGGTACCAGTCAAAGAGCCACATCACAAATCTTAAAGATCTAGCTAATGCGTGAACTGGTTTGATTTGGTTGGCCGTTCTGGAACGTTCATAACCTAAAGGCAAAAGGGGTTACCCCAGTAAGAACAAGGCAATATCGCGGAAACAGGAGAAAAGGATAGAGAAGAATCAATCAGGCCACAATCAGCCTTTGGATAAACAATCGCTCACCTCAAACCAAATCAAGAACCAAGAAAGCTAGAGAAGACATTTCCCTCCTACATAACAAGACAGCACACGACCTCGGCAGCTTTGATACAATACGCATTTTTCACAACAATAATTAACTACAGACGGACTAATCAGTCATATACATTTTGCTACAGTGACACAAACAATTTCCTAGGGTTTCTACTGGATGAGCGTTTGTCATCATTGGGAACTCCTTTTATAGCCAAGACTATCCATAGAAGCAGGAGGGACATCCTTGGAATCTTCGATAACAAGAGTGCCATTAATGGGTGCTGTGGTAATCCACCCTCGAGAACTGCAAAAGTCAATATTCCAGCTTAGTAACGACTATCTGTCAAGTGCTCAACGCTGAAAACAAGCGAAAAAAATACAAAAGTGTCTCATGACTGGTCTTGTTTTGAAGAGCTTGAATTTAGATGAACAATGATATAATTTTTTTTCATTTTGGACATATATATTAAAAGTTACAACAATTTAAAAATGTTGTGATAAGGATATAAAAAAAATTGAAAAAAAAGAAAAAAAAAGGACGTGTGCGCGCTCCTCACTCCCAAAATTAAAAGAAAAAGGAAGAAAGCAAATTATAGGCATATGTAGCCATCTTGGCTACATTAACATGTAGGTAAGAATTTGCCTTTTATAATACTACTAAAAAAATAAGTTACAATTTATTAATAAAATCTTCAATAATGGATAATAAAAAAATAAAAATAAAGAGTAAAAATTTAAATGTTCTTAGTAGCAGAAAAGACATTGTATCTTTGAGTTGTTCCAAACTTTGTATGTTTGAACAAAATAATCGAAATCTATAGTCCAATTGTAGCAACCATACAAAAGAATAACTATTTTATTCTACTCTAGCAACCAAACATGTTCTTGACTCAGATGTATATCTTTCTTTCTTGGTATGGCCGGAGAAACTAAAGAAACAGAAATGAGAAGGGGAAACAAGACCAAAACAAAGATTCAGGTCTACATAGAAATAACATATCAGTTAGTAAAGTAAATAGAAACTGAACAACAAAAGGTCAAGCCAAATACTCGTGAGCTAAGAAACAAATATCAGGAATAATGTCAGAACCAGAATTACTTGATCCAGAGTTGAAATCAGGGATATTCAACCCTTTCCAAATCAAGATCAACTAATCAAACAGTTACCAATGATGAAGGAACTCTATGCCATCTAGAATTGAAGATAAGGGGTACAGTTCATGTGCATTTCTAACCTCATTCTCTCTTTTTCCTTCATTTCAGTGCCATCTTCCTTGAGCAGGAGATTCAGGACCCATGTGTGGAGGAAGAGGCCTCGATATAAATGGATGCTGCAACAGCTGAGCCGCACAAGGACGAGCTGAGGGATCCACTTGTAAGCATTTCATTATGAAATCCCGAGAATCCTTTGAGAGTTTTGGAGGGATGTCTGGGAGCACGCCTCTTCCTATTTTGTATATGGCTTGAAACTGCAGAATTCAGTAAGGCAATAGACAAGATTAGTATAACCATCTACCTCTACAGGGATAAAGCCATGCAAACCTCAATAAAAATCATTCTCTACAGACGAATTACATGCGAGGTTTTCTAGAGAAGAAGTTAACATACCGGGTCTGAGGGATGATAAGGAAGTTGGCCAGTCAACATCTCCAACACGGTGCACCCCAGGCTCCAAATATCTGCGGCAGTTCCATAACCTTCACTTTTACGGTTAACAACCTAATATAGCAAAGTAAGCTCAAAGTTAGATCTTTCTGCATCTGTTAAATAGAGAGAGCTTCCACAATCAAAAGACAATACAATATTGGAACATAAGCTATGAAGAGCAACTAATATCCACAGCACAGCATTATGATCAAGCAATACGAAAAACTCCAAACAAACACAAGCAGGCTAGCTTAGGAAAAAGGACAGCAGACCTCTGGAGCCATCCACAAAGGAGTACCCTGCGAAGATTTCAAGTCATTCAACTTTGAAACCTGGAAAGTAATGCACCATGTAACCATAAGTATGGTGAGGGACAAAGTTGCAACAGTAACAAACATAGTACAAGTATTCTTTTTCCCATATGGACCAGAAAAATGTCAAGGAATCAAGAATAGAAATACCTTCGCTAATCCAAAATCAGCGAGCTTAACAGTTCCATTAGTATCCACTAATATATTTGCACATTTGATATCCCTATAATAAAAAAAAAGAACAATCAAAACAGATTGATATTGCCAAATACAGCCAAATACAAGTTCAGAAAATAACTTATACTGGATAGTGAGCAGAACTATATCAGAATCAGTGATAATAACAAAAAAGATGGGAGTACGCATTTATAAGGATGAAGTACAATTATAAGAAGTAGGTTCAAAATAAATCCCACATCATAAGCTAATAGCAAACTGTAGTGAGAATTAAATCAAGAGGATCTCCCACCTAAAGGACCAATTTTTTTGGGTTGGGCTCTCCCTTTGGGTTGGCCTTCTTGAGAGGATTAGGACCTCAAAAGAGGAAATTGGCCACCCAGAGTGAATTAGAGAAAGAAAGATAAGGGTGATCTTATCAATTGGCATCAGTGTACCAATTCGGTGAAGTCATGAGCAAGATGGAGGATGTAGGTGGCGGCATTTCCAAACTCCCATACTTCAACAGAGTAGACCTGCAAGGCTGACTACTCAAAGTCAACCCGCATTTCACTGTTTGCGGGATTGACAAAGCTAACAGATTTGAAGTGGCGGTTGAGTACATGGTAGAAGCAGCTGTCAACTTCTTCGAATGGGTCTGGACTCACCTCGGACAGACTTCTTGGACATTTTTCGGGATGTCTAGTTGAAAGGTTCAAGAATTTTCAGAAGAAAAACTCCTCGGGTCTGGTGTACGCATGCAAGCCCCATCAGATGATCAAGAGTGGAAACTTGATCGACCAAAACAAACAGAGAAGGATGTCAGAGATCATTTGATGGAATCGATCAACACCATGATTAGGCTGTGTTTGAGATTAAAGACTAAATATCCAAGTGTTGATGAAAAACTCAAAATCAGAAGACTCCACAGCTTCAGACACCATGGAAGTGGTGTTGATTAGGAGAACAGAAGGAAAGAAAAAGAAGAGTCGAAAAGCGAAGATGCAGGGGAAGCAATGGGATCAGAAGCTAGAAGAAGAGACAAGAACTCATCCTACGGAAGTTTGGGAAACTGAAAGAAGACTGAGGCCGAGGCTGATAGGAACAACCTATCTCCTTTTCCTATCTCTAGTAAGAGGCCTAATAATCCACAAGAGTGGCCAGATTTGTCTAATTTCCAGATGCTCTATACAGTAGGTACTCCCTTATATAGGCTATAGGCTAGGGACTAACTAATGGATAGACAATTACAACCATACCCCTAACTACTAAGACTCATCATTACTACCCCCCCCCCCCCCCCCCCAAAAAAAACAACCTTGACCTCAAGGTTGGAGTTCGAAAACTGCTCTAATGGATTAACTGATTTATGTCTGCTACTGAACTTGTTCTACAAACTCTCCATCATTTCAAGCAAGCCGGTCATCCTTATTCTGCTAGAGTCCAAAGTAGCAGTAGTAGCTAGTTACACATTAGCCAAGGCCAAAGTTGAAGGAGAAAGGACTACAAAGTAGAGTAAGCTACCGAACATATGCTTGCTGTACCACAGCATGAGCAGTGGCACTCAATTCAGTTCGCAAACCCCAGCAACAAGTCGTTCCCTCATCTACCAAATTGGACTTCTTCAGCCTGTGACCCACTCCATGGACCTTAAAGTTTAGATGTCTAACTTGAACCTGGGAGCAGTAATCGTCCATCACCTCTACATCCTACCGACACCACACAACTTTTGTCAGTTTTGGTGATTGAGAGGCAGCATATCCACGCCTCTGTTTGGTGCCATTTCCTCGAATATCAATTCTAGCTGCAAAGAGTCAAGAGGGCTGAAATGTCCAGCGATGCCAACCCCTTCTTTGATATGCAAACCCCAACTGCTCTACGACATCTTCCCGAGATAGAAGCCAGTCAAGACCACCACCTGGCGTAAACCAATGAACTCTTAGAGCATGACGAATTCTTCCGGGAGAGTCGATCGGTTTCACCCGTGGCCAGAGAGGTCCCCATCCCCGACATCGATTCCTCCTTAATCTCTTGTTCAGCCTTGGTACAGAGAGAACATCAGCGAACTTCCTGCCCCTTTTATCATTCTGCTTTGCGTCCTCTATCTTAGGCCAGGATTGCCGGCCAGAAGAGATTGAATTCCAGCGATCCTGTCGAAAAGTTTTGGCCAGCCCAGAAGCTCTAGAAGAGAAAATGGAAGATTTGGGGGGAAAATTAGGGTTAGGGCTTCGATTACCAGGTACGTGAGATTGATTCCTCTTCTCTCTTTTCCTTTTTTTTATACGCTTCTTTTTCTCTCTTTAGCCGATTGAGCCTCTTTGCCTCAATCGTCTTCCCGTTTCTAGAACTCCTGGAGGATGATTCTTCGTCCCCACTTGCGGCTCGCGGATGCGGTCCCCATCCCTCGTCTTCATTGTTGCTTTACGTTTTCTCTCATTCTTATTTTCTTGTACTCTTCTCCTCTTCCTCATCTTCGCTTTTTGTCTCCCCCCCTTCCTTTTAACTTGCGCCCTCCTAATGAGCACCTCGTCCATCGTTATTGGAGCTTCTGAATCCTCCGTCTTCGATTCCTTCGTCAGCGCTTCCATTTTGTATTCCTCAATCCCATGAACAATCCTTTCTTCATTGTTGGAAGTTTCTCCCTGCCGAACTTCAATACCCTCCTCCGTCTGCTTTGATCGATCGATCTCCCCGTCTGATGAGGTGTGCAAGGAACTATCCACCGGCAACGAAGAATTTGCTCGTTGAAAATTTTTTAACCTTTCGATTAACACACCCTGGAAGAACAACCAAGAAATGTGTCCGAAATATATCCAGATGCATTCGAAGAAGAGGAACGTTGTTCCCTCCATATATTCGGCAACCGCTTGAAATTTGTCGTCGATCTAGTAGAAATTGAAATACCGATCAGCAGCAATCAACCAGTTCTCTGAATCGACACCATCAAAATTTGACAGTTTAGGAATTACGTTCTCTTCCTTCCACACCTTGCTGTTGTGCGAGACTTCCATCATCGACGGCATCATCGTGATCAGGAGGGATCGGAGCTCTGAACCAAATGATAGGAACAACCTTTCTCCTCTTCCTATCTCTAGTAAGAGGCCTAATAATAATCCACAAGAGTGGCCAGATTTGTCTAATTTTCAGATGCTCTATACAGTAGGTACTCCCTTCCTTGTATAGGCTATAGGCTAGGGACTAACTAATGGATAGACAATTACAACCATACCCCTAACTACTAAGACTCATCAGAGGCCGAGGCCGAGAAAGCTAGATCAACTGAAGGGAGAGAAGAGGAGGCAGATAAAGAAAAAGAAAGCAGAGAAGATTCAACACACGTAAGAATCGCCCTTTCTTGATTTAGGCGGCTCCAAAACTGATGTCGCACTTTGGAATCTGCTCAGCGTGTTTGAGGGGCCTTTTAGACTCTTTACAACATAGGATCTCCATTAATGGCCTCTCAAAGTTGGTGTATTTGGAGGTGGTTCTGCTACTACTGAATTGAAGCTGCTGATGCTGCTGCTACTTCGGAATTCAAGCACACTAAAAAACACTGTAGCTAAGTTTCTATCTTTCCAACCTTAAAGATAAGATTGTTTTCAAGAGGGGAGCAATGATAAGTCTTAGTAATGAAGGGGTACTTTAGTAAATGATTTCCTAAGTTTTCATAGTATATAGGGGGGAGAATAGCTGAATTAGGCATTCAGTCAGTCGGCTAAGTAGTAACTTGGGCTCCTAGAAAGGATTAGGACCTTGAAAAAGGATATTGGCCACTCAGAGTGAATTAAGGAAAGAGATAATGCTGATCTAATCAATTTGGTGTTTTCACTGTGAGGACAAAACCCACAAAAGGAGAAATCTAGAAAAGGAGCATTTTGAGAGAGACCTACCTACAGAATGAGCAAAGTCACCCAGAGTGAAAACCGCTTGGAGTGTGCAATCTTGAGTAGGGCAATGACAGTGTTGGCTTTCCAAAGGGGTTGTGATAAAACCATAGTAGGGGCCTAAGGGCAGTTTGGGAAATGGCTTGTGCTTTCCCCTTGCCCAAGACAACTCTCTCTAGTATTGGCTATATAAGGAAGTGGTAGCTGTAGCTTAGATTATCAAGAAGAATATTCACATGTGACCTCTTAGAGGAATAGGCAGGGTCCCCCTGATTAGGCAGGATTTATCCTGATTTTTTATCCTTCCTTTTCTATTTAGTTCCCTAATTTGTGTTCTTATACATCAATACAATTGGCCGTTTAGAGGGTGGGTTATTCTTCTGTTGAAACCAATTATTGACTGAGACTTCCCCACATATGCTCAAAAGGCTTCCCCACATATGCAACATAACAATCCGACATCAAAAGTAGCGAACTATTAGAGAAAAGCATATGCTCAAAAGGCTTCCCCACATAATTAATTGGTACCTCAGGTTGGGCTCTAACTTTGGACTTTGGTTGTTACACATTTCCATTATGATACCATTAGGTGATTGATTCCAGCTGATCAAAAGTTTATGCTGGCAGGATTTTGTTCTCTATCCAAGTTTTGAGTCACGGTGCCAAGGACTTGGTTTTGCCCAAATGGTCAAATAATCACAAGAAGTGCAACTATGGAGCACAAACGACGCCAACCAAGATAATTCTTAAAAATATTCAAAACTAGCAAATATGCAGCAGCCAAACACTAAAGGGAAAATCATGGTTTAAACATTTCCAAAGAACAATTTTTCCTGACATAGTGAAGTTTAAAATGTCCTCTGCTCAACTTCTTTCTTTGTTCAGCTTTGTTATGCATAGAAAATGACTAGCTGCATTACCTGTGGACAATACCTTGGTCATGCAGATAGATTAATCCCAGCAGAATTTGCCTTGTGTATACAGAGACTTGTGAATCTTCAAGGGTGAATTTCTTGTATATCTTTTCTAGAGAATTTTTCATGTGCTCCAGAAAGATATACAGATTTGATTCATCCTGTGAAAAGAGCATTTATGAAGGGAAAAGAAATCAGAAAACAAACAACCACAGACAGAGAGCAAATAAGAAAATCCAATGAAGATCATATGGGAAGCAATTGATATATAGTATAAGAGAGGAACTGCAAGGACAAGAAAAACACAAAAATTCCATGTAAAACATGGTTTTAAGGGCATCCACAATAACAAGAGTGGATTCCACTCTCAAAATAATAATATTTTATTCTTCCCCTCACAGTCTCTCTCTTCTTTTGCTAAGACACTCACTTTTTGGGGTTCTTAGTTAAGAAACTCTCACACAACTTCTCTTCTCCATGTCATATTTTATCTTTTTGTTTTATTAATTTGGAGTGGATTCCACACCATTGTGGATGCCCTAAGATGTAGCTATAAGAAGTGAAAACTATAGCTTATGCTAAAACGTGTCACCAATATCCTCCCACAATAGCCATTCTTCAAGTTCACATATAGGCATCTAATTAAGTTCATTCAGACTTCAAGAATTACAGACATAAAAAGGGCAGTGATTAAAAGCATTAATAGCCGAGGCTGACATGTTTGAAAGGTCGGGTATGGAACAGTGGAGAGCTTTTCACGTTACATTGCTTTTTTTAATTAGGATTGGACATATTTAGTAAAACGGCCATCGTATAATGCAATCTGGCATTGATGAAAATTAACAGATAAATTAAGTCAAACATGTATTCTCTGGGGTTTTTTTTACAGTCATGCAAAGTATAAAAGTCCGCACTCCAATTTGTATATTACAGGAGCATCATGAACCAGCTGACATCTGGCCGTACGGGCTGCCGTAAAAGTAAAAAAACAAGCAAACAAGTTGAGCATGCGCATGAAAATTCTAATAACCAAAGCTACACGCATCTCGATGAAGTAGAGATGAAACAGAATGAGAAATATACCTTGTCAGTGCCAAGATATTTTACGATATGATCATGCTCAAGGTTGCTCAGCATCTCAATTTCCTGGATATGAAAAAGAGAAAATAACTGAAATGCTGTGAGTATCAAGGAAGAGAACAAAAGTTCTCGATAGCACTCAGGGAAACTACCACAACTACAGCAAGTTTGCAATTGACGGATGGATGCATCAGCATATTTTACTCTTGAACAACAGATTACCTTCTCAAGTGACAACATGCACTTCCTACTTCCAGGTTCAACCAAAGAAACCTCCTTTATCGCAAAAAACTTTCCTGCACTGCAACCACACATTTATAGTATTTAAAGCTTCAGTTCATTCTAAACTGTTCATACAGATCACAAGACAGCACATGCGTGAGTAAACGGAATATAAGCAATCCCACTGAAGATAAACACAGCATGCGTAGACAGCAGCAAAATGACACTACATTACGCCAGAAGCAAGTAAAATATCCTCAGATAAGATATTAGTTTTAAGATACCTAGCGAATCCTTCATAAACCGTTCCAAAGGATCCTTTTCCCAGGGGGTCGCCTTTTTGCCAATTTGTGATGTTAACTCTAGATCTACCATCAGGTGATATAAGTGGGGTAGGATCTGTCGTTGTGCTGGATGAATCATCATCAGCAGATGAGATGAAAGAAGTAGAGACCGGTTGAACAATAGTGTCACCCAATCTTTGCCCAGCAGGAATATTATGATAAGCTCTCTCTAAATCGTCTTCATCATCAGAAGAAAAAGATTTTCTGACGAGTTTACACCGAGACTCGTCATCGTCATTGGGAGCTAGTCCATTGAAAAGATCCCAAGTAGATGCATTGTCCAGACCAGGACGAGACATTAACGGTGGTGGAGTCAGAAGAGGAGGGCGGTCACCTTTGATTCCTCTGGCACCCGCGGCGTTATTTATGTCGGAGACAAGAGATTCTAATGCACCAATCAGTGGAACAGATTCAATTACTTGGATATCCTGCGAAGTACACTGAGAATCGTGCAAGGCATCCCCAGTGGATAGTTGGATTCCTCGAGCTTCTAGCAGAGAAGGCTCTTCAGGTTCATCAAAATTAAGCTCGCTAGATTTGTGCTCGGAGACATCAGAAGACTCCCGATATACCTCCCAGGCTTCTCTGGAAATCTCAAAGTCTTCAGGCCCCCTAAGTCCCAAACTTTGGTACACCATACCCAGTTGGCCATCATACCCTTCGATCCTCAGGCTTCGCTCTGAGAAAGTGTTTCGCTCAAGAGACCGTGTCCTTGAAGCATTCGATGAATTTGTTGAAAAGGTTGTGGGTTCGGAAACAGGCAAAGATGAAAAGGGTTTGAAGTCGAAGTTCTTAGCCGCATTTCTTCGAATTAGTTTACGCCTGGGTGAGGGTGAGAAAGAGGGTGATGAAGCAGGGGGGTCCTGTTGATCCATGACTTTGTTCTGCTTCCTATGAGCAAATACACGGTAGTGATGCATCGGGGACCATGCGCTAATCCAAAACACGGATACTTTGTATTTTGAACGCTTAGCTGAACTTTTGAGCAACCAATTGTTCAACCAAGCGGGTAGATCCAAGAAACAAGCTAACGCTACCGGGATAGCTAAAATACAGTTTCCCCGCTTCTTACTCTGTCCACATACTCATTTAACACCACAAAAAGGGACAAGCAATTTGCACCTTGAGCTGTCTGTACAGCGTCGGTGAACCCGCCAGCTTCCTCCGCATTTACAAGTTCAGCTAGAAACTTATTCGAATACCCAAAATTCACCCAGATTCCAGCTCTGCGATTTCCTTTACACTATTCCCTTTCAGCAATTAAGGGTTTTCCGATACTTTACGCTAAGCAATCTGATTTCTATTTCGCTCGAATCTGTCTTGCAGAAACACAAGCAGAGCAGGCAGCAAACAGACGATCTGAGGGGCGACTTCACCCTCTACCTCTTTGTATTACGTGCTCCAGCGGATACCGGAACTTTTGCAAGAGTAAAATGAGTTTGTCGAAGTGACCCACTCTTTCCTTCCCTCTATACTCGACCCCTCCGTTACTTTATCTTTCTTTGAGGATTCTCACTGTTTAAAGATATTGTATTGAATAGAGAACTCAAACCTCTCAGAGAGAGAGAGAGAGAGAGAGAGAGAGAGAGCCGCGTAGGGAAGCAAGGAGAAAACCTCTCAACATTCAACTTGAAAGAAGCTGAGCTTCAGCTGCGGGGTAGAGGGAGAGAAACCGACAAACGCCGTCAAGATGGAGACGGCCGTAGAGAGAGACATGAAAAGTAGTACTAGTATTATTCTGATTTTACAATTTCGATCGTGCTATAGGACTACACCAGTTATAAAAAAATGGAAAATATGCCACAATTTGGTGAAATTATACATCTCGGTTTTAAAAATTATTTTATGTATATATATATTTCTTCTACTTTATATTTGGTAATTTTTCTAATATTTAATAACTTATAATATGTTTAAATGTTGTCTAAAATTGATAAAACTTTACATAAATAATACTAAGATGTTATATTTTTTTCTAACGTTAAATCCAAAGTTTTTAAAACTCATATATGACTTAGACCCAATGAAAACAGTAGATGTGTAATTTTTAAAAAATAAATTATAATATGATAATTAATTTATGTTATATAACGAGAAAAAGAAACTTATCAAATAAGTTTCATTTTAGAATTTAATTTTATGAAACTCTTCTTATAAAAGAAAGTAATCTATTAGAACTGTAGAAAAATTCATACTGCAATAATCTATTTCCTGAACTTGAGCTCCTCCCCATTGCACTGATCTGGACGGTCAAAAGTGGTGGCCTTAGGAGTGCGATCCTAGAAGTTTTCACGTGCAGGAAAGTCCATTTTCGTGGTTGACCATACAATTAACAAATCACTTTTTTTTTCTTAAAGAAATTTGAAACCAAGAATACTGGATTTGAATAATAAGGTTTACACCGTGTATTGCTTATGTATTTTGTGGTTTTTGTTTAAGTTGAAATAAAACAACATCTTATACATCCGTTAATAGTAAAAAAAACTCACGATACGTCAAATTATTTATACGGCCTTGTTACATATAGAAAGTTAATATTTTTACGAAAGGTTAGGTTGAAGAGAATAGAATGAATTTATTAAAAAGTAATAAAACATCTACTACTGTCTTGTATGATAGAATATAAATTTGAAGAAAGTGCGTTATGGCAATTCAAGTACTCTCTACTCCTATATATTGATTATCATAGGAGGGGTCATACCCACTATATACTGTTTTATTTAACTAATTTCAGCACATTTATTTGGTTGGTTTTGTTATTAGGCTCTTCTCTAAATAATATTGTCGTTTTAAGATATGATTTTTGTTCAAAAATATATGTCATCCTAATTTTTTGATATACTTTTTTCCACTTTTAATCCTATTATTAAACACAAAAGTAATTATTATCTACATGAAAAAGTAAAAAATATGGGTACATGAGTCATTTTATGCGTGCAAGTTTCTAAAATGACAGATCATTGAACGGAGAAAATAGTAAAATTTGTATATTTTTGTATTTCTATTTTCTAACTAAATTTGATATTTTTTTTATGTAAACATGTTACAAAATATCATCTGTGGAAAATCTAGATAGTTTTTTAGCGTTTTAATATGTGATTCAATCAAAATATAATTACATATTTTTAATTAAAATATGTAAAAGAATTTATATAATTGTTTGTATGAAGCTTTATATTAATTAAATTGAATTAATATACTAAAAATAGCATTATATAATTTTAAATTTGTTGTATTTAATAGTAAAACGGACATACTTTTTTAACACAATATATTGTCAAAGTATTAAACTATATATTAATTTCTAAATAATAATACATTAATACATGATTTTTTGTTTACTATGTATCATATATTACAGGTATAATATGATTTTAGTAAATAAATTTCAAAAATAAAAGTAAACATAATCCAATATAATGCTTAGTTTTTCTTTTATATGTTTGCATTAAATTTCATATTTAATTAATACATAAATATTATAAATTTGTTATGAAATTTTGCTAAGATAATGTTAAATAAGTTTGGTATAAATATATTTTTTAAAAAAATTAATAAATTTGCACTATTTGTATAACATAACAAACATGTAAATAATGATGAAACTATAAATGTTAATTAAAAAAATAGTATGTCATAAATAAACAAGGGTAAGGTAAACTTATTCTTGTACGAGTTGATTCTATTCTCATACCAACATTTTTATTCACTTCCCATTAATGCATACCAATCAAACCCAAAGGATAAAAGATAAAATTGATTATTATTGTTTCTTTTTGTATTTGGAGATTGATAATGGGTGTTCATTGTTGGTTCTTGAGATGCATAGAACCCTCACAACTAATTATTTTGTTTAGCATTTGATTCTGGTCTAACATTAGAGGTGATTGTAATAGCATATATCTTACATCCAAGCGTAGATAGGCCTTTAAGTCTAGAAATTGTGCTTGTATGTCTAAGTTCCAATATATAATTATTCTGGAAGCATGTCCACATATGTGTCATTTTTGCATCCATGAGAGCTATTGTCTTGGTTAAATACAAGACACAATGTAAATTATTCCTGTCATACTTATGTTCAATTTTGTGCTTACTTGATTTGTGGAGAGTTGGTCATAAAAAAGTCAAACTTGACAACAGATTTATAGTAGTTCAATCAATTCGACCTACATCCATTATTGATACCAGTATCTTTATAACTTTATTCTCAATCTCTCAAACAATAGTTAATCTGAAATGTTAGTACAAATACACATAATTATGGTCCAAAATTCTCCAACCCACCACGTAATGTGATCTCTACTAGATAGATGTTAGGGAAGAGCTACACTTGGCTTGACTTGACCTCATGTCTTGAACTCATTGGTCCATCTTTGTTAAGCCACCCCACTTGCATCTTGACATCTTGTCGTTAACTGATAAGTATATAAATGAGCATGTATATGTGTTAGGGGTTGTTTTATGTTATTTATTGATGTGTGTCATGTTCATTTTCTTCTCTTTAACTAGTTTTCCATTAGTTTGTGTTGTATTGGTGTCCACATATTTACTGTTTAAACATCAGGATAACTTAGCTAGGATCAAAATAGACATAAAAAGGAGCATGTGGGAACAAACAGAAACAAAAACAAAGTTGAAACAAAGGAGATAGAGCAAAAAAATCACTTCGAGCGGGTGACCGTGTAACACCCCACTCGTAATCACGTAATAATCACTCTCGTAGCAATAACTAAAAACGTCTCACAGCGGAAGTCACACAGTAATAAATCTCACTTGGGTGTCACATGTCATTACTCGCCCATGCGAGTAAAGAAGTAGAAATATAATAATACTAAAACAACGCTGATAACATATACATAACCGCAGTGATAACGAGATGCAACCTATACATCATTCTAAATCCATAAGTAATCTCAACGACAAGTGAGCATCTAAACATTCCCGGTTGTATACAACGTCATTAACAAAGAAAAACTAATATCCATCCTAATACAATATGAATTCTCGTGCGGTATTCAAAAAGAAATCCTAACTACCCGGGTCCCGCACTTTGGCTTCAACGGTAATCATCACCTGCACAAATGTCGTGAAGGCTCATGCTAGGTTTAGACCCTATTGGTCACTTAATAGTCATGGTCACCATTATATTAAATTCGTTACATGCTTTTACCGGTGTATAGGTATATTAAAGCAGTAAATACATGAGTGGCGATAATATGAAACAGTTAAGGCAGTCACTACAATTCACACACAAAAACACATAACACATTTAATCGTAACAATGATGAACACATAGCCGTTAAGTAATAGTCTTGTATACATTCATATATCATCCACAACAAGGTCAAAAAGCGATAAGTCACGCCGTCGCTTATAAGGGTAATCTCACATTAACACTACCAGACTCCCCGGGCCCTC